>CM071932.1:21448737-22048737 GCA_016081115.2 Rehmannia glutinosa | reverse complement strand
TAAGCAAGATAGCATCCGCAGAAAATCTTGCTGATCCCTTTACCAAAAGTTTACCAACTAGAAGTTTTGAGGGGCATATTGAAAGTATGGGTGTACTAGACATGTCTCATTTACTCTAGGGCAAGTGGGAGAATGTTGGTAGTATTGTTCCTACGAGTAAATTACTATGTAATTGACATTTTGAATAAAATATTATTTTCATATATATCGAGCTTGCATATGTCCATGAATTGTTTGATATTATAAATTGAGTGTTTAAGTTGTTAAACACATAAAGATTCAATTTATAATTCAATTCAAAGAATTAAAGTCCACGATCGGTAAATAAATATGGACAATTTATTTTGATAAGATCGCCTCAATTTTATTGAAGTTTATCTTGACTTTGGTAATAAAATTGTTAATACATTTTCTAAATGTATCGATCGACCACGTGAAATTAAATATTTAATTGACCAATAGATATTTAATTTCACTTGATTATCGTACGTGACACCTTAATCCTGAGTGGGTAATGAACTTTGATTACTAACTTGAAGTTCTTTGAGGCATCAATGAGTGAGATTAAATTGATGATCAATATCTCGATGCTTTGGGAATTAAAGTGAAATAATAAGGAACATATATTCACAATATGGAATCCGTCACCTATTTAATAGGCATGATCATGATCTCATGTGTTCTTCTAATAGACAGTATAATCTGAGCTCAGTAATTCGACATTTGTTGTTGAATTCATGATGTGATGGCAATTACATGGGACTGTCAGATAGAAGATGAGGATTGAGATTATAAATATTAGAAAATGGATTTTGGTCATTTTATCATATTTCTAATATTTAGTTGATCAACGGGGGTGACATGTAAGATCGACAAATCAGAGGATTTAATTATTGGCTTCAGTAATTTCAATTAGATTAAGAGTGCAATCTTATCCCTTTAGTGGAATGGAATAAGATTAATAAATTATTTTGATTGATCAAGAGTTGATTGGATCGAAATTAATTTATTGAGCTTAGTCTAATTGGGTCCGATCAGGTCCCTTTGGTGGCTCTAGAAAAAGAACCGGAATAAATTATAAGAGTTATAATTTATTAATGCGGTGTATTTAATTAAGTGGACTGATTGAGATAATTTTGGAAAAAAGATAAATCATATGATTTGCCAATCAATATGATTTGATTTGCCAATCAGAATATTACCTAAAGTAATACTTTCCTTTTGGCAAAAGTTTCCATAGTTAATTATTTCTTCTTCCTACTTAATAACATCTATCGATCATTTTGTGCCCACACACACAAGAGAGATTCATACTGCATTCTTGAGTTCTTGGTGAACACTGAAGAAGGCTTGAGGGTTTGGAGCGTGGAATTTCTGCTGAAGATTTTTGAAAGCACGCTACAAGGGTAATCTCGATTCTTTCTTGTTGCTACAAATTAATCAATTCATGTTAATACACATTACGTTTCAAGATCCTATTCCGGATTGCTCGGATCACATAAAATCAATTTTTGTGATTGAGCAATTCCGTTTCGGCTAACAATTGGTATCAGAGCCTAGGTTTTGATATTGTTTTGCGTATTTTGAATTGATTAATTTGTTTATGCATGTGTTAGTTGAGCGGTGTTAGGGTTATGTGATTTATTTTGTTATTAGATTGAATGAGTTTTAATTGTTGAACAATTTATGGCCCTAGTTTCGATTGTGAACATTTGTATTCGTATTTTCGAGTCTGTAACAAAAGGGGTGGATTACGTCTCCATAATTTCCCTTTTGATTTTAATTATTGCACATAGAAATAGGATTTCTTTTGTGTAAATTGTTCTGGAGGCTGAATACGAACGTTTGGAAAACTGGGGACTTGTCTGGTATTAAACCAGGGGGGCTAAGTTGCATCTTCTCCAAAAGTTTTGGGGCCCAACTGCAAATCCCAAATAATTCACCATGGGAGAGGCAGGAGCTTTTCAAACTGCAAGGGAAAACTTCAAGACTTTCACCGTGAAAATCTTCTCACGCCCGAGGAGGTTCCCTGAGGCAACCACGGCGGAACTCGACGGCGAGAGAGCCGCCTGGACTACCTGGATGGAATCGGTGGTGGCGGTCTTGATCGGTGGCGAGGGTTTGGCCGTGGAGTGGCGGCAACCTTGCTGTGGTGGCGCGATGGAAGCGTAGTGAGCCCGCGATGGTTGCTCCCTTCTCTCCTTGGCAAGATGACGGTCTGGCGGTTGTTCAGGTTTGATGGCAGCGGACGGCGAGACGGAGAAGACGATGTTATTCTTCATTTTTTGCACTTTTCCAGATCTACTTTTAAAAATAAAAAAAAGGAAAAGGGAAAATGAAAATGGGTCAGAAAGCATGCTGTTACTTTGGGGCCAGCCACTATGATTGTTTGTGGGCTTCTCACATGAATGGGCTGCAAATTTGAAGGAGTTCCATTGGGCTGGACACTCTTGCAAATGGAAATTGAAGAATTGGGCCGGGTTGTGGCTCAATTGGACTTTGATTAATTTGTAATTTTGTGTCTAGGATGGGCCATAAATTTGTTCTTATTTTTAATTATTGCTTTTATTGCTTTAATTATTTTGTGAATTAAATGTCATTCATATAACATGCCATATAGATCGCATGTACACCGCTCTAGGTACTATATTGTCATGCATAGTTTTAATATTTATTTTCTTTTCTAATTTTTAATTAGATTAGAAAATTTATGTTGTGATTAATAATTGGACCATTTTTTTTTTAAACTTGGTTGGGAATTATTAATTTTTCTAAAAACCCAATAGTTAAAAATATTAAGTGAGAGAGGGTGCACTATTTTAGTGAGCCTACGGTCTCCTCTATTAGCCCATTAGTAAGAATATATGTTTGCCTCGTGCCAATGTTATTGGTCTCCCTATAGGAGGGCTATATTGTTTCGGTTACTAGATTGGGTCCATTTTTATGGTGATCAATTTTTAAGTTTTAATTAATTATGATCACCCCATAGGTGACGTAATTAATTTGGTACTTAGAAATAATCAATATAGAGGTTATGCACTTAAATCAAAGACACCGTGGTGAATTCCTATAGAATATCCAAACGATGTCAATGATGGCCACAATTATGCGGTACTAAATTAATATTGCAAGAGTTGCTAGATATATTGAATTTAGTGGGAGGGTTCCAGCCTAGCCATAAATCACATTTATTTCTCCCATAGAGGAATATGTTTAAGATTTTGGGGTTTTAGGTTATCGCCATATTGTAGTAGTTTTGGGTCTACTCATGCTTTTCTCATGCATCATATATGAAATTCTTTTGTTGTATGCAAGCTCATTTTATTTTGAATTTTATATTTCAGAAAATGTCTGCTCATTCACTGTCCATGATACTATCTAAAAACCAACTAGTTGGAGAAAATTACATTGATTGGAAAAGAAATCTCATGATTGTTCTCACTGCGGAGAAGCTAAAATTTGTGCTAACTGAACCATGTCCCACTGTTCCCACTGCGGAGTCCTCGGCCGAACAAAAGGAGGCTTATGATAAGTGGACTCATTCTGATGAGATGGCCCGCTGCTACATTTTGGGATCTATCTCAAATGTGTTGCAGCAGAAACATCAGAGTATGAGTACTGCTACTGAAATCATGGAAAGCCTCAGGGAAATGTTTGAGCACCAAGGACGGCAGGCCCGCCAAGCAGCCATTAGATCTATAATGAACATGCGCATGAAGCCTGGGACGCCCGTGAGAGATCATATGCTTGCATTGATCGCTCAGTTTAACGTGGCTGAGGTTTTAGGGGCTGAGATCAAATCGGAGACTCAGGTTGACATGGCTTTGGAGACTCTCCCGGAGATGTTCTCGCAGTTCAAAGTTAGTTATAATATGAACAAGCTTAACATGTCCCTGACCGAGCTGATGAAAGAGCTCCAAAATGCTGAGAATGTTTTAAAGACCAAGAGTGGTGATGCATTTGTTGTTACTTCTGTTGGACCATCCTCTTCCAAGCCGAAAGGCAATGGAGGGAATAAGAGGAAAAAGTCCAATAAGAAGGGCTCACAGCAAAAGGCTAAGAAGGCTAAGACAGATGGTAAGCCTAAGGGAAAGTGCTTCAATTGTGGGGAGAAGGGTCACTGGAAGAGAAACTGTCCGAAATACCTAGCTTCTAAAAAGCAAGGTGATGGTGAGTTTTCTTTTATTGAGTCATGCTTAGTGGTTGATTCTACAGATACTTGGATAGTAGACTCTGGAGCCACTAATCATATCTGCAATACATTGCAGGGGTTCCAAGTAACCAGGGAGCTAAATGAAGGGGAACATACTCTCAGGGTTGGCATAGGAGCTGTGGTGTCTGCAAAGGCTGTTGGAGTTGTTTATCTTTATTTTAGCAATAATAAACATTTGGTTTTGAGAATTGTTATTATGTCCCAGATATTACTAGAAATTTAATTTCTGTTGCTTTATTGTTTAAACAAGGATATTATGTCCATTTTTCACCGATGGCGGTTGATATTACCTTGAATAAAGCTCTTATTTGTAAGGGACATGTGAATAACGATTTGTATACATTGAAACCTTCTGACAGCTCATTGCATCACACTATATCTAACAAACGCATGAAGTTATCTCCTACTAATGAGACTTATTTGTGGCACCTAAGACTTGGTCATATTAACCTTGATAGGATTCAAAGACTAGTAAGAGATGGTCCTTTAAATGATTTAAAGGTAGAATCTCTGCCAGTATGTGAATCTTGTCTGCAAGGTAAAATGACTAAGAGGTCCTTTACTTCTAAAGGGCTTAGGGCCAAACAAGTCTTGGAATTAGTACGCTCCGATGTATGTGGACCCATCAGTGTCCAAGCTAGAGGTGGATATGAGTATTTCATCACTTTCACTGATGATTACTCTCGATACGGTTATGTTTACCTAATGGCTCGCAAGTCTGAAGCACTTGAGAAATTCAAGGAATTCAGAACTGAAGCAGAAAAGCAATTAGGTAAGAGCATAAAGATACTTCGATCAGATCGAGGTGGAGAGTATCTATCCAACGACTTTAGAACATACTTATCAGAAAATGGGATTTTATCCCAGTTGAGCGCACCAGGTACTCCCCAACAGAATGGTGTCTCAGAAAGGAGAAACAGGACCTTGTTAGACATGGTCAGATCTATGCTTGGCTTCTCTACTCTTGCTACATCCTTTTGGGGATATGCTATACAAGCGCAGATACTTATTGAATATGGTTCTTCTAAATCATGCCCCTAAGACACCCCTGGAATTGTGGAATGGACGTAAGCCCAATCTAAGACATATCCGGATATGGGGATGTCCTGCACACGTGCTTAAGGGAAAGATGGAAAAGATGGAATCAAGATCAGAGGTATGCATTTTTATAGGTTATCCTAAGGGAACAAGAGGATATTACTTCTATAGTCCTCAGGATAAAAAGGTATTTGTCAGTACAAATGCAACTTTTTTAGAGGATAGATATATAGAAGAACGTGAATCAAAGAGTAAGGTCCTTTTGGAAGAGATGAGGGAAATCCTTCCCAGTTCATCTATTCCAGAGTTCCGCACTGAACCTACTCAATTTTAATTCACATTTTTAGCGCCGTTGGTATTGGATCTAGTGGGAGACAAACAGAGGCTCCACTATCAGACCTACTAGATCTCCAATACCGAGACGGAAGGAGATCATGTTCCCATTGTTCAGACACCTCTAGTTACTGAAGATGAGAATGAGGAGCATCGTGAACAAGAGTTAGTGGGAGAACAAGAACCAATTCCAATCATCCAAGAGCCTCCACCGATTAGACGTAGTGGGAGAATCATCAGACCGCCCTCTAGATACTTGCTCTATGGAGAGTCTTTCGAGGCAGTCACCACTGAACAAGAAGAGGATCCCACTTCGTATAAAGAGGCTATGGAGGATATAGACGTTGATCATTGGAGGAGTGCTATGGATTCAGAAATGAAATCTATGTACACTAACTCCGTCTGGGATCTTGTAGACTTGCCTAATGGGGTAAAACCCATAGGGTGTAAATGGGTTTACAAAAGAAAGAGAGGGACAGACGGAAAAGTAGAAACCTATAAAGCTAGACGGGTCGCTAAGGGTTTTACCCAAATGAGAAGGAATCGACACTGAAGAAACCTTCTCACCTGTGGCCATCTGTCAAGTCTATTCGGATCCTCTTGTCCATTGCGGCTCATTTTGATTATGAGGTGTGGCAAATGGATGTCAAGACAGCTTTTCTTAATGGAAGTCTTGACGAGTGCATCTATATGATGCAACCAGATGGTTTTATCCAAAAGGGTCAAGAGCATAGAGTATGCAAACCGAAAAAGTCCATTTATGGACTTAAACAGCGTCTAGGTCTTGGAATATCGATTTGATCAAGTCAGAAAGAGTTATGGTTTTGATCAAAATCTTGATGAGCCTTGTGTCTATAAGAGAATTAAAGACAACAAGGTGACTTTTCTCATCTTTGTATGTGGATGACATTCTCGCTCATTGGGAATGACATAGGAATGTTAACATCGGCCTAAATCTTGGTTGTACAATAAAGATTTGATATGAAGGACTTGGGAGAAGCAAGTTATGTTCTAGGAATCCGCATCTTTCGAGATAGGAAGAACAAACGGATTGCTTTATCCAAGCTTCATACATTGATAAGATCTCGAGAGGTTTGCTAGGCAAAATTCCAAGAAAGGCCAAACACCTTTCGGACATGGAATTCACTTGTCACGGGAACATTGCTCAAGACTCCTAGTGAAGTGGAATACATGAAGAAGGTTCCTTATGCCTCGGGTTGTAGGAAGCCTCATGTATGCTATGCTATGTACCCGACCGATATATTATCTTTGTTGGAATTGTCGAGAGATATCGGTCAAATCCAGGACGTGATAATCGGATAGTCAGTAAAGCATATACTCAAGTATCTTCGCAGAACTAGAGGATATATGTTAGTTTATTCAGCTACAAATTTAGTGCCTGTGGGTTATACTGATTCCGATTTTCAGGCTGATAGGGACACTCGCAAGTCCACATCAGGGTCAGTGTTTACGTTGGGTGGTGGTGCTGTCATTTGGAGGAGCATCAAGCAATCATGTATTGCTGATTCCACAATGGAGGCGGAATATGTGGCAGCTTGTGAAGCAGCCAAAGAAGCCGTGTGGTTGAGGAACTTTTTGCTAAGCATTGAGGTGGTTCCATCTGCATCGCAGTCCATTACATCATCTTGTGACACTTGGTGGTGCGATGGCAAACGCAAAAGAACCCAAAACCATCAACGTGGAAAACACATCGAACGAAAGTATCACCTTGTCAGGGATATAGTTCAACGAGGAGATGTGTTAGTAAGCAAGATAGCATCCGCAGAAAATCTTGCTGACCCCTTTACCAAAAGTTTACCAACTAGAAGTTTTGAGGGGCATATTGAAAGTATGGGTGTACTAGACATGTCTCATTTACTCTAGGGCAAGTGGGAGAATGTTGGTAGTATTGTTCCTACGAGTAAATTACTATGTAATTGACATTTTGAATAAAATATTATTTTCATATATATCGAGCTTGCATATGTCCATGAATTGTTTGATATTATAAATTGAGTGTTTAAGTTGTTAAACACAGAAAGATTCAATTTATAATTCAATTCAAAGAATTAAAGTCCACGATCGGTAAATAAATATGGACAATTTATTTTGATAAGATCGTCTCAATTTTATTGAAGTTTATCTTGACTTTGGTAATAAAATTGTTAATACATTTTCTAAATGTATTCGATCGACCACGTGAAATTAAATATTTAATTGACCAATAGATATTTAATTTCACTTGATTATCGTGACGTGACACCTTAATCGAGTGGGTAATGAACTTTGATTACTAACTTGAAGTTCTTTGAGGCATCAATGAGTGAGATTAAATTGATGATCAATATCTCGATGCTTTGGGAATTAAAGTGAAATAATAAGGAACATATATTCACAATATGGAATCCGTCACCTATTTAATAGGCATGATCATGATCTCATGTGTTCTTCTAATAGACAAGATAATCCGAGCTCGAATTCGACATTTGTTGTTGAATTCATGATGTGATGGCAATTACATGGGGACTCGGATAGAAGATGAGGATTGAGATTATAAATATTAGAAAATGGATTTTGGTCATTTTATCATATTTCTAATATTTAGTTGATCAACGGGGTGACATGTAATATCGACAAATCGAGAGGATTTAATTATTGGCTTGATAATTTCAATTAGATTAAGAGTGCAATCTTATCCCTTTAGTGGAATGGAATAAGATTAATAAATTATTTTGATTGATCAAGAGTTGATTGGATCGAAATTAATTTATTGGAGCTTAGTCTAATTGGGTCCGATCAGGTCCCTTTGGTGGCTCTAGAAAAAGAACCGGAATAAATTATAAGAGTTATAATTTATTAATGCGGTGTATTTAATTAAGTGGACTGATTGAGATAATTTTGGAAAAAAGATAAATCATATGATTTGCCAATCAATATGATTTGATTTGCCAATCAGAATATTACCTAAAGTAATACTTTCCTTTTGGCAAAAGTTTCCATAGTTAATTATTTCTTCTTCCTACTTAATAACATCTATCGATCATTTTGTGCCCACACACACAAGAGAGATTCATACTGCATTCTTGAGTTCTTGGAGAACACTGAAGAAGGCTTGAGGGTTTGTAGCGTGGAATTTCTGCTGAAGATTTTTGAAAGCACGCTACAAGGGTAATCTCGATTCTTTCTTGTTGCTACAAATTAATCAATTCATGTTAATATGCATTACGTTTCAAGATCCTATTCCGGATTGCTCGGATCACATAAAATCAATTTTTGTGATTGAGCAATTCCGTTTCGGCTAACAAGAAGTAATCTCATGCCTTATAAATAAATATTAGAGTATTGTGCTAATCTTATAAATAGAATACATTTTCTATTAAAAATAAATAAATAGAGAAAGTTAAATAAATTTACATATAGGTATATATCTATGTAAATACAAGTGTACAATGACTTGCCCTCGAAAAGAATAAAACCGTGTATGTGTGTGTTTGTAATATATACCAATTTATGTAATTTATACAACTTAGGTGTTGATATGGATTAATGCACACAGCACACGTATACATACACATATAATATATAGATAGATATAAGTAGGAATAGATGGCATATGCTTAACTAGTAAGTAAACCAAACATTTTAAATGTATAATCACCGCCCACTTTACTAAAGTAATATATATGGATAAACTTCATTCACCTAATTGAGAATACTCTTAGCTTGCGGTTGATAAACTGAAAGACTTGTCCAGAGGATCTTGTCCTCTCGCTTAACTGAGGTAAATTCTTTACTTTTGTTTGATGATAAATTATTATTTTGTGGGTTTGGAATTCAGAGGTGGTGTTTAATGAATCTATTAAAGTTAAAGTCATGCGTAAAGTTATTACTCGACTTAACCTAATTCCTTTTTAATTGATAAAGATGTAACCTCTGTAAAAAAAAAAAATTAGAAAAATAGAAAATCTTGAGGTGTGAAGGGAATTTAACTTACAACTTTTCTACTTAGTTTGGGGTAATGAAACTCTTAAACCCCTAATCGGCACTTAACGGGAAATTGAGGGATAATATTGAGGAATATTAAAACTGCATGGAATTTCAATCGAGATCGAAAATTAGATGTGAATCAAGTTAATAGGTGGTCAATTTCAGAAGCTTTTACATGTAATTTAGCCAACTTAGTGAAATTAAACATAGTTAATTTTGACATTTGAGCTACTTTTTGTGAAATTTGGAGTAGTAGACTTGTTGATTATATTAGAAATTAACACCTTGTAATATTACAGATTATTCACACCCGAGGTTGGAGAATAACAATTAACAGATTAGTAGGTAAATCACGAGTTGTTTAAGGTAAGTGAAAATCCATCTGCAACTACAATGCATGAACATAGTATTTTCTGTCTTATTGATACTAAATGTGATTCTTGTATCTTGATGAATGCATTATGAAAACCTTGATGTTCATATGTTGCTTGGTGGATATTGGAGTGTGATGATTATTGTTTCATTGAGCATCTCATTCATTGGCATTTGCACGTGCATGCAAACATATGAGCATTGTTGAGATGAGGAATGCACGATACGATAACTTTCTTTGAAAAGAAAAGATTTTGGTTGGCCACTGCTAGTGTACCGAGGCATGCGATGCGTGCTTTTATGATATATTTTAGGGTGCAGTGGGTGTTACTCCTCGGAGGATCATATGGGTTGACAGGGGGTGTGCCTCTGATGGTCACGAGGGGGCGGACCACTTGACTGTATCCTTATTGACACGTCAGGGGGAAGACTCCTGTGGGATCATTGGGGAAGACAGGGGGTGGACCTCAGGTGGTCCCGGGAGATGGCCCTAGGCGGGGTCAATATGATTATGGCCATGTGATTATTGATATTGTGTTTAGCTCTTTCCGGTGCATAGCAGGTGGGTCAAGGGACCTATGTAAAGAAATGATTATAAATAATATATTTCAAGGCATTCTGTGCACTTCTGGTAAAATATCTTAGAATGCATTTGCATTTGTATTACATTGTTCATTAAACATGCATGGTTTTTGCTTACTGGGCATTAGCTCACGTAGTTCATGCATTGTAGGTGAGTTTGTTGATGCTGGATTTCATGAGCTTACTGGGCAGGCTGCTGGAGCTCCTACAGGTTATTGAGAACAATGTACATGGATGACGACCTGTTGGGCTATGTTGATGGGTCACCTTCCTTTCTGGTCTTGTATTATATTTTGGTTTAGGGTTGTACCCTCTTTTAAAAACTCTGATGTAAATATGTACATGTAAATAGCTGGGTGATGTGGATTATGAGTTTGGTCATATGGATGTCTATTGTATTTAATAACAGGGTTTGTTACCTCTTCTGCTTGTGGATATGGGTTGTCATTTTCTTACAAGTAAAGTGATCTTGCTTGTTCGTTGTTAAAATGCCACAGGGGAAAAAAATGTGTACAAGTATATAGGGTACATTGTCAAATTTCACTTTTTATATTATTTAGTAATGTAGTAATAGGGGTGGGCGTCACACCTATATGTAATATTACAAGTTTAAGATTAAGCTATATATGTTTGTTTATGAATATTTTGAAAATGCATAATAAATGAGCTTGTTCATGATCTATTAATGAATGAGTGTACAATTGTTCAAGCTCTGTTCATTTATTAAATGAGCCGTAAAATTTATTCATTATATGCTCGTTAACTACATTAACGAATATAAACGAATGCTATATGAGTTTGTTCGCGAGTTGTTTATCAAATGTTGTGTTTATTTACACTCCTAAAACTAACTTATTACATTGAACTATGCAAAATATGGTTAAGAATATTTTTTAACTTTGAGGTAGATGTGTAAAAGAAGCGAATCTTTTTGATTCGATTTGGTATTCGAATTTGAAAAACTAGAATATAAATTCAAATAAAAATATTTATTCGATTAGCATATTATGTGAATACGAATATGAATACAATTATATTTGATTCGAGTATTCGAATGAATATTCGAATAATATTAAACTACAAGGAAATTCAGTTTACGCGAAATAATTTTATCACTAAATTTTACGATTACCTACAAAATAAAAAAATATTATATATTTTTTCCCAAATTATAACGATAAATTACCGACAAATTACCGACAATTTTTCAATATACCGACATATTTTCTATAGTTATTTACCAATAGTTTTAGATTCTGTAAGTAAATATTTTACCTATAATGATTTTGCCTACACTTTACAATTTTCTTAATACTTACTACATATTTTTCTGTAGGTAAACTAGTTTTTTCTTGTAGAAATTATATATATAATTATAATTATATTTATGCAAATCACTTATATGTAATCTTTATACATATAAGTATATAATTATTTATGTAGATTATTAATATATAATAAACCATGTATTTACTTATAAAAGTCCAAATTAATAAGCCCACATATAATTATACTCCTGTAGTAAATTCTTGATGGACTTGGCAAACGATAATAGTCTTTTTGTTTTTCATGTATTTGGTGATTAATATGTTACTGATATATTTTATAATTTCGTGACCCAAAGTTATTATTTGGATTCTAATTATTATTGTAATTTAATCAAATATTATAGGTAAAAAAAAGATAAAGCTAGGTTAGGATTTCGGAACAAATATTTGAATTGGTTCTTATGTATTTGAATTTATTTTTAAATAAGAATAAGAATGCGTTTATATTCGAACATTAAAAGCACATGAATAAGAATATTCTCTAAATGAGTCGAATACGAATAGAATATCTTGATATTCAACTTGATTCAATTTGTTTACACCTCTACTTAGAGGTACGACAATTCAAATAGTTATTTTGTTTTGGGTATATATTATCATTAAAATTAACATATTATGTCGAACTATGAAAATATGGTTAAGGATTTTTTTAACGTAGGTCTGAATCTTTGGCAATCACATCCATATATATGTGTGTGTGTGTAGAAAATATATGATAAATTTGTTTAAAGATCAATATTCATATTGTCATGGAGAAAAAGGCATGAATTTATTAAATTCAAATTGGTAGTTATTTACAATAAAAATATTTATAAATTAAAATGATTGAGATCAATTTCTATTCTTGTAGCCTCTTATCCAACAACATGAGGAGTTAGATAATTTTTAATGTACGATTATGCACAAATCAACTGAATAAAAAGTTAACACCTGAGTACAATTGTAAAATGTAACTTAAAATAGTATATGGTCAACCAACAAATTCTCCCTCCTTATATCCGAGTGAGCTCGCAACAAATGTCAACCAACATTGCACACAAATGGTTAGAAAGAGGACCGAGAGGTTTTTCTCTAGCGTACCTTCTCCGACGCTCAAATCAGCCTTCTCGGAGAAAATATAAAAAGAGTAAAAATTGCATATGTGTAAAGAATGTAAAATTTATCATACCGCTAGATAGATAATTATAGAACAACTACAACTAGGTTTTCCCCAATTCCTGTAGATTGTTACATAGAATCTAGAGTTTGTTACGCGGGGTTTACAACAAAATTCCATTATAAATTCTATCTATTGAAATATCCCGAGCTAATTGCATAACTAAGACGAGCTCCCTCCCTAAAGTAATAACGAGCTTCACCTATAAAGCTTTATCCTAATGTATTCCCAAACTATTAATTTCAGATGCTTCACGCTACGTTCATGAGTTTAATATCCCTCATGCAGGAACAACTCGACTTGTATTATATCGAATCAATATAGCACATATTATATTTTTAATAATACATAATTTCAACTTAATATCCCTTTATATCCAAATTATTCTTATAAAATTTTATATGCCTATAATATTTGAATTGTAACTCTTTGAATATTGTGAAACTTTAAAAAAAATATGTTTTGTCATAAATCGGATTTTGATATTTCTCACTCATGACATGAATAGAGAAGACTTTGTACCTAAGATTTGATTCATTTAAAATTAAGTATTATGCACAACTTTAAATTTATGAGATTTTTCACAATTTTTTTTTTAAGAATCGACATATTTCTTTCTAAAAGGAAAGAAATGTGATTTTACAACAAAAATCAAAATAGCAATATAAAAAAGTAATTAGTACTCAGAGTTTTGACGCCAAACTGAAAATTTGGCTCTAAGAAGAAAAATGTAATAGAACAAAATTTTTTTATTTAATATTTTTTATGTATTTATTTTTTTTATGAATGTATCCTTTAAACTTTCAAGTCCTAATATATATTCATTTATTAATTTTATTAATATTTCATTGTATATTCTTTTAACCAAATAAATCATCATAAGAATTTTTTTAAAATTAACATAAAAGATATTAAAAAAGATCAGTGTTTGCAAGAAATGTAGTTTTAGATTATGTTTTAATATCGAGGTAGAGACAACAAGAATTTATTTTTATTTTTTTGATTAATTAAGTTTTTCTTGACGTATTAAAATGTAAACTAATAGGTTACAAAGTCAAATATGTTTGGAAACAAAAGAAAAAGAAACTAAGTAATTTTATTGTTATTAGAAGCAAAGTGCATAAAAGAGGATTTGTTGCAATGTAGCTCCATAAGAACCATTAATATATCGGAAACATGTGAAATATTAAGATATAAAGATTTTAGGCGCAATAGAAATGGATGCTGTAACCGGGTGGATGAACCTTCATAGATATCAAGAAATTTTACTTTTAAATTATAAATAACAAGTCATTATGACTTTTAATACTCTTATTCTGACATCTCATAAATTTGAAATTATTGTTCCTTTTAGATTCTTCTATTTCATGCCTTTTTATTTATTAATTATATAGAGGTATATTGTAAAATATTAAATTTTTGTTATCAATTAGCAGACTTTGATTCAAAAAAATAAAACATAAAAATAAATTAAATACAAAAAATGGTATATATGTCATTGTAACAAATAGAAGAAAATTTAAGAAAAATACTTAAATGAGTTCAATTTGATATTTGTGACAAAATTTAGGTTTGCTTAGCTTAAAAAATTATATAGGTTAGGTGAGAAAACGATATTATTATATGATTCACGCACTAAAATAATTTAACTTAACAATATAAAATGTAATATAATATGGAAATAAGAACCGAAAAAAGAAGAATATATAGTTATACACTCAGAAAAGCTAGAAAATACATAAAGTACATATTTTTAAACTACATGTTGATATGTCAATTTTTTCTTAATATATATTATATTAGATCATTCACAATAAACTTAAAACTTACTAGATTTTGAATTTTTGGTGACCTCAACATCATATTTGATTAAAGTTTTTATCAAAAGTTTATTTATGGATCAATGTAATATATACCTTCTGATTTTCAAAAATAGACATGACTTTCGAAAAAGAAATTGGTCATTATAATTTAAAATAATAACTTCATTAAGAAAAATAATTGATTTAAGACCAACTTTAAATCTTCAGTCTCTTTGAAGATATAAACACTATACGTTAACTTTTATATATAAAAAATAATTATGTTTTTCACATTATATTTTCTTGAGTATATATATGTATTGTTAAATATTCTTTCATAATTATGTATCATGACCCTTCTTGAAAATGCAACATTTTAAAGGTATACTTTTCAAGTGAAACAAAATATTATCATAAATGTTAAATTAACAAATAGCTTAATAACATTTTTTTAAAGTTTTTCTTCTAAATTTTACAATGACATAGATATCATTTTTGATCTTTTTTATTTTTACTTTTTTTCATAATTTTTCATATTATATTTTTTTGTTAAACAAAATTCTATCCGTGAATTACAATATTCATTTATACAAGTAATACAATATTGTGCAATTGTGGCTCTTATTAATATATTTGATGATATACAACGACTATATATATTAGATGTTCAGTAAGTGAATATTTAACATTGATTGAACATATAATAATATTATATTATAGATTTTTTATTTTCTTGATATTTTTTATTTTTCCTTTTCTTTGATATATATCTTGCGTAGTAGATGAAAATGGACCGCAATTCAGTCATTTATCTGATATACAAATGTGAATTTTCTTTAAATTTGAATTCATTTATTGACAATTTCTATTAAATTTGATTGGTTTATTACTTTATTTAATCTTCATTTTTAATATATAACTATATTAATTTAGTTAGGGAGACATGAATCAAAATATTACAAGAGGCTAAACTTCTAAACATAAAAAAGAATTTCACCTTCTCCAAGTAATTTTATTGTAATTAGAAGCAAAGCTACAGAAAAAAGAAGATTTATTGCAATGTAGTTCCATAAGAACCATAAAAAGAAACACGTGAAATATTCAGAAATACAGATTTTAGGCGCAATAAAAATGGATGTTTAACTTAGGGGGTGGGTGAACCTCATAGATATCAATAAATTTCACTTATAAATTATAAATAAGAAGTCATTATGACTTTTAATACTCTTATTCTATGTGACATCTCATAAATTTGAGTTCAAATTATTGTTCATTTTAGTTTCTTCTATTTCATGGTAGTCCTTTTATTTATTACTTTTATAGCGGTATATTGTTTGAGTTTTTCTAAATTTTTGTTATCAATTAGCAAACTTTGATTCAAAAGTATAGAACCTAATAATAAATTAAATACAATTAAAAAGGGTATATATGTCATTGTAAGAAATAGAAGAAAATTTAAGAAAAATACTTAAATGAGTTCAATTTGATATTTATGATAATTCACTTAGGTTTGCTAAAAATTACACCCTTAAAAAATTATATCGGTTTAGGTGAAAAAATGATATTTATTATTTGATTCAAGCACTAAAATAATTTAACTTAACAATATAAAATATAATATAATATGGAAATAAGAACTGAACCCTGAATTTTGTTATAAAGAAGAATATATAGCTATACACTCAGAAAAATTAGAAAATACATAATAATCTGACATTTATATTGGAAGTACTTATTTTTTAAACTACATGTTGATATGTCAATTTTTTTCTTAATATATATTATATTAAATCATTCACAATAAGCTTAAAACTTACTTGATTTTGAATTTTTGGTGACCTCAACAACATATTGGATTAAAGTTTTTATCAAAAGTCTATTTATGGGTCAATGTAATACATACCTTTTGGTTTTCAAAAATATACATGACTTTCAAAAACAAATTGGTCATTATAATTAAAATAATAATTTCATTAAAAAAATAATTGATTTTAGACCAACTGCAAGTCTTCAGTCTCTTTGAAGATATAAGTACTATACATTAACTTTTTTATATAAAAGTTAATTATGATTTTGACCTTACATTTTTTAGCGTATATATATGTGTTGTTAAACTAATAATTTTAATTTTGGTCTAATATTATTTTCATAATTATGTATCTTATAACATGACCCCTTCTCGAAGGTACAACATTTTAAAGGTATACATTTCAAGTGAAACCAAATATTATCGTAAATGTTAAATTAACAAAAAACTAAATAATATTTTTTTAAGTTTTTCTCTAAATTTTACAATGACCTAGATACCATTTTGATCCTCTCTTTTTTTCATAACTTTTCATATTATATTTTTTTTGTTAAACAAAATTATATCCATGAATTACAATATTCATTTATACAAGTAATAAAATATCGTGCAAGTGGCTCTGTTTGAGGATATACAACGACTATATATATCGAATGTCCAGTAAGTGAATATTTAACATTGATTGAACATATAATAATATTATATTATAGATTACTTATTTTGTAACGACCCAAATTTTCATGCCTTAATAAGAATTTCATTGATCATGTTATTTATTTATTTTATGGAATAATAATGGAAAATTAGGAATTTGTTAATGATTTTACGAGATAGTTAATTTGTTAAATTACGGATAATAAAAGAGACTTTTTAATTGGACTTTGATTTACTTTATTTGGGCCTTATATGAATAAAGGGACTTTTAATTAGTATAGAGTATTAAATAAGGCCCACATTATTAGTAAGTTGATTATAGGCCCATGTACCCTGAACCTAGCCCAATTAGAAGTAGGTTAAAACACAGATATAAGACACGTAAAACACACACATCGGGAACACACAATATAGACGCCTAAGGAGAGCATAATCGGCCAAAGGGAGAAAAAAAGAGAAAAGAGAAAAGAGAAGAAAAAGAGGTGACTTCCCTAACGCGATGGATTCGATAGAGGCCTAAGAAAAATTTATTATCCTTAAGTTGAACAGACAAGTAATCTTTTTAGTTTCACGGATAATTAAGGCTTAGATTTATATTACTGGATTTATTATGTTAACTGTATGGCTCGCGGTATTAACAGTAAATGGATTAGGTCTTAATGATGATATGCCTACTGACTTGCGAATTTTGATTCTGCGTTGAAACGATTTTGCTTCTATATTGGTTTCAACAATTACACTGCCGACGTGAACTGACTGATTCAAGCAAATTGGGTGCGCTTGTCTATATTCCTTTCAGTTTGATGATTATAAAGACAACTATATACATATATACATACAACTCGCACTGCAGGTTTTATATGATAAGAGAACAAGAGGGGTCAACTAATTTGGTTATACAATTTTGTTGAAACTGTCATGTGGCCTTATGAAAGAAAGGTCCATAGTCTCTCTAGTTTAATAAATTTATTACCTAGTGAGTTAATTGTTAAATTTTACTTCTTGAACTAATATTAAGTCTACACGTTAATTATATGTGATTAACGAGTTTGTTGATTTGTTTGAGGATTCATAACTAAATGGATATATAGTTGTCCCCAAATTGGTTTCCTTTAATTAATTGAATATAGGATTTTCCCTTAATTCATTGAATATATGATTTTTCCATAATTAATTGAATGTAGAGTTTTTGCTAACTAAATGAATATAAGATTTTCCCTTGACTAATTGAACGTAGGGTTTTCCTAAATATATTTGGATAATTGAATATAAGGTTTTCCTTTGACTAATTGAACGTAGGATTTTTCCTAAATATGTTTGGATAATTGAATGTAGGGTTTTCCTTGACTAATTGAATATAGGCTCATCTCATAACTAGTTGAAAGTAGGGCTTTTCCCTAACTAGCTGAATGTAAGGTTTTTCCTAATTAATGTTGAGTATGCATGTGAATGTATGTTTATCCTCATTTACCTGTTTGATGTCATATTTACTTTTAATATGTTTGCTAGTCAATCTCTTTTAATTACTATGATATGCACTTACGTTTATTCTCGTTTTTAATGAAAAGTTGCATCACTTAGGTTCATGCATCATGTTAATGTATGTTCATATCATTTCACGAGCATGATAAGATTAAGTCAAGTCAAGTATTAATAATGTTTTTTTCAAAATAAATGGGTGCACATTGTTCTTTGATGCTGGAGTGAGTGGGAAATGGGCGCGGGGGACCGGTGTTCCGAGCATGTAATGTTAATGTTAAAGGAAAAGGGCCTTCGGGCAAAACGAATGGAAAAGGGCCTTCGGGCAAAACAAATCGAAATGGGCCTTCGGGCAAAACGAATGAAAATGGGCCTTCGGGCAAAATCACGGGTTCCAAATAACAAGGCCCACTGCGACCCTGATTAGAACAATGTGTTACCAAGTGAGCTCGCGTCCTAAGAATGTTTCATGCAACGAAAGACAAATTTTTATGCGAAAGAAAGTTTTAAGCAATGAAAGGAAAGTTTTAAGCAAGAAAAATGTAAAGTTTTTCAAGTTAAATGTAAGATATTGCACTAGGCATGCATTCATGCATGAGATTACTTGTTGAGCTCCTTTAGCTCATTCCACGAATGTTAAATTTTTCAGATGAGAATGCAGAAGAGGAAGGAGATGGTAGGGCGCAGTGACTCGGGGAACCCATGTCAATGGATTTATTTTATTTTCAAAGTTTGACTTTTTAGTTCATTAAACGTTCAATGTCATTGTGTTTTCAGTACAAATATTTTGGACTAGTAATTATTAGTATTTATTCCGCTGCAAAGTTTTCGAACGAAGTAAAAGTTTTACTATTTCGTAATTTAGATATTTATTTTAAAGTGCTTCTCTTTATTTCTTATTTACGCATTAATATTCAAGCAAGCTAGAAAGGTGCTACATATTTTCTTGATATTTTTATTTTTCCTTTTCTTTGGTATATAGCTTGCGTAGTAGATGAAAATGGAAATTTAGTCATTTATCCGATATACAAATGTGAATTTCCTTTAAATTTAAATTCATTTATTGACAATATCAATTAAATTTGATTGGTTTATTACTTTATTTTATCTTCATTTCTAATATATAACTATTTAATTTAGTTAGGGAGACATGAATCAAGATATTTCAAGGAGCTAAGCTTCTAAATATAAAAAGGAATTTCGCTTTCTCATCTTTTTTAATAAAAATGCACATGTGGTAATTAAATGGAAAACTGAATATTGTAGTCGAGCCGATTCAAAGGATAATGACAATTTCGAAGATGAAAAAAAAGAAGACATATATTTCTAAACCAATCATGTTTGGACTAAGAATACATTAAAAAAATTGCTAAAATATCGCAATGACAAGTATGGCACAAAAGGAGACACTAAAACAATAGGTCAAGAGATGAACAACTGCTATTACTTTTTATTTTTTGAATATCCATTGTATTTTGTTTAATGATAATATCATTTAAGTATCGTATTATTGGTTCAAAATGAATTAACCATATTTCACCAACTAAGATGTTCAATATTAATCTGGCAAATTTTAATTTAGGATCAAAATACACAAGTGAAAAATTCTATAAATATACAATAATTTAATAAAAAATGATTCAAACTTTATGCTTTCAGTTTAATCAAATTAATGATTTTTGTTTTTGGATCATGTACAATACAAGTACAACTTACTAGTGGTATTAAATGTTGTAATGCTCATTTGTTAAAGGCAATCTAACTAAATACTTTCACTTTGCCACCACCATTAAATATCCAAGTCTCCTCAACTTTGTATTTGTGATTTTCCATTTTCAGGCTCTCTAACCACAACTAGCAACCCCAACAAACACTAAGGTCGCGATTGGATACCAAGATTTTTTATTTTGGTTCCGCTATAGATTTTTTTGTACCCCAAGCATATGATTGCCTATAAATTTTTGAAAAAAATACATTATTCACTTATTCTCACTTTTTCCCCCACCAATCACATCCACACACTTTTAAGAAAAGAACAAATTTATTACTACATATTTTCCCAACCAACCTCACTATTCACTAACTCACATATTTCTAACTGTCTGTCATATCCAATCATTATTTTACTATTTCTATATCACATCAACTTTAATTATTGCATTTTCATCTTATATCCAATTATATTCTCAAAAACTCATCATTTTTATTTCAATTTTTTCTTGTCATTATTCTCTAGTGGAAAGAAAATTTTCCAAATGTAAAGATATCCAATCACGCTTTGATGGGGGGATAAAATCACCCTTTTATAATTATCGCCTTTATTTATTACTCAATATTATTAATTATTAGACCACAAATATGATTCTCCGGCTTTATACATTCTGATTGGCCTACACGCCCACTCTATCATACAAGGCCCATGCACCTATTAACCCATGTATAACAAAATTCCTCCATCTCATTGTAAGTAAGTTTAGATTATTTACGGTTAATTACTATTTTTGCTCTTATTCTCCTACTTAGTCGACTTGAGTGTCGGAGAGGCCTCCTAGGATACCCTCGGGGACCATCCAACGTTTGTTGGTGTTACGGAGAAAATTTATAATCGAAGAATTACCATTTCTCGAGAAAATGTTGGACTATCATTTATTTAGAGTGATACGCCAATTTTAAGCCACATCATTTTGGTGCCATATGTTGCCAAGACACAAAGATGAGACAAGATCTCAAGCTCGTGGGGCGGCTCTCAAGCCGGTACTCGGCGAGAAAACCAACGAGAAGAGAGACCACCTAGAATATGGGAGCCCAGACCCCCTCCTCCTCCTCGAGGAGCTCCATCCCATTGAAAAAGTTTGTTTGACGCGAGAAGTCCTCCAAGCCCTGATTGAAGAAGTTTGTCGAGATGCTCTGAGTCATCAAGCCGCGACAGAAGGCCCAAGAGACCTTTCCAAACACCGCCAACTACCGAACATCCCGACTTGGGGGGAGAGATAAAAGAAACGAAGTACAAGGAGAAAATCAAGAAGACCAGTGCGCTTGGAAAAGAAGTTAGAAATGGAGCCCAACGCTCTCATGTCCCACCTACACGCCCGCTTAGGAGTCGCAGGCAGTGCACGAGAGCTAAGCCAACTCACGAGCTATTGCCCTAGTGAGGAGAAGTCCACTCGCCCCAACAATCTTGGTTGAACCGCTCCCATCCGACATCAAGACCTCTAATCTCCCTGAATATGATGGAATTGGGGATCATCAAGAGCATTTGTATACGTTTTACGCTAAATCTAATCTCCATGACATGATGGACGCTTGCTACTACAAGGTGTTCCGGATTACTCTGACCAAACGCGCACTGACTTGGTTCAACCAGCTCTTAGTTAGATCAATCACTGGGATGGACAAGATCACGGAGAGTTTCATGCAAAAATTCTCCATTAACAGAAGGTGTCCCAAGAAAATTGCACACTTGTTCCATGTCAAGAAGAAGGAAGTGGAGGCATTACACGACTTTATGAAGAGATTTGTGGAAGCAGCGAATGAAATGGCCAATGTCCAGCATGAGATCTTGACCGGAATTTTGCAATAGAACCTCCGCCAGGGACGTTTGAAGGAATCACTGGCAGGAAAGCCTCCCACCACTCTGGAGAAATTACGGAATCAAGCTAAGAACCTCCGCCAGGGACATTTGAAGGAATCACTGTCAGGAAAGCCTCCCACCACTCTGGAGAAATTACGGAATCAAGCTAAGAAGCACATCCGTGTGGAAGAAGCATGTTCGCCAAAAATATGTTTGGTTCTTACAACTGCAAGTGTACAGTGTAGTTTATAGAATAATGGCAAGTAAGGTCGTATTCCTCATGGATTGAATCTCGAAACACTTAGCCTATAATAACATTGTATTCCAATTTTATTGAAGCAACCGAAAATCAAGTAATTAAACTAACTAAAAATCGAAAATAAAAAGAAATAAATAAAATAAATTTATGAACCCCACAAGTATTTTCAACATCTTTAGGAGCAACCTTGGGCACATAATCCAACATGTTTCTTCAATACTAAATGCGAATAAAATTTTAAAAACCAATTCATGCAATTCTATGGGTTCAATTCTTAAATTCATTTACTCCCCCTCCTGGGTGGTGCGTAAACAGTTGATTAATAACAATTGTAGTCCTCCCGAATCGTTACAATTCTTATTAACTCCAAAAAGATTTGTGAATTGAATGACTCCCCATAAACACGCCTGTCACACATGTTTCATGTCTGAATTCGATTTTCGTCTTTATTAGAACTCATCTCCCGAATTTTGCAATAACAAATATGAAATGCTAATTATTGATATGATACAAAATAATTAAATAATAATCACTCGAATTCATAAAATAGAACGAATGAATTAATTAAGAAAATAAGTATTCATATTTAATACAAATCCACAGTTTCGATTATGCCCCTAAGACCCGAAAAATATGCCAAACATTGATTACAAACTCATAGACAAATCCGAATCAACATTATGATATCATATAAGCATAGACAAGAATTCTTAGACATAGAAAGAAAACCACTTCTTGTCAGGATGGATTCTCCCTCTGAGCCCTCAAAACTCTTGTGCTCCCTAGATGCGAAAGCCTTGTGGTGTTCTTCGCGACCTAGCCTTTTGCTCTCAGAAGTTCTTCGATTCCTTCGTTCCTGTGTTATTTGATGTGTTTTTGATGTAGAGAATGATGTATTTTCGTGCAAGACTTGGTCCCCTTTTATAGATGCTTGGAGAGATCACTTGTAGAGTTGGAACGGGAAGCAAACTCTAAAAACGCACTGAAACAGACTCCCACACGGTCAGGCCGTGTGGGACCACACGGGCGTGTGGCTTTGGCTGAGCCTTTGTCGCACGGGCAAACATTTCACACGGCAATGGTGTGGTTCTTCCCAGTTCCACACAGCCGTGTGATCTCACACGGTCCGGTCGTGTGGACCTACTCCGTCCTCTGTTTTCTTCCTTTCTTCACACAACTGTGTGAATTTCACACCACCACCCCACACAGCAATGTGAGGCTACATGGTCCGGCCGTGTGGCTTGTTTATGTTCTCTTTTTCCGTTGTTTTGATCTTCTCTTTGCATTCGGCAATCTTATCCGGGTATCCCAACTGACATTTCTTTATTTTAAGCTCCGTTTCCTGCAAGAATTACAAGAATACGCATTATCATGCCCTTTAAAGGAAATCAAGTAAAAACATAGTAAATATGCGTGCAAATGCATCAATTATATATCATTTTAAGCCAAACAATGCACGTATATTTTACACACATCAAAGTCACCAAGCCGTCGAACCAAGAAACAAGAGGAAGAATATGGAGGATGACTAACACCCCCTTAAGAAGAAAAAACAAAGAGAAAGCGGGAGGATAAGTTACAATGTATGTTACACACCCTTAAACGCACTTTAGGCTAAAGTACTTATCACCGCCCAGAAAGAGGTATAACATGAACTCCTCGAAAGATGAGCAACGATCCCAACAAGGCCAACTTTGACAAGTGTTGCCATTTCCAATGTAGCAAAGAGCATGACACTGAGAGATATTTTCAGCTCAAGAAGAAAATCGAGTGACATCTAAAGAGGTTACCAGAAATATAATGTGGATCAACGCAGTTTGTGCAAAGATCATGGACAACATTAAAATGACTCTCTATCAACTTCGCACCCCCTGGCACCACGAGCAGAAGATAAACGAAATCCCAAAATTGCAGGAGTGATAAATGTTATCTCCAAAGGACTAGAATAAAAGTGAATGGAGATCCCCAAATGCTTCGAGAATGTTATGAGGCCGAACTGAAGAAAGCCAAGCTTCCGAACAAAGGGGCTAGCCAAAGCCAATAGAAGGATGGCACTCAAGATTTCTCCAACCTCCACACGCCAGCACAGTTGTTCCCCAAGAGACATTGATATGTCATTTAAGTTTTGTTTGCTTTATCACTCTCGAGGCACAGACAACTCAATTCTATTCTCCAGGACTGTCAGCTAGGAAATCTTATCTCATTTTTATCTTTCACGAAATTTTTGATTACATTTGATAAATTTTGATGCACATGGTTCTTATGTTTCCAATACTTCCTACCATAAGTCTTCAACTAACTAAAGACTTGAACACTTTATACACGCCATGTAATTCCCACTCCATAAACTATGGCTTTAAGTTATCCCAGAGGTACTACGGCGGTAGCTCCGGCTGTCCTGGGCATAGCATCCACACATGAATTTATGATGACAGCTCCGACTTCCTGGGCGTAATGCCCGCACATACAATAAGAAAATGCAAAAACATATTAACACATGTGGGCAAAAATATCAATGTAACAATAACGTAGGGGAAGGCTAATGCTCCCCACAAGGTGAACTACTCCTCCTAAAAAACATAGTATCCTAAAAAATTAATCTCACCTGGGACAAGTAAAGTATGGACTGTAACTCAGAGAAAGAGAAAATGGACCAGGATCTAGCCTTGTCCGACATCAGCCCACCTCCTAGGGAGCAAGGAACGTCCTTGCTCGCTCCCCAGAGAAGTTGGGTTCCCTAGCTGGCTCCCGAGGGGCTGGATGCCCTCATCCGCGTTCAACCGTGCACTTCATTACCAAGAAAAGAATAAGTCTATCTTCTGGTCTCGGAGCCAACATATGGAAAGATGGGACAACTCCACATGCTTTCTTAGCCTCCATGGGCAAAAAGAAGCCATTCTACTCATCAGCTCATCCGAAACAAAAACTCTATATCTGGGAGGAGGCCTATGCTGATACTTAGGCTGAGGCATCTCATCCGGAATTTCCCCCTCTGACTCCTCCTCATGAACCTTCTCGCTCGGGCTCGAATCCAATGGAAACTCCACAATATCACCAACACCACACAACATATAAGATAATAGGGAAGATTAACCCCCGTAGGTAAGAGTGGGAAGGAAAAAGAGAACTAGACACAGACTGGCCAGTGACTTCCTAGCCCCAGAACAAAGATGTTGGAAGACCATGCTCCGAAACCCGGCTTGAAACGCTCAAAAATTTAGAAGAAAGAAGAACCCCACTTGAAGAAGAATGGATCGGGGGATAAGAAATATCCCCTGGGAGCGGCCTGTGCCCTTGAGGGCTCTCTTTCTTCCACTTACATCCGCCCACTTCTGGCTCCTCCCGCACAATCCTATTCCGTGACATTTCGCTACTCCCAAACCAAGAACAGAACTCTAACGTCTAGGATCCAACTCAAATTGGGCAAAAACTCCAAAGAAAAAGAAACCCTACGAGGAAAAACCCCACGTATAGAAGAACAAACTCAGACACGTGAAACATCTCCCGGGAATGGGCTGGGGGGCTCAAGGGCGCCTCCCCGCACCCTTAAAGGTGCCCTTGGGGGACTCTCTCACTCGCTCCTCTCTTCTCTCCACCTGACTGGGTAGGTCAATCCCCTCTTAGCAGCGGCAAACATACATGGACACACTCCTATCAATGAACACACTATAGACGGATAACAGAAAATAAAGAAAGTGCTAACACATTCAGGGAAGAAGCAAAAAATGCATCACTTCACATAAGAAAATATCGCCATAGCTCGCAGAGGCAGGAAATATCTTAAGTATAGAATATAAACTATCCAAGCAAGAACCTTGAACATACGGGCTGAAAGAGAAGCCAATCTAGCTAAGTGAAGTAGTGAAATGCTCATGTTTGGGGGGCTTCATCATCATCAACCCCTTCGTCATATCCATTTTCCATGCGAGGCTTCTATCTTGCTCTCATCACCATATGATACTCTAGAGTCTAATGAATCCACCAACTCCTTGGGATCATTCCCACTGGTCAATTCCACCATCTGGCTCTCATGTGTGCCCATGGAATCCAACAACTCCCCCGCATTACATCTACTACTCAAGCCAAGGTGGATCCATTCCACCAAGCTACTAAAACAAAATCTATCACATCCCAAGAGCAGTATTCTTGCAAGAATCAACCATGCACTGTTCAGAAAGTAAGTCCTATACGAGATGGCTGCGCGCCATCCATGACACTCTCCAAGACTAAGTCTCGTAAGAGATGGCTACATGATGTCCAGTACTCATTAGCAACCGTAAACCGCTTACCTTCATAGCAGGAGCAGTAGGATAGAACTTTGATCTGTAAGCAGAATGTCCCATGCTTCACACCATCCCAAGCAAGCGGGCGCCTTTCTTCACTCCTACATGGGTACTTTTCACTCTTAACTCTTCGGTCAAATCCTTACCAAGTAAGCTCATGAGAAACCTTTAAACAGTTAAATGCTAAGAAGACTAAGAGAAGCCTTTCAAAAAGCTATGTCCCTTGGCGACTCTCAACTCTTAAGTCCCATGAGGACTACTCTCTCACACAAAATATTCTGCCTCTCAAAAAGGCAAAGTCCCATGAGGACTCATCCCATGCAGGAAACACAACTCTTGGGCTCCTACGAGCTCCCATGTTCCATGCGCTCCACAATACATGCTTATGTGCTCCATGATACGAACTATGTATGCTCCATGCTCTGTGCTCCGTGCGCCAATGATTCGTAAACCACTCGCGTTTTGGGTACCTCCCAGAGACTTCTCACTTTTTGGAAACTTTCCGCTCACTGCGTACTTTTCCCTTTCAGGAGACCTCGCTCCTTCAATGAACATTCCCTCTCAAGGAGACATCCTCCTTCTCAAGAGATCAAATCCTTCACGTATTACATATTCACCAGGAACCTAACCCCCACATTGCTCCTTTCGCCTTCCGCAACCAGGGACCTATGGGGCTTATGTTTCGGATAACATCATCCTTTCATAATTATTGCCTTTATTTATTACCCAATTATTGGGCCACATATATGATTTTTCGGTCTATATGACTGAGACTGGCCTACACAGCCCATACCAGCTTACGTGTCCCACTTTATTATACGAAGCCCATGCGACCCAGGTATAAAAAGGTCCCTCCATCCCAAATGCATGTCAGTTCAGATTAGTTGCAGTTAATTTTTTGCTCTAGTATTCTCCTACTTCTGGTATTGACTTGAGCGTCAGAGGGGCCTCCCTGGGAAAACTCCAAGGCCCGCCTAACATTTGTTATTGTTGCAGGCAAGTTCTTAACCAGAAGAATTACGATTCAGGGAAAAGTGGACCATCATTTATTTAGAGTGATTTGCCAATTTTAAGCAAAGATCACACTCTAAATATTTGGATCTGCAAAATAAATGATCGTAAATTCAGTCTTAATTTATAAATTATAATCCAACAATTCTAATACATTTTGTGATGCTACTTAAAATTAGCAGATCACTCAAAATCAACGACAGTCCAACTTCATATCCAGAGCTGGTACTTCTTTAGTAGGGAACTTGCTCGCGATACCAACAAACGTTAGACAGACCCTGGGGTAGTCCCAGGAAGGCCCCTCCGAAGCTCAAGTCAGTACTAGAAGTAGGAAAAATTTAGAGTAAAAGACAGTAATTCAGAGCATGTAATTTAGAATAATGCAGAATCCTTACAAATAATGAGGAGAGAGCTTTTTTATACATCGGACGATGGGACACGTGGGCCTGTGTGGGCCGCGTGGATAATCATAAGTTAAGAAAATAATGAAGTAGTGCAAGACATATGAAGTAGTGCATGAGTTAAGAAATATCATGTTGTATTATACATCTTCACTATTTTGGCTTAACTGAAGGGTCTCACTCATTGTTGCACCAACGACAAGTTGGCAAGAGAGCGTTGAAGATTACTTCAAGAGGAAATTTTTCTCTCTTTAGCTTTTTTTCAAATTTCAAATTTTGAATTCATTGTTTTGCGAAATACTTGGTAAAATTTTTGTAGGGAGTTGAAAGCGGAATATACACAAACATGGGAGAGTGGAGTGATGAGTGGGATAAAAGTGATGGGGAGAGCCCGCAAGGGGGCTCTCAAGGGCACAAAGAGGTGCCCTCTCAAGGGTGCCCTCAAAGGCGAGCCCTTGAGCCCCCCAGAACGCCCTGGGGGATTTTTCCCGTGTCTGAGTTCATTCTTTGTCGCATTAGGTTTTTCCTCCGCTGGTTTAAAGATTTCTTGGGTACTTTTCAACATTTATTTCCTTGCTTAGTTTCTGCACTTTAGTTGTATACTTGTATTTTCTAGTACTTTTCTTTGACTTTCTTTTCAGGAAAGGAGAGCTTCATCATTGTTGAGTTGATGGCTTACATGAATAAGGAGAAAAAGAGTGGCAAAGGAGCTTCCGCCGCTGGGGAGTCTAGAGTTCTTGACAGAGGAGACTGTGAGAGGGTTTCATATTCTCCCCGCCCAGAAGGTGGGAGATGCTCTAGGTCATGGCCAGGTGAGTGTATTGAGGCCATGCCAACTGCTTGACCTCTTTCTGGCCTTTTTGGTGAGAAGAGGCACCGTACGAAAGTGGTTGAGGCTTCTTTTGGGACTGTTGGCCCGCAGATTTTATTTTCTGGCAGAGTGAACTAGCATGAGGGGATCCGGTCTTTTTGGGATCCTGTAGAGCCTATCTTGGGATATAGTAATACAAGAGGAGGGCTCCCTTATTATGATCAGACCCGCCTGGGGTCCTTATCCTTCAAGGACATTGAGACTCGCGTATGTGGCGATGTAGCCAGGGCTTCTATACTTTTTCTTTTAGTAGTTGTCTCTTCATTTCTTTCACTTGTTGAATTCATGCAAACTATTTTGTAGATCATGAACCTTGTGGCCGCTTCGAGTTAGGGTAATGTGCTAGAGGCAGGGAATCACCGATCGAGGGGCAAGTTGTGAAGCCTAAAGGATGTTACGGGTAAACGTTACACTAGAGTGGCTGACTTGACAAAGAAGTGTGAGGGGCTGAAGGTTCAGCGTGACCACGAGGTCGAGACTGGTGAGTCATTTCTCCAGTCATTCCACGGGGTTCAGTGGTTGGCCAGAGAGAAGTCCGGCGCAGTGAATACTTATATGTCCTCTTTGGACTATAAGTCCGAGCTAATGCGGGAGTCTATTACCTATTTGGACAAGGCTATTCGCTACTACCACAAGTTTCTACGAGGAGTGAGAAAGATTCCCAGGAGCTCATTGAACTTTTAAATCGGTGGTGGAGGCGAAGAGAATGGAGATGGTGTCGAGAAGGGGGACATCGTTGAGGAGGATGATGCAGCCCCTAGAGTTGATTTGATTATTACTTTACTTGGTCAGATCGACATTTCATTCTAGCCCATTTGTTTAGGTCTTACTTTTTGGTTTCTTGACACTTGGTTGTGCATATGCTCTTGCCTACGTGAGGATTAGAGATACTCTTTGCTTGAATGACACGCTTCTTATTTCTGTAAATATGTTAGTATTTTTTTTCACTTTTTCTTCTGCGTTTACTTTTTATAATTCATTTTTGTGAAGTATGGCCGCCTTCTGGAATGTGGGTAGGGGCGTATCCTTGGGAACACCGATGGAGGATCTTCTCACCTGGGATCACTGGATGGAAGTCTAATGAGACCATATCCTGGATTGCAGAAGGGGGTGCCTCACTGGGAATGTCGGTGGATGATCTTCTCACCTGAGAGTGCAGGATAGAAGTTTAATGAGATCACCTCTTAGATCGCAGAAGGGTTGCCCCACTGAGAATGCCCGCGGAGGATCTTCTCATCTAGGAGCACCAAATGGAAGTTAATGAGACCATATATTGGATCGCATAAGGGGTGCCTCCCTAAGAACACTGGTGGAGGATCTTCTCCCCCGAGAGTGCCAGATGGAAATTAAAGAAGCCCTCCTGGATTGTAGGAGGGGTGCCTCCATGGGAATGCCGATAGAGAATGTTCTCACCCAAGAGAACCGATGGAAGTTAATGTGATCACTTCCTGGATCACAGGAAGGGTGCCTCCCTGAGAATGGTGCTGGGGGATCTTCCACTCGGGAGCGTCGGGTGGAAGTTTAATTAGACCACCTCGTAGATCGTAGGAGGGGTGTCTCCCCGGGAACATCGGTTGATGATCTTTCACCTGAGAGAGACATATGCAAGTTTCCTCAGAAGTCATGGTGGGCGTATCTCCCAGGGACACCAGAGGATATTTCTATATCCGGGGACAACATATGGAAGGAAGGAACATGCGTGGGGACATGGATTTGCTACTGGCAAGTAGCTGCATAATAATAATTGAAAGACTTGGTGAAAACAAAATACTTGTATTATTACTTGAAATAAATGCAAAGTAAATACTTGGCTCGTAGGCCGGAACTAGAAATAAAAATATTTTACACCACATGGGAGGAACAAACTATACTAAAAAGTAAGCATATAAACAAACGCCCCTAGTGAGGGCAAAAATTGATGACCGGGGAGATGGTGAATATCATGACTTTTAGTGTTGTTAAGATTCATCTTCGTTCCCACGAGGGAGTTTGTTTTTCCTTAAGGTAGCCACGTATCATTCTCTAGCAGTCTTGAAGTTTCCAACTGTCTCGCCCACTTCAGTCTCGATGGGGAACTTTAGCTTGAGGTGAACTACAGACGGAATGAACCTGAACTGGTTTAGGCTTGGCCTTCCCAGGATCATATTGTAAAGAGATGGGGAGTCGATGATAAGAAATTGAATCATCTTCGTAGAGTTGTGCGGGGTGTCTACACCCAAGGTGAGGGGCAAGCTTATTTCCCTCACGGACTTGATCACTTTTCCTATGAAGCCAACAAATGGAGCTATCCTTTGGGACGATGCAGGCGGGATCTTCATTATTTGAAAGGCTTCCATGAATATTACGTCCCATTTGCACTTTGAGCTCCCTATGCTCTTTGTTGTACTCTTGGGGGGCACCCATCATGTCTTTGCTGTCTGGGCCCTAGGAGATGATGTTGATGACTCCAGCTACATGGGTATCTTGTCTTCTCTTAGCACGCGCGTTAGTGTAGCACGAAGTATGATGGGGTTCGTCCTCCTTATGTCCAAGGTCTTTTTGTAACCTACTCTGATCCATCTAATCTTTCAGGTATCCTCTTTGGATCAATATTTCTATCGCCCTCTTCAGTGTGAAACAATCTTCAATAGTGTGAAATTTGTCAAGGTGGTAGCGACAATAGTAGCGAGATATTGCCCTATCAGGGTTATCCTTCATTGGCTTGGGAGGTTCTATGTTCTTTTTCTTATGAGCGGCAATTAAAACCTCCTAGACGGGCACGTTCAAGGGAGTGAGGAACTGTTCGTAGCTTTTCCTCCCATCTCTTCGTTCATTCTTCCTTGGGGGATGCTTGTCATCCTCCCTGCTCTTTATCTTTCCACTTGATTCGGGCTTGGTAGCTTCTTCCACTCGGATGTGCTTCTCAACTCGATTCAGTAGTTCCTCGAAGGTGGTAGGAGGTTTCCCAGCCAGTAACTCCTTCAAGCGTCCTGAGCGGAGATTTTGCTGTAGAATTTCGGCCAAGGTCTCGTGCTGGACATTGACCACTTGGTTCACTTCTTCCACAAATCGCTTCATAAAGTCACCTAGCGACTACCTTTCCTTCTGCTTGATCTAGAACAAATACATAAATGTCTTGGGGCACCTTCTGTTGATAGATAATTGCTGCATGAAACTCTCCATAAAATTGTCTATCCCAGTGATTGATTGGTGGGATCTAGTCAAGCAAGTTAATCGTGCTGGTCTAGGGTGTTCTTCAAATTGAATTCTGAATTCTTCGATTTCCTCGAATTGAATTAATCGAATAGAAATTTTAAAACCTCAACTCAAAATTCGATCTTAATTTGATTAATTTTGAATCAAATTTATTTGAATCGGGTTTGTCAATTTTTGAATCGAATTTGAGTTAATCCAAAATTTAAATTATCGATAAAGCAGACACGATTGAGTTTTGGACCCATTTTAGATCAAAAACCCATAGGGCCTGTTTATTTATGTTTCCATGGTCCATTTCCAGTTTCTGGAGTTGGAAATAGAATTTTGAGAATTTATTGGTTTCCGTGTGGAAATTGGGATTGTGTTTGGATGAATGAATTGAAATGTGTTTTATGTAGGGTTGGAAATGAGATTGTGTTTGATTTGAGTAGTTTTGAAATATTATTTTATGTATATAATAATTGAAAAGTTGGTAGTGGTGGGGTCCACTTCAATATTTTAATTTGAATATATAATATTATATTTGCAAGATTATAGTTGGTGGGCCCCATTAGATAGTTATAATTTAAAAATAGTAATATTTTAAGTAGATAAAGTTGATAATGGTGGGTCCCACATATATAATTGGGTTAAAATATGAAAATAGTGATTGATAAGTAATGATGAATGATGTAGGGTAGTGTATAGGTTTGAGAATAGAAATTATAGGTTTGAGATGTTGTTTTATGTGAAAAATAGAAAATGAAAATGATGATTTCCATTGGAAATTTTATGAACAACCATAATTCCACTTTTATGTATAGTTGGAAACTGGAAAGAGGCCATTGGAAACATAAACAAACAACGCCATAGTTTTCAAGTAAAATTTTTCAATTTTATTTTTAACAATAAAATTTTATAATGAAACAAACGCATAAGCAAACCATATAAAATATCAAAACTATCTTGTTACTTTACATATATTACAAAAATAAAGATAAAATACTTTTAAGGCTGAAAAATTAATTAAAATCAAAAGCACGTTGTTATTTTTCTGAAATAAAAACATATTGTTCTTTTAAGTTTAAACCCATCATAAGATAATTCAAACACTACAAAAAAATGCTGAGATTTTGAAATGAAATTGACCTGTAAAACTAGCTGTGACAAATGCTATAATTTTACTGCAATAATTTTATTATAATAGTCATGTGAAATTAGATGTTGTTTATACATCAACTAATTATATTATTTCTATTTGCATATGCAATTAATATCTGTATAATATTTATAATATATAATATACCAATTAAATTTGGATTATAATTAAGTTTGAATCAGTACACGAATTTGAATTGAAATACGAATACGAATCAATGTTTGAATTGAATTTACTCGAATTTCCCCTCGAATTATGATTTTCGAATAGAATTTGAAAATAATTCCCCAATTCGTTATTCGTTAAGCGAAATTCTTTAGTGGGGGGGCGGCGGCGCTCCTCTGATAGGGAGGCGCCCCCCTTGGGAGAAGTGGAGGCGGCACCCCTCTATGAAGAGGGGGCTGGCCTCTCGCCTTTCGGGTGGTTTCTCTTCTTGCTAGTTTTCTGTTCCAGCACCAATAGCTTGAGAGTCAGTTCCACCGGCTTGGGATCTTGTCTGCATCTTCCTGTCTTGGCAATTCCTACAGATGACACTAAAATGATGCTGCTTAAAATCGGCAGATCACTTAAAGTCAACGACTGTCCAACTTCCTCTCCGGAGTGGTAATTCTTCAGTTGGGAACTTGTCTACGATACCAGTAAACGTTAGACGGGCCCTGGGGTTGTCCTAGGGAGACCTCTCCGACGCTCAAGTCAGTATCGGAAGTAGGAGAAATCCAGAGCGTGTAATTTAGAATAATATAGAATCCTTTAAAATAACGAGGGACCTTTTTTATACCTGGGACGATGAGCCACGTGAGCCTTTATGGACTGCGTGGGCCTGTGTGGGCCGTGTGGGCCTGTGTGCTGGATAATCATATATGGGTCCAATAAGAATTAATTATATTGAATAATTAATTAAAACATGCAGGAAATAATAAAATAAAAATATTAAGAAAAGTCATTTTTGTTCCCAATATTTTGTTTTTGCGTGAAAATAATCCAAAAAAATAAAATAAAACAGTAATCTTGCACGATGAATTTTAACTATAGGGCTAGTCTCCTGTCAGACCGTCTAACGGATCTAGATCCGTTAGACGTGTCTAAATATCCTAGCCATCTCGCAAGCCTGGCCCGGATCCGCGAAAAAATAAAAAAACCCTTCTTCTTGTCCTTAATCTCCGTCGTCCAGTTGTACTTCTGTTGTTTTCCCGCCGCCTCCTTTTTGATGTAACTCCACGTCTCCACCTAATTAATTCACATGAAACAAAAATCATAAAAAAGAAAATTCAAGAAATATATATATATATATACACACTATATATATTTTTCTAAATAATTACTTTATACAGACAACAAGAATCATAAAAAATAAATTTCAAGAAATGTATTCAAGATTTGACGACATGCAATATATATGTTTATAAGGCTCTCGATCTCAACCATCCATGTGCACTTCTTCTCGATAATCTTCTTCTTCCTCGCCTTCTCCTCCCTCACCAGGCGTTCTAGACCTAGCTCCAAATCCGACACGCGACCGCAGAGCGTCTGCAAGGACAACTCACCGAGCCCGACCCGCGGGAGATCCGACGAGTTGAGGTGCGGAATGGGGCTTTCTCAATCTGGATCAGATCCGTGAAGGTTTCAAATTCGTCAAACAGAGTGTGTCTCGGAAGGGAATATTCTAGAAGGTTGAGAGCGTGGTCAAACTCATCTTCGAAAATGGGGAATGTAGGGAAGAACTCATTTTTGATTGAATCAGACGTGGAAATGGTGGAGAACAACAAAATTTGTTGAATGTCCCTGAATCAGACATGGAGAAGAACGAGATTTGTTGAATGTCCATGGGCCTCAGACGTGGAAGGAACTACAAAGACATTTGAAAAAGCTGCTAATACTTTTTGGAAGAACGACTAATACTTTTCAGAAGTACTGTTAATTCATTTCGGGAGAAAAATTTAATTATATTCAGGAAAAATACTAAAATACTCTTCAGGGAACTACTAATACTTTTTCGAGGAACTAATAATACTTTTTTGAAGGACTGCTAATACATTTCAGGAGTATATTCATGCGAAATACTAAAATACTCTTCAGGGAACTACTAATACATTTTAGAAGAACTGTTAATACTTTTTAGAAGGACGGCTGATACTTTTCAGAAGGACTGTAAATACATTTCGGGAGAAAAATTTAATTATATTCAGGAGAAATACTAAAATACTCTTAAGGGAAATACTAATACATTTTCGAGGAACTACCAATACTTTTTTGAGGGACTACTAATACATTTCGGGAGTATATTCATGAGAAATACTAAAAAACTCTTCAGGGAACTACTAATACATTTCAGAAGAACTGCTAATACTTTTTAGAAAGACGGGTAATACTTTTCAGAAGGGCTGTTGATACATTTGGGGAGAAAAATTTAATTATATTCAAGGGAACTACTAATACTTTTTCGAGGAACTACTGATACTTTTTTGAGGAACTGCTAATACATTTTGGGAGTATATTTAGGAGAAATACTAAAATTCTCTTCAGGGAACTACTAATACATTTCAGAAGAACTGCTAATACTTGTTAGAGAGACGGCTAATACTTTTCAGAAGGACTGTTAATACCGGTAGTCCCCGAAAACTACTAAAACACCACTGCTAATATTACGGAAATACCACCGGATCGCGGGTCAGACCGTCTAACAGGTCAGACCCGTTAGACAGGAGTTTTTATGTTAATTATAAATCCCAATTTTCAAATCCAAACTAGGTGTACCTAACAAAAAATATGATCCCATCACTTGACAAGCGCATGAATTACACATGGCCTCTAAAATTTGATATTTTTACACAAGATTATCTACAATAAGTGTGGAGAATCTCTCCCTAAAAACAGAAAAGGGCAAAGATTGAAGCCAGTCATTATAAGGACATCTTTCAAAAATATTTAGGTACGAATAGTATCCAATGAGAAAGGGCCACGTGGACAATATCCCAAAAAATCATCTCAGAAAAAGCTGCAACTATTCTCTTCACTTGACTGACAAATTCTTGGAAGACAATCTCGAATCACAAAACATCATTAATTTCACCGCCCATTTCCACTTCTCACCAATTTGGCCTTTTCAGAAAATAGAAAAGAGAAAAAAGAAATAAAAGAAAAAGGCTGATCAAGATTCTGTATATGTGTGCCTATATAATCTTTGGCTTCTCTTATGCATGAATCAAACACTTTTTATTTTAACCACAACTTCATTATCGATCGAATCATCTTCGAAGGGAATGTGAGTTTTTTATTTTTTTTTTTATATATTTTGATTTATCACTTGTTAGTATATATAAATGTAGTCTGATTAGAGCTCGAAGTATTGAAATCCATATGATAGTTATTTTTGAGTTGCATAGATTTTTCTTTTTCTTTTTAAGGTTTTATTCGGTCACACGAAAAACTCTAGAGAAATTAAAACATTTATTTTATTTAAACCTCTAAATATATGTAAATCTGATTCTGGATTGTAGTTGATATGCATATATGGGGGTGTTACTGTTCCATTTATGTGCGTATATTTTTTTTCTTCTGGAATTCGTACATGTGAATGTATGTTGATTTTCTTGGAATATTTTGGTCTAAATTCAACTATAGGTGGCTGGCAATAATAATCCCTAAATAATGATTTGTAAAACAGTCTCGCAACTTCAAAAAAACTCCCAATTTTAATCATTTTTTCGCCAGATGTTTGGAAATTTTGCCAAACAAATTCCACGTGTCAACATTTCTAGCCAGACTCAATAATGTGGAAACCAATTGGATATCATCCAAATGAGTTGGATTGTTGACTGTGATAAAAACTTTGAAAAAAAAAAAAAAAACTCAATTGGAGGAGATATCCATATAAACATAATTGGTTTCCACATCACCGGGTTTGGTCGAAAACATAATTGGACTCTCTTACAAATCCTGATTTCTACAGGATTGTTATTATTGCCAACCCCATATAATTACAAGACCAAAATTGCAATTTAGCCAATATTTTGTATTCAAATTTGAACTGATAAGTTCTGTTAATTCCTCGGATAAGTTCACCCAAAAAGGACAACGAAATTGTTAATAAATGTTATAACCTGATTAGCTTGTTTGTCTTAATCTTTCTCTAACCTGTGATCATCTTGTTTTGTGCTCATCATTAATTGATACAAGTTAATAATGACTTTCAACCATTGATTTATAGTTTGATATATATGTTGTTTCATCATTTGCAGCTTTTGCTCATATGTCGTGGACGGTCTCTATATGTCTGTTTCTTTTGCTGTCATGTTTCTGTCCGAGCCTGATCCGTACTACCTTAGCTGATGTTAGAATTGTTGCGAACCACGGTGTTGTGGCCACTGATCATGGCCAGTGCTCTAAAATCGGGAGGGACGTCCTCCGGGACGGTGGCCATGCCGTTGATGCAGCAGTGGCTGCTGCTCTTTGCCTAGGCGTCGTCAGCCCCGCGTCTAGCGGCATTGGTGGTGGTGCGTTTATGCTTGTCCGATCGGCTGATGGAAAGACGGAAGCCTATGATATGAGAGAAACCGCTCCAGGGCTTGCTTCCGAGGTAATCTTGTCAAATAGCAATGTAACATTTCTCATGTCTTGCGATCTGTTCTTGTGCTAAGGGAGTGTTTGCGAAAACTTCTGCTTTTAAGATAAAGTGATTTATTATGGCAGAAGCGAAAAGTTGTTGAAAATCAAAAGTTGGTAGTGTTTGCAAATAAAACTTAAAAGATGAATAAGTTTAAAGAGTTTTTTCGGTGAATAAGTTGTAAAAGTGTTTTTGGAGTATTTGCAATTACTTAAAAAAATTGTTCTCAACTTTTGGCTGAAAAAAAACTACTTTTTATTGTTTGCAAACAACAACTTCTGCTTTTGATCTAACTTCATTTAATCGGAATCTAAAAGCAGAGAGATGGGTGCTTTAGATTTCTGATTCTGCATTTGGTTTGACTTTTACAAAAAATAAGCATTTTGGTAACTTTTTTCCACCAAACATTTAACTTCTGCTTTTCAACTTCTGATTCTATTTGCAAAACTACCAACTTCTGAATATCAATCACTTTTACTTTGTTACAGTAAATCACTTCTTCTAAAAGCAGAAGTTTTAGCAAACACTCCCTTTGTCTGTGTGTAAAAAAGTCAAACCCGAAGTAGAAGTAGAAATCTAAATTAAGCACTCATCCTTCTGCCTTTAGATCCTAAGTAAATTGTGCCGAATCAAAAGTAGAAGTTACCGTTTGAAAATACTAAAAACTATTATTTTTTTTCCGGCCAAAAGCTTACCATCACTTGTTTTTTATGTGTTTGTAGAGATAAACACGAACAAAGTCACGAATCGTTTGTCACTGATTAGATTGACTTGTTTCATTTATGTTATCCTATTATCAGTTATTTTCAGACAAAAAGTGATCCTCTGTTTTCGTACTTGTAATGAAACCAGTGGACTGATCGAACGACGTGTTGAGCCTGTTACATTTTGATATCTTTTGCAGAACATGTATGCTGGAAATGCTGCTCTAAAAGCAAGTGGTGCCCTCTCTGTCGCAATTCCAGGGGAACTCGCAGGCCTTGAGGATGCCTGGAAAAATACGGCAAAATTCCCTGGAAGAAGCTCGTCACACCATCTGCTCGAATCGCTAAAAAGGATTCAAGATTTCGCCGTATCTCCATATGCAGATGACGAAAACAGAATCAGGCATCATGGCTGATGAGGGACTTCGAAATATATTCACATCAAATGGCAGTTTGTTGCAATCAGGCGACGTTTGCTACAACAAGCAACTTTCTGAAACATTGAGAATGATTTCAATGCACGGTACAAAAGCGTTCTACAATGGATCAATCGGACTTAATCTAGTCGAGGATGTTAAAAAATCTGGAGGAATTTTAGGACAGGATGATTTGCAAAATTATCGAGTGAAAGTTAGAGAACCTGTTAAAGTGGATGTAATGGGAGTCGAGATATTTAGCATGCCTCCGCCTTCGTCTGGAGGTGCTGCTTTGTCACTTGTAAGTGTGCAGATATTTTGACAAAATTGCAAAATTGGTCCTATAACTATAAGGCGGTAGCCAAAAGGTGTTGCGGAAATCACGTTTTGCGAAAAAGTCCCGTAATTACAGAAAACTCTCAGTTTTGGTCCTGGGAAATGCACAGTTTTGGAAAATAATCCTGTAACTATGTGAAAATTTGGAACTAATATCATCGAGTTCAATCACGTGAGCAACACATGTAGTAGTTCCCAATTTCCATTGAAATTTGGACCAAAATTGAGATTTTCAAACAGTTATAGGACTTTTTCGCAAAACATATTTTTTTACAAGACATTTTCTTTATCGCCCTTTAGTTACAATACTAATCTTCAAATATTACCTTTAAGTTTTTGACAGTAGCTTTATGATAATACATTTTTCTCATTCGCTGATGCTTCAGATACTAAATATCCTGGCTCAGTATGAATATTCGTCTAATATATCCGATTGCCTTATGACACACCGGAAAATTGAAGCTTTGAAAAATGCGTTTGCTGTGAGGATGAATCTGGGTGATCCAGACTTTGTGGATGTGAAGAATGTGATGAAAGATATGCTGTCACAAGAATTTGCTGCGGAACTAAGAAAAGCTATTTTTGACAATACCACTTTTAATTCCAGTCATTATGGTGGGAGGTAAGAACTGGAAACACTTATCTACTTCTTTCAAATTCTGTCTCTCATTTTTTTACAATGTCATCGTATTTATCACTGTATTTGCCACCCCTAATTGCTATGTCTTAGCTTCCTTATAGGTGGAACCAGATCCATGATCATGGCACCAGCCACATTTCAATCGTAGACGAGCAACGCAATGCTGTCTCCATGACCACCACAATTAACGGATATTTTGGTTCCAAATTCCTCTCTCCAACCACAGGTATAATTCTCAACAACGAAATGGACGACTTTTCCATGCCTGGTAACACTTCAGAAAATGTTCCGCCTCCTGCACCTGCCGACTTTATCCACCCTGGAAAAAGGCCGTTGTCATCGATGACACCCACAATCGTCCTCAAGGTAAGAAAAAAGTTGGATATATTTTATTTCGATTCCCTGTTCTTGTCTCAAGTAATTAATTTCGCATTGTTGATGAAGTTACTTATACGGTTTCTTATATATGGTTTGTGATATGCGAATTTTACGGACGAGTTGTTTGATTATTTCTGTATCACAGGATGGACAACTTAAAGCTGTTGTAGGTGCAAGTGGAGGGTCTATGATAATTGCTGGGACGACGGAAGTTTTATTGAACTATTTAGCAAGAGGAATGGATCCACTCTCTTCTGTTGTAGCTCCAAGATTTTATCATCAGGTAACCACTTACCTCACGTATCCAGGAATATATCGAGGTGGGCCGATGTACGAAATTGAGGTCTCAAATAAAAAATTAAAAGAAAAATCATATAAATATTTACTAAAATATTTTTCCTAAGAAAAGTTAGTAAAAAAAAAAGTCTCTTTTTTTTAGAGGGGGGGGGGGGTGGGCGCGCCGGAACCCAGATTGGCCCCTGTCTACCAAATGTAAAATATTTGAAATGGTTAATTGCAAAAAATACTCTTTAAATTCAGTTGAATTACAATTAAAAAAAATCAATTATCTTTTAAACTTACAAATTACTAGTATTATTTTTTTAATAATTAAGCTAAATCGGCGGTAGGATAAAAATAAATTTGGGGGAGGGGGGCAGTATCACCCCCATCTCTGCCCGTGGTTTTTGTAATGATTCCGTAAATAACATTATTATGAGAAGGATTATATAAAAAACAAAATTTTTTCGCAAGATCCAATATAATCTTCAAGAAGACGAAAGACTATACATACGGTTGGTTGCATAACTACTGTCTTATAGAATAAAGACAACATATATTATTCGTTGCAAAATTGTTGAATTATAGGAAAGGCAATGGTGTTTATCCGTTTCAGAACTGTGGTCTTATTGAACAAATACAACAGTTTGTGTCTGCTGCAAAACTGTTGTCTTTGTTATAAACGACAATATTGTTTTTTCTGTTTCCGTTTACTGCCCCTTTTAACAACTTTTTCATTAATAGACAATAAGTAAAAGCCAATGTGTTTTTGAATTTTTCTTGTATTATACGCAACCTGTCGAATTTTTTTGCCGTTTTCTTCTTTTCTTGATTTGTTTTGCCCCTAACATTAGTCTCAACATGCAGCTCATTCCTAATGTGCTACAGTATGAGAACTGGACAGTACCAACAGGTGACCATTTTGAGGTTCCAGAAGAAACAAGGGCTGATCTAGAAAAGAAGGGACATATACTTCAAAGTCTTGCTGGTGGGACAATATGCCAATTTGTAGTCCAAGAATTGAATAATAAGACAGAATCAATGCAGCTCATTGGTGTAAGCGACCCGAGAAAGGGTGGATTTCCTGCTGGTTTCTAAAGTTGAAAATATATGTAGGAAATAAAAAGGGTGGTGTTATTCATACCCCTTTCTCTCTAAGTTTACCATCTCTATTATTACATAAATAACATGAGTTTAAAAAAGACTATAATGCCCTTACCATCGTAAAGTCTCTGCCACATGATTGTGACATTGCCACATGAGTGTCACAGAGCCATGTGGCACGTGATCACACTACAATTGGAGTTTAATTGGGGAATGGTAAATTTTGGGGAATGGTAAATTGGAAAATATGTGTGCATGTATTATCAGAAGGATAAGGATCAAAATTCAGATGCAATACACCGTGATGCACAAGATCAAAAATAGTGTAACAAACTGCTGACGTGGGCACACAAAATCTGATGCTCTGCTGCTCTGCCAAAGGAATATTTTGCTCATTCACATGCACCCTATCAATCCGTTATTCTCTATTTTTGTCATTATTAGACTGGTTATTTTAGTATATATATTGGTACCTTTTGGAATGTAACAGTACACCTTTTTTATCACAAATTCAGAGTAATAGAAAGCTTTCTTTATTTCTCATTTTGTTCTCTGTTTCTGCAAATGGCATTTCATATTATGCTTGCATTATCTTTTTCATTTTGTAACATGGTATCAGAGCCAGTTGGATAGCTCCAACTTGGCCTCTGATTTCTTCTTCTTTTTCTCTTTTGTTTTTCTTTAAGACTCACTCATGACGGAAGAAACTCCAGCTCCGCTACCAGCCCATATCCCAAATCCGCCTCCAGCCCGGGTCTCTCAAGTTGCTCCCACAGAAGATCCAAATCATCCCTTTTTTCTTCATCACAGTGACACTACTAATACAGTGGTCATTTCACCTCCCCTCACCGGCCCCAATTATGTCACATGGTGTCGTGCTTTTACCCTTGCTCTTTCCATTAAGAACAAGTTAGGATTTCTCGATGGTTCTATTCCAACACCTAGTGTTTCTGATGCACTTTATGCTCCTTGGTTAAGATGCGATAATTTGATTCTTTCATGGATTCTTAACTCAAAGATCAAGAGAAATTGCATCTAATATCCTTTACATCAATTCAAGCTAAAGAAATTTGGGACAAGTTGAAGGTGCGTTTCTCTGACCCGATAATGTTCGTATTTTTCAACTCCAGCGGTTGGGTACCATTACCCAAGGAACCAATACGGTGAGTGAGTATTTTACTCGATTAAATGCTATTTGGGAAGAACTCAAGAATTTTCGTCCTATTCCTTTTTGCTCATGTGGACTCGCTCTTGCAATGCCTTGAGTACCTTTCTTTGAGACACAAACATGTGATTATGTGTTTAAATTTTTAATGGGGCTAAATGAATCATATGAGGGAATCCGTGGCCAAATCCTTCTTATAAGTCCTACTCCATCTCTGGACAAAGTTTTCTCCATGATTTTACAAGAAGAAAGGCGTGAAGCAAGAATTCCTCTCACTTCACATGTTGATGCCTCTTCTTCATTTGTCGTCAATCACTCTGCAGAAAAAAGAAAGGAAGGTCGATGTAGTGTGTGAGCATTGTGGCATAACAGACACTCTCGTGATAAATGTTATAGGCTTGTTGGGTTTCCTCCGAATTTCAAGTTTACCAAGGCGAAACCCAGATTCAATGGACCTAAACACTCTGTTAATGCTACTTCATCTCGAGTGCCAAATCGATGCGGGTAATGTGCAAAATGGGTGTTCCTTTTTAATCGAGGATCAAATTCAAAAGCTAATGGCAATGCTTAACAATCATCAAATTCAATGTCGCCTCTTAACCCATCACCTTTGCGTAAATCAGCTCCTCACATTGCTCTAACATGGCGGTATAACCTCTTCACATCATTCTCGCATCTCAAATCACTTCATTCAAATTAACTCCATGGGTTCTTGACACCGAGCCACCGATCACATGATATCTTTGTCTACCCTATTCACCTCACCACCTATTTCATATGCTTCTCATGTTAATCTTCCAAATGGTACTAAGGTTCAAGTCATTAGTAAGGAACCATTCAAACTTACTCCTACAATCACTCTCGAGTGATGTGCTATGCATTCCATCTTTTCATTTCAATCTTATATCTATCAAGAACCGACTCAACAATCTTCATCCCCGTGTTGTTTTTCTCAATGATGTTTGTTATCTCCAGGACCTCTCTTCCTGGGATGATGATTGGACTAGCTAAACTCCATCATGGTCTTTATTTCTTCAAGCCCCACCTTCTTTGCTCGAGATCACCAAACCTTTTCCTCCACAATCTCATCAATGTCAAGTGTCACCGAGGATCTTTGGCATCGTGAGACTAGGCCATCTCTCCAATCATAGACTTCAATTAATTAGACAAATAGACTACGATGTAATTGACAAAGTTGCAATGGATTGTAATGTTTGTCATCTATCTAAACAAAAGAGACTTCCATTTCCTTCTAGTAACTGCTTTCTTCATCCTTGTTTGATTTATTACATTGTGATATTTGGGGCCTCACTCCACTCTTTACTTTAAATGGGCACAAATATTTCCTAACAATAGTTGATGATTACAATGATAACCTGGGTATATCTCATGAAGTTAAAATCAAACTAAATCAATTCTCCAAGCTCACATCAAACCGATTCACACTCGTTTAATCGTTCAAGAAAGCAAATTCAGTAGTGACAATGGCTTAGAATTTCATATGCCGATTTCTACTCATCTCAAGGATAATTCACCAAAAATCTTGTGTCTATACCCCTCAACAAAACGGCATTGTCGAACGCAAACATCAGCACATTTTAAATGTTGCCAGATCATTAATGTTTCAATCATGTCTTCCCTCTCATTTTTGGGGAGAATCTATTTTAACTTCAGTATATTTAATTAATAGGACACCAACTCCTTTTCTCAATAATAAAAGTCCTTATGAAATTCTTTTCAACTCACCTCCCTCTTATTCTCATCTCAAGGTCTTTGGTTGTTTGTGCTATGTGTCTACTCTACCACTTCACCGGACCAAATTTGATCCTCGAGCCAAGCCGTGTGTGTTTTTGGGTTATCCAGTGGGTACAAAGGGATACAAAGTTTTTGATATATCCACCACTGTCATTTCGATAAAGGGATGTGCAATTTGTAGAACATATTTTTCCCTTTGCTCACAATCCCAATGGCGATTTTTCCTCATATACACCGCCCACCTTGAGTAATGATCCTGTATTGCCTCCCGCCATGCCGGATATACATATTCCTCCGCCTTCTCATTCTTCCAATTTACCAGAAATTCCTCAGAATAGCAATGATCCCACTAATTCTTTGTCTCCAAGTCACTCTGCACCTTCTTCTTCTTCTTCTTCTTCTTCTTCTTCTTCTAACTCATTTCATCCATCCCCCACCAATGATGCTCAATTTAGTGATGCTGATTCTTCTTCCCATCCGCCTAACCCACGCCCTGATAGAGTTAGAAGACCACCATCATACCTCCAAGATTATCACTGTAATCTCTTACACTCCATCTCATCTTCAATTTCCTCTACCTCTTCTCCCACAATTCATCCTTTGGAACATCATCTCACTTATAATAATCTTTCTCCTTCTTACAAATCATTTGCTCTTGCCATTTCCACCGTCAAGGATCCTCTCACCTATCATGAGGCCATTGTTTTTGACCATTGGAAACAAGCCATAGCTGCTGAATTAGATGCTTTGATTGAAAATGGTACTTGGACCATCACCACATTACCACCTGGACATCATGCTGTTGGATGCAAGTATGTTTTCAAAACAAAATTCAAACCAGATGGAAGTGTCGATAAATACAAGGCTCGTTTGGTAGCTAAAGGCTACACTCAAAGGGAAGGGTTTGACTACCAAGAAACATTCAGTCCGGTGGTCAAAATTACCACTGTTAGGACTTTTTTGGCCATTGCCGCCATGCATAATTGGCACTTGCATCAACTCGACGTTCATAATGCGTTTTTGAATGGTGATCTCTATGAGGATATCTACATGAAATTGCCACCAGGTCTTCGTGGGGGAGAGTATTAATTTCGGAAAGCTGGTATGTAAGTTGCATAAATCACTTTACTACCAAACAGCCTCGAGACAAATGGAATTTCAAACTCACTTCATTTTTGTCAGTGATGGTTTTATTCAATAAATCCGATTATTCGTTGTTTACTCGATTGAATGAAGATGGTTTTGTTGCTCTTCTTGTTTATGTTGATGACATTCTTATGGGAGTCATAATCTTGATCTTATTCGAGATGTGAAGTCTCATCTTGAGAATAAATTTAAAGTCCGGACTTGGGTATCATGCGGTATTTTCTTGGTCTAGAGGTTGCTCGCTCTTCCAAAGGTATTCAAATTTGTCAATGAAAATATACTTTGGATATTTTGGAAGATCGTGCATGTTAGGTTGTAAGCCCATCAACACTCCTATGGAATTGAATCAAAAATTCTCAAAGTTGTCGGTGATTTCTTATCGATCCTACAAGTTATCGAAGATTGATTGGGAGGCTTATTTATTTGTCTATTTCAGACCAGACATTACTTTTGGTGTCCATCTCTTAAGCCAATTTATGGATAAACGCACTCATGAACATTTATCACGCTGCTCATCGCATTTTACGATATTTGAAGGATCAATAGGTCGGGTCTTCTATACTCATCAAACAGACATGCTTTTGAAAGCTTATTGTGACTCGATTGGGCTACTTGTCCGGATACAAGGCGACCGACCACAGGCTTCGTGTTTTTTCTTGGGGATTCCCTAATTTCTTGGCGTTCTAAAAAGCAATCCACCGTCTCACGATCCTACAAGCCGAATATCGGGCTCTAGCTCAAAGTAGTTGTGAGCTTATTTGGTTGCGATACTTGTTGAAGGATTTTGGTTTTCAACATTGAAGCCCGCTTCTTCTTTTCTCGCGATAACCAATCGCTATCCACTTAACCAAAAATCCTATCTTTCATGAGCGAACCAAGCATATCGAACTTGATTGCCACTTTGTTCGAGAAAGAATTCTTTCAGTGCCTTCTTCAACCCATTCATATCGGGCCCAAATTTCAGCTTAGCCGATCTTCTTACCAAAGCTTTACCCAAAGTCCCGTTTTCACTTCTTATTGTCCAAGATGGGAGTTATCAACATTTACTCCCATCTTGAGGGGGAGTATCGAGAAGGATAAGGATCAAAATTCAGATGCAATACACCGTGATGCACAAGATCAAAAATAGTGTAACAAATCTGGCGACGTGGCACACAAAATCGATGCTCACGCTTTCCGCCAAAGGAATATTTTGCTCATTCACATGCACCCTATCAATCCGTTATTCTCTATTTTTGTCATTATTAGATCGGTTATTTTAGTATATATATTGGTACCTTTTGGAATGTAATAAAGACACCTTTTTTATCACAAATTGAGTAATAGAAAGCTTTCTTTATTTCTCATTTTGTTCTCTGTTTCTCGCAAATGGCATTTCATATTATGCTTGCATTATCTTTTTCATTTTGTAACATGTATTTAGTAGATAAGTTCTTTTAAAGAACGAGGTGCGGTGTATTTATTAAATTAAAAGAGTGTTTTTCTCGATCCAAAGCAAATATAAATTTAATTATATAAAAAATAAATCAATGTGTTATATCACTAATATACAATGTATATGCATCGTAAATGTCGTGAATTAATTTGAAAAAAACATTGTAGATATATATACATTTATGCAAAGGAAACACTTATATCGACAACAACTCTTCATGTAGAGAAATCCACTCTATCATATCAAATAAATCATTTGAGGAGAACATATATACATCTCTGGAAATCTATTCTAGGGAAGTTTGACTAATTCCTATCAATACAAAAATCGTCTCTATAAATGAGAAGAATAAAAATTGACCCTACAAATATGCTCTATATTGATAGCCTGTTGTAATAAGCCTGAATAAATACAAATTGTATTTCTATACATAGAACCTCTTGATTAGCTCTTTGATTTATGCAATAAATCTAATAATATCATTGATTCTTCAATACTTCACAATATTTTTGTTGCGGTCGAGAACACCGACACGGGGGCTTTTGAATGTGATGTATGAGAAAGATAAGAGATGAAATCCACCTAAATTTATATTTTATGGATAAACAAACAATAATATATTCTTATTTTACTAAATTGACATTGTTATGTTTGTATGTAATTTTGGAGAATTATGGCATGACTATAAATTTATATGAGGTCTTCCTAAAAATTATTATCTTACTAATTTAACAAAATTATTAATTTCGTAAATTGGCCCAAGTTGGGATCGGAGAAAATATTTATTTTAGGGAGATTATTATCTTATAGACGTGTAAACGATCCGAGCACAACCGAGTTTTAGACTGTTTGTCAAATGTTCGTTTAATATTTTACGAGCTCGAGCTGAGCTATCTTCAGGCTTGTTCCTGTTCGTTTGACAAAGTTTTATAGTGTTTGAATTTGTTCGAGAACATGTTCGCGAACACCTCGTATTCGTGTTCATGTTCATGTCAAAATTACCTTTGATGAGTTCATATTGGTGAACAAATTCAACTTTAATTTATATGTTAATGATAAATTGTTTTGATATTGTAAATTTGAAATTTATATTATAAAGAATTATAGATTATATTATAAGAATTACATTTGTGTAACTTTTCAATATTTATATTTAAGGATAATATTAATTTTAAAATTAGGTTAAATGATCTTGTTCATGAATATTTTATAAATGAACGCTAAACGAGCTTATTCGTAAGCTATTATGAATGAGTATACAAGTGTTCAAACTTTGTTCGTTTATTAGACGAACCCTGAAATTTGTTCATTATATCCTCGATAACTAAATAAACGAACATTATCCGAGCTTGTTCACGAGTTGTTAATTTGTCGAATGCTCTGTTCATTTACAGCTCTTTTAATTTATTAAGTATTAATGTATGGACGACGTTTAATTGTACTTGAACTAACTTGAGCAGCGAAAAACTTTAGCCCCAACAACCTGATGACATCCTAACAACCTTATGAGGTTCACTTATGCTGCACGAAGAATATGTCAAGCTGTGATCAGATTACAATCACATAACTCTTTGGATGCATTTACTAAAATCTGCCTTGGGCTAAAAACAGGAAAGAAAAAGATGAGGAGAGATTTAAAAAGAAATAAATGTTGATTATCCTATATGATACAACTGGTTGTTAGATGGGGAAATGGTCATTCATGCAAGAGGGAGTTTTTCTTTTTCTTTTTTCTTTTTTATAATTCTTGGAGAAGCCACAATGTCTACCGCTGGTAAGTTGCAATGACAATTTCATCATTTTGCAATTAGATTCTGATAATACTGCTATGTAGCTTGCTGTTCTATTATTCATTGTTTAGGATAGTCATAATGCAAAAACTTTCTTCCTTTCGTCAAAGTCTTTTTGTTTAATGGTTTTTTGCTTATTGGCCTTTAATTTCTGGTGATCTAGTTTACTAAAGATTGAACATAGGCAAAATTGTATATTTGGTCCACTAACTTGTATTGAATTGCACTTTGGTCCACTAATTTAGGGGTGCAGAAAAATAGGATACTAATTTTTAATTTGTTGTACATTGAGTCCAATCTCTGTCACCAATTGCGAAATCAATCATTGCTCCAAAATTTGGAAATTTCAACCTATTCATGTGGAAATAAAAAATAATTCAATGTGTCAATGTCATTTTTTGGTCGGAAGGATTCAAATCCCTAAAGTGTATATATGTCATCCAACATTTGGGGAATTCACATAAACCTGGTTTAGGCAAGCTTATAATGACAATATGTTTTAGGAGATTTTCGGAATAAGTTTTCGTAGCTTTTCTCTTTTATGAAAAAAGAAAAAAGGAAAAAAAGAAGAAGAGCACTGATCAGTTTGTAACAGAAAAAAGATCACCATAAACGAATTTGTTTAACCGATTCAGTTATTGTTAAATTTGATGCTTGGAGTTCAGATGTATAGCATACCTGTGTACCTTATAAGCTTTTTAGTGAAATTAATGATCACGATCACAAACTCTTTAGACAGAGAAAGCTGATAAATCTATTTTCTTCGCAGCAGGCCTTAATAAATCATGGCCTATTTTGGCAATCTTTTACTTATCTCTATCGGCCCCAGTATCGTCCCGTCAAGATGCTCCACCGGCCCCAAGAGGCCAGATGCTAATAGCCCGTTCTGGAGTCGTTGCAACCGAAGAGACCACATGCTCTAATATTGGCAAAGATGTTCTCGTTAACGGAGGTCATGCCGTTGAAGCTGCTGTTGCTGCAGCATTTTGCCTGGGGGTGGTCGATCCACCGTTTAGTGGTCTCGGAGGTGGTGGATTCATGCTCGTTCGGCAGGCTAGTGGGGAGGCTAAAGTTTTCGTCATGACAGAAACGGCACCCAAACGCGCATCTAAGGTACACATTGTTTTTTTTTTCTTTGCACATCTAAGGTACACATTGTTGAGCATATATACTAATGTTAATTTGTTGGCACAGCGGAAGAGAATAACTGCTGCTCTAAGATGTTTTTTTTATTAGGATAAATTTTCAGATTACATAAGAGTGTTTAAGTGAGTCTTTTTATAGACTTATGCTTGAATCTAGACTCTTTCACTTAAGTATTTTTGCTGATTACAAAGCATAGGTAAATGTATTTTTGACCAACTAAAACAATACTCCTAGATGAATCTAGAACATGACTCTTGAGAATTACAAATTAATTTCAACACCCTTGCTTAATTTGTAATTTTCAGCTGACTCTTATGCTTCTCAAACTTCTCAAAAGTGACGTCCTTGGTCGAATATCATCAATTTGTTCACTTGTCTTTGATGTAGTCAATATTTATATCTTCCTTTCCAACCAAGTCTCGTACAAAGTGATGACGAAGCTCTATGTGTTTTGAACGAGCATGAAACACAGGATTCTTCGTCATTAAAATAGCAGATTTGTTATCACAAAAGATTGTGGTAGCTCCGGCTTGTTTTAATTGCAAATCTTCCAACAATCTTCGCAACCAAACTGCTTGACTTGCAGCATCAGTAATTGCTGCGTATTCTTCTTCAGAAGATGACAAAGCAACTGTTTTTTTTTTTTTGAACTCCAAGAGATTACATTCGAGCAAGGCGAAATATAGCCCGATGTGCTTTTCGATCGTCAACCGATCCGCCCAATCATGCCTCAATAACCGAGCAATTTGCACTCATCATCTTTTTCATATAAAATTCCTTGCTTCTTCGTCCCCTGAAGATAACGAAGTATCCTCTCTTTGCAGCTGTGAAATGATTTTTACTTGGATTAGACATATACCGGGAAACAACACTTACGGCGAAAGTTGTATCAGTTCTAGTATGGGTAACATAAATCAGAGAACCCACTAGACTCCTGAAGAGCGAAGCATCTGCCTGATAAACGCCATCCTTTTGCTGCAATTTTTCATTGAACATCATCGGGGTTGAAACGGGTTTGCACTTTGCCATGTGAAACCTTTCCAATAATTTTTCGATATATTTTTCTTGTGAAAGAAAAATTCTCCCTTTACCTTGCACAACTTGAATTCCCAAAAAATATCTCATCATACCGAGGTCAGTCATCTCGAACTTGCTCATCATTTGCTTCTTGAAATCTTCGACCTATTTTCCGTTTGTCCCAAAATAGATATAGTCATCGACGTATAAACATATCACAAGAAAATCCGAACCATTTTTCTTGATGTAGAGTGATGGTTCATTGGGACTTTTTTGAAAACCACTTTGACGAAAAAATTCGTCAATTTTATTATTTTACGCTTGCGGCGCTTGCTTAAGCCCATATAGAGCTTTTCGAAGCCGATACACTTTATCTTCACTTCCTTTTACCACAAACCCTTGCGGTTGCTCAACGTAAATTTTCTCCTCAAGTTCTCCGTTCAAAAATGCAGACTTTACGTCTAGCTGGTAAACTTTTAACTCAAAATTTGCTGCAATAGCAAGTGCAGTCCGGATTGTTTCAATTCTCGTAACTGGGGCAAATGTTTCGTTGAAATCAATACCGGACGCGCTTTATATTTTTTCACCGAACCATCTTCATTAAACTTGGTTTTGTAAATCCACTTCAAGCCAATGACATCCTTTTTGTTGGACAAGTCCACGAGCTCCCAAGTTTTATTTTTTTTCAATCATATTAATTTCTTCTTTCATTGCGTCAATCCAAACTTGCTCCCTTGCTGCTTCTTGAAAATCTAGTGGTTCACAGAAAAACGCAACATCGCAGTTCTCATAAATATCTTTCAATGATCTGAATTTTTTCACAGGACTTTCTTGATCATCCGGACTTTCATAACTTGAGGCTGATGAGGTACTTGGCTCTTGAAATACTCATTGTGTTGAAAGTGGCTCGGTAAATTCTGCATTTAAATGAGGTGCTTCATTTGGCGTCTTCCACTCCCATGCTGCACTTTCATCAAAAATTACACCTCTTGAGATTGTAAGTTGATCGGAGATTGGATTGAGCAATCTGTATCCTTTTGATTCGTTACTGTAGCCAATGAAAATAAATTTTTTTCCCTTCTTGTCAAATTTTTCTCGTCGTTCTGTAGGGATATGAGCGTAAGCGATGCACCCAAAAATTCTCAAGTGATCAATAACAGGCTTACGTTGATTCCAAGTTTCAAATGGAGTCTAATTTCGGACTACTTTTGTCGGCGATCTATTTAGTAAATAAACAACACTATTCACAGCTTCTGCCCATAAATTGTTTGGCAAATTTTTCCCTTTCAACATGCTTCTTGCCATTTCGACCACCGTCCGATTTTTTCTTTCAGCAACTCCGTTCTGTTGAGGGCTTTGGCTGACTGTGAGTTGCCTTTGAATACCATTTTCCTTGCAATATTTTAGAAATGGAGAGCTTATGAACTCCCCTCCGCGATCCGTTCGGAGCATCTTTATTTTGAAACCACTTTGCGTTTCTGCCATTGCTTTGAATTGGAGAAATCTTTGAAAAAACTTCGATTTCTCATGAAGAAAGAATACCCACATCATTCGACTATAATCATCAATAAATAGAATAAAATATCATTTACCGTTCAAAGACGGAGTTCGCTTTTAGGACCACAAATATCCGAATGCACTAACTCCAAAGGTTTCTTTGCCCGCCAAGATGTTTTTGGAAATGGTAAACGATGTATTTTTCCATAAACGCAACCTTCACAAATATGATCTTCATTTTTAATATCAGGAAGCCCTTCAACCATTTTCTTTTGCTTGAGAGTGCGGAGTCCGTTTGTGTTCAAATGACCATATCTCAAATGCCATAAAGCGGACATATTCATGGACTCAGAATTAAAGGCAAATTGATTTCCAGATGGCATGATAAGAGGGAAGACCTTCTTTATGTTCATTTGAATTTCAACAACAATTGCACTATTTTTCTTATCAAATATAGTGCATTTTCCATCGTCAAATGTGACAGAATACCTATTTTGCATGAGTTGTCCAACACTCAAAAGATTTTGAGTTAATTTAGGCACGTAAAGAACATCACGAATAAACTTCTCGTTACCTCTTTTGGTGTAGACACCGATGGTTCCTTTTTCTTCTGCATTTTGAATATTTCCATCACCAAGCTTTACTTGAGAGCCGCATCTAGAATCAAGTTGCTCGAAAAGATTTTGATTTCCCGTCATATGGTTGCTACAACCGCTATCAAAATACCAAACATTGGAAGGCTCAAGTTCTGCATTTAGGCTTGTGTAGAACAAATTTTCAGAGTCTTCCTCCTTCGTAAAGTTAGCTTCCGTCGTGTTCTTCTTTTGATGCCAACAATCCCTTTGTGAATGATTAGGGATTCTGCATCTTTTACATCTATATCGACAATCTTTGGAATTGTGGTTGGTCTTTCGGCAAATGATGCAATATGGACCATCTTTGGAGGTTGCTCCCTTTTATCTTCAAAATTCTTTTCACGTTCATCTTTCTTATTTTGACGATTTTGTCCAAAGCGATTTTTCCGAAAATTTCCCTTTCTTTGCTGCGAATTGCCGCGTGGTTTTTCTGAAATATAAACACTTGATTGAAAAGCTTGCTCCACGGACTGATTAGACGATCGATTAATCTTTTGCTCATGTGCTTGCAAGGAACTCATCAATTCATGCATCATCATTTTCGAGAGATCTTTCACTTCTTCTATGGCTACCACATAATGATCATATTTAGGTGGTAAGCTTCTAAGAATCTTCTCAATCACCTTCTTCTGTGGATATTGTCACCAAGGCTTTCAATAAGATTCACAATATGAGAGACTCTTGTGAAAAATTTTGTCGTTTTTTCAGTTTCTTTCATCAACAAAGTATCGAAATCTCTCCATAATGATTGCAATTTTATGGAGACTACTTTATCATTCCCTTGGAACTCTTTCTGCAAAACTTCCCAACCATCTTTTGCCTTTTTCTTATTGAAAGCGAAGAGCGGTGCTATCCTTCCTCTGGTTTTCTTTGTACTCCTTCTGCTTTGATTCACTCCAGCTCGTAGAACTTCCACTTTCAGGGGGTTCGTCATAAGATTTCTCGATTATATCCCAAAGATCATGAGAGATGAAGAAATCTCTCATTTCACTGCTCCAATAATCATAATGTTCGCCTTCGTAAATTGATACTTCACTTGGAGAATATTTGAACATAGTGAGATATGAATTTCCAGCCATCGAGTATTCTTGCCGTTGCTTCAGAAAATCAGTAGGACTGGATAGTTTGGACCGAGACTTATCTCCAAAGAAACAATATCTTTGACCACTTGAAAAAAATTCCAGAAGGATATCGTACAAAAGTGATTTTTGTTCAAAGTAGGAATTGTTGGGTTATTGGCTGAATGGTTTTTAAAATTACTGAATGAATGATTTTAAGGTTGCTGGATATGTCAATTTGGAGGTTATGGGTTGAATTTGTTTTTTTCAAAAAAGGGCTGAACGATTTTTCACTTTTTTTTTTTTTGCTTTTTCGTCTCTCTCTTTTTTATAAATGACTCTGATGCCAAATTTGTTGGCATAGCGGAAGAGAAGAGCTTCTGCTCTAAGATGTTTTTTTTATTAGGATAAATTTTCAGATTACATAAGAGTGTTTAAGTGAGTCTTTTTATAGACTTATGCTTGAATCTAGACTCTTCCACTTAATTATTTTTGCTGATTACAAAGCATAGGTAAATGTATTTTTGACCAACTAGAACAATACTCCTAGATGAATCTAGAACATGACTCTTGAGAATTACAAATTAATTTCAACAACTTATAATTCCAACATGTCATTGTGATATCCCACATAAATTTTGCCGGGATATCTTGGGCAATTTATTATTAATGGGTATAATTTATGAACTCCTCTAACAACTTAGGTTAGTTACTTCGAAAAGCTTGATAGTGGAGCCCATTTTGCTTAGCCAGACCCTAATGTGTCCCTGGTATCGCTAATAGGCCCCCTCCCCACATTGTGCCTTGTATAGCTTCTCGGGGAGCCTGTTGAGTTGGAGTCTTGCTTCTAGGCCCACAAGGGCCCAACGCGTGACATCCTCCCTTGTATGGCTTTCTAATGAGGCTTATAGACCTCTAGTGAGGCCTATCGAGTCAGGGTCTCACAGCTTACTTATGGGCCCACAAGTCTTGCTTCAGTCCCTCTCCTTGTGGGCCCAAGGCGTGATATCTATCCTTATATGCTTCTAGCAGAGCCTCCTAAGTCGGGGTGACGCAGACCAAAGCTATGAACAACGAATAATTAAATGTAATATGAGACTTTGCAAAAAAACGTAAATTGCGATGAAGTAAATGAATATCAATTTTTGTTTTTTTTTCTTTTTGAGAATGATAAATATCAAGTTTTAATATGAATTCAATCACCTAAAAATAATAACAAATCAATTATTTGTAAGATAAAATTCCTACCACAATAAAACTTATAATTTAACTAGGAAACATTGGAAGATAAACAAAAGTAGAAGATTCATAAACACACAAATCACTTCCTAAAATATAAGTTATTATAAAATTATAAAATACAATATAATACGATATTGTATATCTATCACGGGTTTCGCTTCTGCGCCCCCTCCTCATGGGCCCAGAGCATGACATGACAACCTACCATGTATTGCGTCTATGGGAGCATGTTGTGCTGGGGGCTAGCTATTTGGGCCTTGTATTGCAATAGGAAGTTGGATATATGAAGCCGTCCCGGGGCAGCTTGCAGGCCTCTATGAAGCATGGAAAACTTACGGAAAGCTGCCATGGAATAAGCTTATGAGCCCTGCTGAAAACCTTGCACGAAATGGATCCAAGATTTCAGATTGTCTGTATCGGGTTATAGATTATGAATTTTTAACTATCAGAAGGGATCCTATGCTTCGTTCCATATTTACAATCGATGGGAAGCTACTGAAGCCGGGCGCTACCATTGTTCAAAAAACTCTTGCAAATACCTTAGATGAAATTGCAAGAACGGGTGTGATGGCTTTTTACAATGGATCGATAGGACAACGTTTGATTAATGACATTACGGGATCTGGAGTGTTGGGTATCTATCTGCCTCTAAAGATTGATACACGAAGTACCAAATATCAAATACAGACTCAATGAACCTATTATACAAGTTTATACTCTAGACACTTTGCAGAAATTAAAGTACAAGAGATAAACAGAAAGTTATACTGGTCAGAAAAATAACACAAAGAAATATAAGGGATAAAACCCTAAAACCGAATATTGAAAATAATTCGGCTCAGGGACCAGTTTTCACACAAGAACCACCACGGTAAGTCACCAGAGAAATCCGCAGAACCACAAAGACAGAGGCGGACCACAAAGCCTTGCCCTAAACCTCACAAAGAACCCAGATCCTCACCCAGAGACCCGAGAGAAAAGCCCGAATCACCAAACCCTAGTTTCTTCCAGAAACCCTAGTTTTGACCCCAAGCAGTTCGTACACGAAGGACGTGAACTAGTGAAGAAGGAAACACTCGAGATGTCAAAAACACTCAAGATTTCACGAAACTCCGATGAGAGATCGGATTTCACGAGAAGAAAACCCCAGGAAGATTCGAGAGAGTATAGAGCGAGAGAGAGATGAGAGAGAGTGAAAAACTCAGAGAATGAGAGTTAGGGTTCGGATAGAACCTTTTAATAGTCCAGATGAACGTCCACGATCAAGAGACAATATCCAACGGCTCAGATTGCACAAGAGGATCCGCGGACTATTAAATGGGTACCGCAACCCGAACTCACAACCTGGGTATCTCAATGGGCGTAGGGAATGGGCTTGGAGGCTATAGGGCTGCATTTGGGCCAAACCATTGAAAGCTAATGGGCCAATTACTCAACAATCTCCACCTTTGGCTCATTGGATTTCATTAGACAAACCTCTGGTCATCATCATTGCCGAGTGCATACCCAGCACACAGCCAAGTAGGACTTTACTATAATAGGTACTAAGCCCATTATAGTACCAGCAAACACTTAAGTAAGCTGGTTTTAAGTGTCAGACTCAAACAGCATAAACAAGTTTTAGTCCAACTGTCTTTGGACTCACAAGCAAACACACAGTAAGCCTGCAAGCCCAGGGTAATCACAAAGGGACAACCTAGTCACCAGTGTCAAAATTGAGAATTTTTAAACAAGTTTTAAACTTTGATAAGAGTAGACACTTAGTACCCATATCAGCAGGGTTGTATTCAGATGCCACTTTTTCAAGACATATAAGGCCTTTAGAAACAATATCCCTTATAAAATGAAATCTAACATCAATATGTTTTGTTCTGTCATGAAAAACCGGATTCTTACAAAGCTGAATACCAGATTGAGAGTCAGAAAATACAACAACATTTTGTTTTAGAAAACCAATTTCAGAAACAAGTCCTTTTAGCCATAAGGCTTCTTTTAAAGCTTCAGTTACAGCCACATACTCTGATTCTGTGGTAGACAGAGCCACAATATTTTGTAGCTGGGATTTCCAAATGATACAAGAACCACATAGAGTGAAAACATAAGAAGTTGTTGATTTTCTGTTATCTTTATCATTGGCATAGTTGGAATCCACAAATTCTTTTAAAACAACACCATTTTCACACTTAGAAAATTTAAGGCAATAATCAGTTGAATGTCTAAGATATCTCAATAACCACTTCAAAGCATTCCAATGCACCAAACCAGGATTAGACATAAATCTACTAAGGCAAGAAACAGCATAGGCAATGTCAGGTCTAGTGCTGACCATTAAGTACATAACAGATCCAATGGCATTAGCATAGGGAATGTTTTGCATAGAAGAGATTTCAAGATCAGTTTTAGGGGACTGATCCCTACTTAGCACAAAGTGAGAAGCAAGTGGGACATTCACAGATTTTGCATTACTCATAGAGAATTTTTGTAAAATTTTCTCAACATATGAAGATTGATGAAGATAAAGCACATAGTTATTTCTATCCCTATCAATATTCATACCAAGTATTTTCTTAGCATCACCTAAGAATTTCATGTCAAATTTAGCACTTAAGCAATTTTTAACATAGTCAATAGTCTTAATGCATGGACCAGTCAAAAGCATATCATCCACATAGATCAGCAAGAAAACAGGAGACTTAGCATCAAGTTTGAAATACAGACAATGATCAAATTGGCTTCTACAAAATTTCAAATCAATCATGCACTGGTCAAATTTTTTATTCCACTGTCTAGGTGATTCCTTTAAACCATACAAAGACTTTTTCAGCAAACATACATGGTTAGGTTTGGATTTGTCTTCAAAACCTTCAGGTTGTTTCATAAAAATTTGTTCTTCCAAATCACCATGTAAAAAGCAGTTTTAACATCAAGTTACTTTAGTTCCCAGTCAACCGAGCCACTAAAGCTAGCATAATTCTCATGATTACAAACTTCACAACAGTGCAAAAATCTCAGTGTAATCAATGCCTTCTTTCTTGAGTAAAACCTTTTGCAACTAATCTAGCTTTGTATCTAACACCTTCATTTTCTTGTTTGATTTTAAACAACCATTTACAATCAACAATGTGACAATTAACAGGTTTTGGGACAAGTTCCCAGGTGTTATTAACATACAAAGAAGTCATTTCATCTTGCATAGCACTCAGCCATTTCACAGTAATTCAGAGTTCACAAAGATCAAGATAGGTTTTAGGCTCAGAATTTTCAATTGATTCAAACACAGAGAACACATAAGAAGTTAAGTGAAAATCAGCAAACTTATTTGGGATTCAAATGTTCCTTCTGGTTCTATCTCTTGTTAACACATAATCATTCAAGTTATCATTTTCAAAGATGCTCATGATTCAAGTCGGTGTCAACAAGGGAAATTCATCATGCTCATTATCATTCAATTAAGATTATCATTCTCAATATCATTGTGCACATCATTAGCATTCACAGGATCATGCTCAGCATCAATCATATCAGAATTATCATTCACAAAGATAGTGGGGACATTAGAAAGCTCCACCTTATTAGGAGTAGTGGGGTTTTGGGTTACATAAACATTTTTAGAAACATCAAGGCAGGGAAACTCATCTTCATTAAAAACCACATCCCCGCTTAATCAAGACTTTAAAACCATTTTCAGATTTAGACCACAATCTGTACCCTTTAACCCCATCAGGGTATCCCAAAAAAACACATTTTAAAGATCTTGGATCAAGTTTGTCAACCTTTTGGTGGACAAAGGCTGAACAGCCAAAAAATTTTTAATTTGAAAACTCCACAGTTTACTGACCAAACTTGTTGGGGTATTTTCCTTTCAAAGGTACAGATGGTGATCTATTTATCACATAGGCAGCTGTATGAACAGCTTCACCCCAGAACTTTTTGGAAAGTCCAGATGTACTTAACATACTTCTCACCCTTTCCAAAAGAGTTATGTTCATTCTCTCAGCAACCCCATTTTGTTGAGGGGTGTAAGGCACTGATTTGTGCCTTACAATGCCCGAATCAACACAAAGTTGATCAATGAGTTGGTTGCAAAATTCCAACCCATTATCGTTCTCAAATACTTAATTTTCTTTCCAGTCTGATTTTCTATCAAGATTTTTCAATTTTTAAGTTTTTCAAAAACATTAGACTTGTTTTTCATAAGAAATACAATACTTTTCTTGAAAAATCATCAATCACAAATAGAAAATACCTGTTCCCACCATGTGTAGGAACACTTGCAGGACCCCAAACATCAGCATGTAAGTATTCAAGAATTTCAGTGCATGAGGATTGTTTAGGATAAGATGAAGTAGGGAAGCTGACTCTTTGTTGTTTTCCATAAATGCATGAGTCACAGAAGGGAACACAAGTAAGTTTATCATTTCCAAAACATCCTTCTTTATGCAACAATTCGAGACCTTTGGAACTTATATGACCAAGCCTTTTATGCCAAAGTTCGGTTTATCATTCACGAGTTCACATTGGTCATAGAGTTCACATTGTTCAGAATTGAGCATGCAAGAGACGGACTCAAAGATTACAAACATACAAGTTCCTTTTCTTTTCAGCTTTAGCAATAATAAGGGAACCTTTCATGATTTTCATCAAACCCTTACCCCATCTTCCCTCATACCCATCATGTTCAAGCATAGCACAGGATATCAAATTGTTAGACAGATCAGGAACATGCCTTACATCATTCAAAGTCAAAACAAAACCCAGTCAAGTTTCAAGCACACAAGATATCAACACCAATCACTGACATTTCTTATCATTAGCCATGGAAACAGATCCATTTTGCACAGAAGCATATGAGGCAAATAAGTGTTTGAATGGTGTCATGTGAAAGGTGCACGCAGAATCAATAAGCCAATCATTTTCACTGAAAGAATTTGAAGGCACATCATTCACAGAATCATGCACTTCATGCACCATAAACACATCACCCATGTGATCATTAGAAGTGGTCAAGTTCACAGAGTCATTGGTTTGGTTTTTATTATTTTGGTTATTGTTTTGATTATTGTTCTTGTTATTCTTGGGTTTTGTACACTCTTTGATGTAATGACTATGCTCACCACAATTATAACATTTCCTATTATTCCTAGGTCTGGAATTAGACCTACCTCTGCTTTTACTTCTCTTCCTGCCTGATTTATTGTTAGAGTTATTCCCAGTTCTCCTATTCTGAGGTCTACCCCTGACATGCATAACCTTCCCTGACCCATGCTCATTCCCCTTGGATATTTTTAGATCTAATTCCTTACTCTTAAGGCCATTAATCAGATCAAGGGTAATAGAGTCTCTACCATACTTAATGGCGATTTCACATCAAAGCATATGAATCAGGAATGACATTCAGCAACACAATAGGGGTATAATCATCAATATTTTTATCACCAAGTAAGTTTGATATCTTGTATCAATTTTGTAAAAACATCCAAGTTCTCATCCATATCTTAAGTAAATCAAGTTTGGAATCTAAAAACTTTTCTAATAGAAAGAGTTTTGAGGGTAGAGAAGTTTCAAAGTGTAAAGTTCTTGCAATTTTTCCCGAGCAGGGCCTTGCGAAAGTTAACTTGCCAACTTTTCTCAAAATAGCATCGATTGATTTAGGATAATGGATGAGTAAGCAAATTCATCAAGTTCAGATTTTATTTCAGCAGTATCTTTATTAGAGTACTTTTGATCAATAACTTTAAAACATTTCTGTTGAATTAAAATCCCCTTCATTTTTTGTTGCCAAATAGAAAAATCACTTTTCCCATTAAAGGGCTCCATATGATAACCAGATACACCAGCCATATTCACAGATAAAGCCACATAAGATATCACAAGAATACAACACAATATAGGTATCACAAGTATCAAATAGAACAGTAGAAGCAACAGATAAGTGGACCACACAGAGTCCAATGACAACAGAAAATACGAGGCAAATAATGGACCACACAGAGTCCATCACAAAGCAAGGTAAGCAAGAAAGGCACATAGGACCACACAGAGTCCAAGAGAACCAAGATCAACAGAAAAAGTAAAGCTAGGTGGATTCCCTTCGCACCTCAGGATTCCACTGCACTCAAGGCACAGGGTCAATAGGCTAATGCTTAGGGTTTCCCTAAACTAAGTACTAAACTGAAAGTAAATAAGAGAAAGGGAAGAGAGTCTTACAACCAGGAGCCCGTCCGGGTTCTCACCACAACCAAGTACACCAGGAGCCACAAGATCACCAAGAAGCTCAAGAACCAGAGGCACCAACCCACCACGAGGCAGATAGGTGCTCTGATACCACTGTTGGGTATCTATCTGCCTCTAAAGATTGATACACGAAGTACCAAATATCAAATACAGACTCAATGAACCTATTATACAAGTTTATACCCTAGACACTTTGAGAAATTAAAGTACAAGAGATAAACAGAAAGTTATGGTCGGAAAAATAACACAAAGAAATATTAGGGATAAAACCCTAAAACCGAATATTGAAAATGATTCGGCTCGGGGACCATTTTCCCACAAGAACCACCACGGTAAGTCACGGAGAAACTGAGAACCACAAAGACAGAGGCGGACCACAAAGCCTTGCCCTAAACCTCACAAAGAACCCGGATCCTCACCCGGAGACCCGAGAGAAAAGCCCGAATCACCAAACCCTAGTTTCTTTAAACCCTAGTTTTGACCCCAAGCGGTTCAGTACACGAAGGACGTGAACTAGTGAAGAAGGAAACACTCAGTATGTCAAAAACACTCAAGATTTCACAGAAACTCCGATGAGAGATCGGATTTCACAGAGAAGAAAACCCCAGGAAATTCGAGAGAGTATAGAGCGAGAGAGAGAGATGAGAGAGAGTGAAAAACTCATAGAATGAGAGTTAGGGTTCAGATAGAACCTTTTAATAGTCCAGATGAACGGCCAGGATCAAGAGGCAATATCCAATGGCTCAGATTGCACAAGAGGATCCGCGGACTATTAAACGGGTACCGCAACCCGAACTCACAACCCGGGTATCTCAATGGGTGTAGGGAATGGGCTTGGAGGCTATAGGACTGCATTTGGGCCAAACCATTGAAAGCTAATGGGCCAATTACTCAACATGGAGGAAAATTGTCGGTCGAAGATTTGCAAAAATACCGAGTTAAGATAAGAAAACCTTTGACAGGAGATGTTATGGGGCTACGGATAATTTCTGCTCCTCCCCCTACTTCAGGAGGAGCAATACTCATACTTGTGAGCATATTTTTACTCACTTTAATTCTTGATTATAAGTATATTTTTAAATTACAAAAGTTGCCTCTGAGGTTTAGCCTAATTAAAATTGGAAAATTAGTTTATATTTGGTCTTATAATTTGGACTGTTTGAAGATATAATCATCTAAACAACCACCTTTATGTTTTCGTCCATTATCTTTCAAAAATTTGAACACTTAATCCGATTTTGACTAGAATTGTGTAACTTTTTTGTAATTGCTAATTAGGATCTATGGGTGCTAATGTGTCTAAGAGAATTTGGGATTTTAGTGCTTTGATGTAAAAATTGACACGTCAAATCATCACAATTGACACACAAAATTTGGGGATTTTATTTGTTTAGTGGTAATTTTTGTGCCATATTACCTAAATCATCAAATTTTTTTATATGTTTACACTGATTTGTGTCATAGTCAGTGGAAAAAATTACACAATTTTGGTTAAAATATGATTTGAATGTCCTAAAGTTTAATAGATATTGGACTAAAATTTAAAGATGATTTAGTTAGAGGACTAAATCCCAAAACTTGATTCAATTTACAGGACCAAAAATTTAGTTTACCTATAAAATCAATACAATTGCCTTTTAAAATTATAATACCCCTTAAGGTATTATAAAGACACCGCTTAACAAATAATTCGTGAACTATGGTGCAATTCATAAAATAGAAACAAAAACCAAGGGGGTATTTGTAATTTTAAAAGATAGTTTTCTTTTGTAATTATACTGAACCTTAAGGATATTTTTGCATTTAGCCGTAGAAGTATTATCATGTCATTGCCATTGCTTTTGCCCATGTATGGACACAGGTTCTGAAGATCCTAGAGCAGTATGGATTTCCTTCAAATATTTCTGGACCACTTGGTATTCATCGCACTATTGAGGCTCTAAAATATGCAATTTCCATGAGAATGAATCTTGGGGACCCTGATTTTGTCCGCATTAACATCCATGCTCTCAACTAGAACTGCCAAAAGGTTAAGGGACAAGATAAACGATGCCAAAACATATCCGTCTTATCATTATGGTGGCAAGTAAGAATCTTTCTTGGTAAAATTCCCTTTAGCTTTTTTACAACATATAAAGGAGTGATTGCAACCACTAAAAAAAAGTGATTCTCATCTTTTAGTAGGAAAAAGCTATTATTTTGTGTTTGTAAATGTCATTTCCAAATTTTCCGATTCTACCTCATTTAATCAAAGAAAGTGTTTACAAACACTAAAAAATGTTTTGTAATGACAAATGTTGTTACAAAATTAGTGTTTCTCATTTTTTGGCCTAATAAAAGTACATTTTAGTGTTTGAAAGTGCTAATTTCTACTTTTGAAGAGGTGTGCTTAGACTCTGCTTCTACTTCTGGTTTTATTTTTATTAACTCAAACACTCTTACAACTTTTTCATCAAACAATCTCTACTTTTGATTCTCAACTTCTGATTTTATTTCGAATACTACCAACTTCTGATTATCAACTACTTCTATTTCTGCTATATAAATCACTTCTTCTAAAAGTAGAGTTTTTGCAAACACTCTCAGTATCTAAAAGTAGGGGATGGGTGCTTTAGATTCTGATTCTGCTTTTAGTTTGATTTTTACATGGAAAGAAACACTTTTATAGCTTATATCCTCCAAATACCCCTCTCTCTCAACTTAATCAATTTTCAACTTCTATTTGCAAACAACATGAACTTCTGATTCTCAACTATTTGCCACTTTCGTGGTAGTAAATCACTTCCTCCAAAAGCAGAAGTGTTGGCAAACACTCCTTTAGGATTCTTTTTATTTTTGATGCATTATCTTACTGTAACACAAATTTTTATTGTCTGCAACTAACAAACAAGAAAATTAGTACAAATTGAATATATGCGAATCAAAAATATCAAAAGAGTTACAATCTCTATTTCTTCCTCTGATTCTTTTCTTAAAAAATATAATATACGGGATATGGGAATTTGGAGTTGAACTCTTCAGTTTGATCTTCTCCAAACGTGAACTTGAACTATTGTCTGCAACTAACAAACAAGAAAAATAGTACAAATTGAATATATGCGAATCAAAAATATCAAAAGAGTTACAATCTCTATTTCTTCCTCTGATTCTTTTCTTCAAAATTATAATATACGGGATTTGGGAATTTGGAGTTGAACTCTTCAGTTTGATCTTCTCCAAACGTGAACTTGAACTTCAATAACGTTAATTCGAGGGCTTGAAAGCTTGATCCCGAATTAAACGTGACATATTTGTTGATATTTGACTTGGATATGAGAACTTCTTGGTGGATTTGACTCTTCGATCTTCTTCCAAGATGGTTCCAACTTCAATAACGTTAACTCGAGGGCTTGGAAGCTTATTCTCGAATCAAACACCGTGATTTGAGTGGACTCCGCGATGAACGCCTTGAATTTCACCTTGAACACCGTGGATCTCCTTGAATATATTCTTCTTGTCTTGAGAGAATTTCCTCCACCGCCTTCTTGCTTGGATTTCTTCTCTTTGAATTGTGATTTAATTCCTTGAGAATGATAAGATATCTCATATGGTGAGGACTCTAATTTGATTGGTCCTTCAAGATTTAATATTATTTCTTTAATCACAAATTGTGATAGTTATCAAAAGAAATAATAATAAATCAAGATAAATCCCGATTTATAAGAATTTGACATTCGGCATTCTTTAATTGGCCAATAAATATATATTAAAATATCAATTAATTAACTATTTAAATTAGGAATTAAATTTAATTAATTTCCCAAATATAAATAGAAAATATATAATCGATATTTAATATTGAATTTCACATGTGTCACCATTTGATTGGTGCAAATTTAATTTGCCTACAAATGCCCCCTCGAGATTTATTCACGGACGATGTGTCTTGGAGTGAATAAGTCGCGATAATTGCTTGGATTACGTTTTGAGGAGATCCGTATGAATTTTGGGCTTGAAAAGATGGGTCAAAAATTGGACATTTAGCCCGCATTCATTGGTTTTGAAACTTCTAATTTTGACGGGTCATATAAGGACAATATGGTTGCAAACCCACACATTTAAAACTTTGGCCCATTAGTGAGAAATCCCCAAAATTAATTTCGCATGCGGGGCTTCGGTGACGAATCAGCTGGAATCCTCATCAGAACATTTTCCTTTTTCATACTTATCTTGGTTTACTTCTTGATTTCGTCCAGATTTTCCGCAACAAACCTCTTTAGATTTTCGTTCAGGCTTCTCTCTCTTCGTTTGCAATCTTCTGGCTTCTCGGAATATTCTAGCAATTCACCTCCGCAACTCTTCGCTCGAGGAGTTCTTTGGCAAATTAAAATTTGATTTCTTAAGAATCCTTCTCCAAATTAAATTCTTACTTCTAATGGAGTTCTATTCTTCAGCAAGAATTAGGATAATCAGTAATCTCCTAAATCAACTCAACTACGAGATGTCTTCAACAGCTACAAAAGAGGCACCCGTCTGGTTACTTTTTACATATCAGACGAGAAAAAATCTTTACTTGCAGCAATGCTTTTCTTCCAAGTTTTATTTACGTTGCATACTTATATTTATGCAATTGAATTAACATCTAATCCCTTTTTTTTTTTCAATTGCAGCAACTTCTTTTCAGAGTTCTAGACTGCAGTGATGCTTATCTCTAACAAGAAGATCAAGAACGGTTTCATGTTTGCAGTAGTGCTCAGGACCCATGAAGACAAGAATCAACCGACGAAGTAGCATACAGTTATGGCGATTCAGATCCACTTCTCAATCCATATGCAAAGCAATGGCTAAAGTTGATGTATCTGGTCTCGTGAAATTCCATTAGATGGCAAAAGTGGGCTTTGCAAGCAACTCATCATTGACAATCAAAGGGCCAACTTTCCTGCTAATTTTGGGGCATCACCTCATCAAAAGCAAAGCCACGTAGGGAGATGTTGCCAAAGTGTAGATTTTGCAAATAACTCATTGCCACCGACGGACTCACCAGGCGGGGAAAATCTATCAACAATGTGGATTTTGCAAATGACTCGCCGCCACCGATATATTTGCCAGGTTGAGAAGCGCCATCGTTGCCATCAACGGATTTGCCAAATGGAAAAATGCCATCGTTGCCATCAACGGATTCGCCAGATAGAGAAGCGCCATGAAGGATATGGATTTTGCAAATGACTCGCCGCCACCGACGATCTTGTCAAATGGAGAAACGCCATCGCCGCCATCAACGGACTTGCCAAGTGGAGAAATGTCATGAATGATATGGATCTGCAAATAACTCGTCTCCACCAACGGACTCACCAGGCGGGAGAAAGCCATCTGGGACGTGGATTTTGCAACCAACGAGGATGTGGATTCATCATTCAAGATCAATCCAAATGGAGAGACGCCATGGAGATATCACAAGCAACTCGTTGCCAATGACAAACTTGCCAAGCGGGGAGACATCGTCAAGCAACTGGCCATCAACAATAGGCTCGCCAAATGTGGAGGCGTTGTCAAGAGTGTGAAACTTGTCGCAAATAATAAATTCGCTAGGCGGGGGGACGCCATCAAGGGTGTGAATTTATCAAGCAATTCGACATCAACAATAGGCTCCTCCAACGGAGAGATGCCATCAAGGGCGTGAATTTAGCAAGCAACTCATCACCAACAATATGCTCGCCAGGCGGGGAGACGCCGTTATGGGTGTGGGTTTATCAAGCAATTCGACATCAATAATAGGCTCGTCCAACGGAGAGATGCCATTAAGGGCGTGGATTTAGCAAGCAACTCGTCACCAACAATATGCTCGCCAAGCAGGGAGACGCCGTCAAGGGTATGGGTCTATCAACAACCAGCACAAAAGTCGATTCGATGGCCACGTCGTCACATTATGGAAGGTCAGGCTGGTGAACGAGAGAGAAGATGCCCCCAGTGAAGCGTTACTGGAAGGGACTAAATTCTAAATCTCTGGAGCCACGAGAAGCCAACAACAGACATGGAACATTGTTGAAGGGGTTCGTTTCCTAACTCCCTTTTATTTTCTGCAATGAACATAATTCATCATAATAGTATGACTGAACTTAGAAAACTCTAAGCTGCCTACGTACCCTGACAAAGAGATTAAGTCAAAACGTAGTTCATAAAACATATTTTCTTTTGGGAGTGCCATAAACAGTTTATACTCATGTGGGCCAGGAGTAACATGCAGTTTAGGCTCGTGCGTCATAGAGCATTCATTTAAACTTGAGATATGTTGATAGTTTAAACTCGTATCAAGGAGTCTTGATTTAAATTTGAGATATATTGATAGTTTATACTCGTATCAAGGAGTAGACATTTGAATTTGAGACATGTTGATAGTTTAAACTCGTATCAAGGAGTCTTGATTTGAATGTGAGATATATTGATAGTTTATACTCGTATCAAGGAGTAACCATTTGAATATGAGACATATTAATAGTTTATACTCGTATCAAGGAGTATTCATTTGAATTTGACATATGCAGATAGTTTATACTCGTATCAAGGAGTTTTCATTTGAACTTGGGATATGGACCTTTAATACTCATGTCAAGGAGTGTGATAGTTTCGGCTCTTATCAAGGAGTGTTTGGGCATATTTTATTTTGACAATTTTAGATGGTTTATGCTCGCATCTAGGAGCGTTGAGAAGTTGAAGATGGCTCCACTTCTTCTTCCTCTTCATCATCATTACTGAAATCACTTGGGCATTCTTGTTGGTCAAAGTTCAAACTTATCTCTATGGTATGTGCTCGAGTTGCTAATTCTTCAAAAGTTTTTGGCTTTATTGCTTGAAGTATGTAGCATAGGCTCCAGTGCGTTCCTTGGATACACATATCAATTGCTGAAGCCTCGGATAATTGATCTTTGCAGTTGGGCTCAAGTCCCTCCAATGGTTTATGTAGTCAATGATAGACTCTTCCTTCCACTGGCGTGAATTTGTGAGTTTAGTCATGCTGACGGTCCGTCGTGTGCTATAGAAACGATTGAGAAACTCCCGTTCCAATTGCTCCCAACTATCAATTGAATTTGCCCCAAGTCGGTGTACCAATCGAATGCACTTTCCTTCAAGGATCAGACAAAATGCTTTACGAGGCGATCTCCATAAGTCCCAACATCATTACATGTTTTGACGAAGTGAGCCACATGCTGTTTTGGATTGCCATTGCCATCAAATTGTTGGAACTTCGGAGGTTGATAACCATCAGGCATCTTCAAATTGTCAATTCTCCGTGTGTATGGCTTGGTATAAGTTAGGGATGACTTGGAGCTTCTATCAAACTTGTCTTTAATAGTCCCCATAATAAACTCCTTGAGTTGGTCAACTGGAATCAGGCTATCTGACGAGACTTGCAGCTCCTTTGCGGGAGACTCCTCCTTTTCGTTTGGTTGTTGCCTCATGGATGTTTCGACTTTATCATGTGCTTTAACTTGTTTGCCCATCACATGACATGTATCAACATTATCTACTTTGTTTATCAACTTCATAATTTGTGAGTCTCGGTCTTGAATATGTTTTGTGAGTCCCTCTACGGCCCTCGTCAAACTTACAAGTTGCTCTTCGAGTGAAGTAGCTTGGACCACCATGACTGCTACAATTTCAAAGCTTGAGCTTGTAGGACGTGCATGTATGTCGAGCGGGCCCAATGATTCTTTATTTGCAGCTCCATATTTGCCACTTTGTTTACATGCCCCTTCGTTTGTTGGAGGAATAACTTCATGGTTCGATGACTCGCCATCTTTCCTTGCCCCCTTGTGATTGTATATTGGAGCAGTAGCTTTGTAGTTCGACATTGAATGATTAACATTTGTGGACTTGAAATGGTTGGCCATCTTCGTTGATATATGAACTTGGTTTGAAGATAAGAGATGAGAGGTAGAGATTGTCCCACTGGGCGTGCCAAAAATTTGTAACACAAATTTTTATTGTCTGCAACTAACAAACAAGAAAAATAGTACAAATTGAATATATGCGAATCAAAAATATCAAAAGAGTTACAATCTCTATTTCTTCCTCTGATTCTTTTCTTCAAAAATATAATATACGGAATTTGAGAATTTGGAGTTGAACTCTTCAGTTTGATCTTCTCCAAACGTGAACTTGAACTTCAATAATGTTAATTCGAGGGCTTGAAAGCTTGATCCCGAGTTAAACGTGACATATTTGATGATATTTGACTTGGATATGAGAACTTCTTGGTGGATTTGACTCTTCGATCTTCTTCCAAGATGGTTCTGACTTCAATAACGTTAACTCGAGGGCTTGGAAGCTTATTCCCGAATCAAACGCCGTGATTTGAGTGGACTCCGCGATGAACGCCTTGAATTTCACCTTGAACACCATGGATCTCCTTGAATATATTCTTCTTGTTTTGAGAGAATTTCCTCCACCGCCTTCTTGCTTGGATTTCTTCTCTTTGAATTGTGATTTAATTCCTTGAGAATGGCCCCTATTTATACTTGTAGGAGAGGGGTTCTTGGATATCTCATATGGTGAGGACTCTAATTTGATTGGTCCTTCAAGATTTAATATTATTTCTTTAATCACAAATTGTGATAGTTATCAAAAGAAATAATAATATATCAAGATAAATCCTGATTTATAAGAATTTGACATTCGACATTCTTTAATTGGCCAATAAATATATATTAAAATATCAATTAATTAACTATTTAAATTAGGAATTAAATTTAATTAATTTCCCAAATATAAATAGAAAATATATAATCGATATTTAATATTGAATTTCACATGTGTCACCATTTGATTGGTGCAAATTTAATTTACCTACACTTACGACTTAGTTTTCACCTCATTTTTGTGGCAAGATAGATGGAAACAAATACATGATCATGGGACTACACATATCAGCGTAGTCGATAAGCAGCGAAATGTGGTTAGTATGACTACGAGTTTAAATTCCATGTTTGGATCAGGCTATATGTCACCAAGTACAGGGATCCTTCTAAACAATCACATGTTTGGTTTTTCGACTCCTGTTTCGACTGATCCTCCACCAGCACCGGCCAATTTTATTAGGCCCTACAAAAGGCCTTTGTCATCCATGGCACCTATTATCATCCTCAAGATAAAAAAATTACTCAATCCTACTTAATTTATATCACATTCTTGATGAATACTTACTACCTGAGACTTGTAAATTTTCCATAAATTACTGATATTGTCATGGTTAAACTACAAAAACTTACCCTGAAGGTCTAATAGTTAATTGCAATTTTAGTGATGTAACAATAGATAGTTGAAATAATCTAATCACGATTGCAAAAAATTCCTGTAACTTTCAAAAAATTCTCGATGTCAGTCATATATTCTCGATGTAACTTACAAAAACTTACCCTTAAGGTCTAAGAGTTTTTTGAAAGTTATAGGATTTTTTCGTAAATCATGATTTTTGAGAGACTATTATTGTCAACTCTTTATAGTTATACGTCTAAAGCAATTTACCTTTTAGCCGAATTAAAAAAATTAATTATAAAAAAATACAAATACCCCTTTAAGATATACAATCACCGCCTAACGTTTGTATTTACTTAACAATTATCCTCTTCAGTAGGTGCAACTTGTAAAATAGAAATAAATATCAAGTGATTGTATAACTATGAAAGATAGTTTTTTTATTAATAAAAAATAAAAGAGTGAACTTCAAATGTATTTTTTTTGTAAGTAACCCATATGGGCAACCAGGGTGGGCAGCTAAAAGCAGTTATAGGTGGAGGCGGGGGAATGTTCATCCCAGCTGCAATCTCAGAAGTAATACTGAATCATTTTGCCAGGGAAATGGATCCAATCTCTTCTGTAATGGCACCAAGATATTATCCCTTGGTAACAACCCAAACTCATTTTTACATTTTCAAGAACACTATTTTTTTGGGGGATAGTTACAAAAAAAAAGAAAAAAAAGAAAAAAAGAGGTTGGAGCTAATTATAAAAAAAAAAAAAACTCAAAAGAGTTTTGAAAATTGCAAAATACCACTTAAAGTTTGATTCCTTCTTATATTTTCTCCCTTCATAAGCAAAATATTTCAAAAAATCCCCTAATATTTATAGAAATATTACGTTTACTCTCTGACATTTAAGAATAATCAAACCTCGTATGATTTTTTTAATTTTGAAACATCTCTATTTTTTTTGTAATTACTATCCCTTTTTTCATCCAATTAATCTTATTTTCAATCTTGGGTAACTGTTGGAATAGTTTTTAGTAGTTGATGCAGTTGCATACCAATGTGGTGTACTATGAAAACTATTCGTGGATGGGTGTAAAATACAGAGCTCCGCTGGAAACAATGAAGTTCCTGAGATCAAGGAACCATAATATGGTCGGAGATAAAGGTCCACTAAGCAGTTGCCTGTTTGTGGTTCAAGATGGTGATGATGATACCAAACTTGTTGCTGTGGTTGATGCCAGAAAGGGTGGATTTCCAGCAGGCTTTTGAATTTAACAGTTTTTCAGGTTGTGGTAGCTACTCATCTTTTAAGTCTTTACTATAACCTCATTTTCGTGTTTTTTCTTTTTTTATACTCTTTTTTTTAAAAAAAAAGAAAAGTTTGTAGATTGGGATTCGTGATATCAAAAACTGTTGGATTTTAAACTTGATTTTGGTCCAATTAATATTGGGCTTAAAAATATATATTTGAGTTAAAAGATAAAATAAGAGCCCAAGCCCAAATGGCCCAAGTTCTAGAAGTTATCTAGAAAAGTCTTGTGAAAATATCTAAGATATTATTTGTAAGAAAGCTTGTAGAATATTCTAGAAAAGTAGATATTTTGGAGGATGATTCTAGTAGATGAATTATAGCCATTAGATCAAATAAATCCTAGCCATTGGGTAGAAAGTTGTACTAGTATAAATAGGGGTGTCTCGATCATTTTGTAACAAGCCAAAATTTGAGAAGAATCAATACAAGCAAATATTTCTCCACCAAAACTCTCTTACATATCCTACCATAAATAACCTCCTCCTCCTACAAAGAGAAAATAATCCCTCTTCCAACTTCCAATTTCTAAATAACCCCTTTTCTTATAAACTTGAGATAATCCTCCTCCAATAAAGTTTGAGCCACAAGATCACTTGTGGTTTACATAAAAATAGGACGGTGTGTCTTCCTTTCAAGTCCCTATGCTCAACACAAGCAACTATGATAATTGGAGTATCAAGATGAAGGCCTTTTTCCACATGAAGTTTGGGATATTGTCAAAAAAGGATATGTCGAGCCACAAGACGAGACTACACTATCCCAAACTCAAAAGGACAATTTAAAAGATTCAAGAAAGAGAGACAAGAAAGCTCTCTATCTCATCTACCAAGCTTTGGATGATGATGGTTTCGAAAAGATCTCAAGTGCAACTACCGCCAAGGATGCATGGGAGAAGCTTCAAACATCTCACAAAGGAGCCGAGCAAGTAAAGAAGGTACGTCTCCAAACATTAAGAGGTGAATTTGAAGCTTTACATATGAAAGAGTCCGAATCTATTTCCGACTATTTTTCAAGAGTTTTGGCGGTTTCTAATCAAATGAAAAGAAATGGTGAAAAGTTAAGTGATGTGAGAATTATGAAAAAGATACTCCATTCTTTAAGTCCTAAATTTGAGCATATTGTCGTAATAATTGAGGAAACAAAAAATTTGGAGGAGATGACTATTGATCAATTATTGGGGTCATTACAAGCATATGAAGAAAAACATAAAAAAAGCAAGATATTGTAGAACAACTTTTTAAAATGCAAGTGAATGATAAAGAAGAAAGCATGAGCAATGAACGCGATCAACATGGAAGAGGTCGCTTCCAAGGACGAGGTCGTGGTCATGGACGTGCACGAGGAGGTTTCAATAATAATGAAGATAGAAGAGAATACCCAACCAGTGGACGTGGGAGGAGCAATCCAAGAACAAGGTATGAAAAATCACAAACTAAGTGTTATAATTGTCAAAATTTTGGACATTATGCTTCCGAGTGTAGAGCTCCCAAAATCAAGGTTGAAGAAAAGGCGCACTATGTGGAAAATAAAAACGAAGAAAATGCCAATTTGTTACTAGCATACAAAGGTGGTGATGGAAGACAAGACAACACTTGGTACCTCGATACTGGTGCAAGCAACCATATGTGTGGAAGAAGAAGCATGTTTGTGGAGCTTGATGAATCGGTGAGTGGTAATGTTTCTTTTGGAGATGAGTCTAAAGTCCCGGTCAAAGGAAAATGTAAAATTCTAATCCGCTTGAAGAATGGAAGTCATCAATTTATTTCTAATGTCTATTACGTTCCAAATATGAAAAGTAATATCTTGAGTTTGGGACAATTCTTAGAGAAAGGCTATGACATTCACATGAAAGATCGTAGTCTTTCTATAAGAGATGATAGAAATATTTTAATTACTAAAGTGCCAATGTCTAGAAATAGAATGTTCTTATTAAATATCCAGAATGATGTAGCAAAATGTCTCAAAGCTTGCTACAAAGATATATCTTGGCTTTGGCATCTACGATTTGGGCACTTAAATTTTGGCGGATTAGAATTACTATCAAAGAAAGAGATGATAAGAGGATTACCTTACATCAATCATCCCGATCAACTATGCGAAGGATGTCTATTGGGAAAACAATTCAGAAAGAGTTTTCCAAAGGAATCAAGCTCGAGATCACAGAAGCCACTGGAGCTCATACACACTGATATTTGTGGACCAATCAAGCCAAGTTCTCTCGGTAAAAATAATTATTTTCTCCTCTTTATTGATGATTTCTCTAGAAAGACCTGGGTATATTTTTTGAAGAAATCTGAAGTATTCGAAGCATTCAAGAAGTTCAAAGCTATGGTGGAAAATGAAAGTGGATGCAAAAATAAGGCAATGCAATCAGATCGTGGAGGAGAATTCACATCTAAGGAGTTCCAAGAATTTTGCGAAGCAAATGGAATCCGTCGTCCCTTGATAGTCCCAAGATCCCCCCAGCAAAATGGCGTAGCTGAGAGAAAGAATAGAACAATTCTTGAAATGGCAAGGTGCATGCTCAAAAGCAAAAGGCGCCAAAGGAGTTCTAGTCATGAAGCGTGGCGTGTGCGGTGTACTGCCAAATCGTTCACCAACCGAGGAAGTGTGTGGGGAAAAACACCACAAGAAGCTTGGAGTGGAAGAAAACCAGGTATCTCTCATCTAAAAGTATTTGGAAGCAAAGCATATGCACACATACCCGACGAGAGAAGAAGTGCTTGATGACAAACAGGCATTCATCTTCATCGGGTATGACTCAAACTTTAAAGGTTATAAGTTATATAATCCAAATACTAAGAAGCTTGTGATAAGTCGTGATGTAGAGTTTGATGAAGAATCGATTGGGATTTTGGCTCCCAAAACAACTTCAATTTCTTTCCGGATTTTGAAGAAAATGAGTCGAGACCGTCCGAGCCAACCATAGAAGTTCGATGAAGAGCCAACTACTCCATCCACTTCACAATCAATAGTGAAGGAGACTCGCCACCATCATTTCTAAATGAAAGAGGCATAACACGTGCAAGGAGTCTAGAAGATCTTTATGAGAACACCGAGAGGATAGATGATATCACTTTATTCTCGCCTATTTGCAGATTGTGAACCAGTGACTTTTGAGAAAGCAGTCCAAAATAAAAGATGGAGAGATGCTATGGATGAAGAGATACAAGCAATCATGAAGAACGACACGTGGAAGCTGACATCACATCCAAAAGGACATAAGGCTATCGACGTCAAGTGGGTGTACAAAGCAAAGAAGAATGCTAAAGGAGAAATTGAAAGATATAAAGCAAGACTAGCTAGTCGCAAAGGCTATAGTCAAAGAGTGGAATCGACTATGACAAGGTGTTTGCTCATCGCTCGCTTGGAAACAATAAGGCTTATCATTTCTTTAGCAAACTCAAAACAGATGGAAGATTCACCGAGATGGACGTAAAGTCAGCTTTCTTAAATGGAGTTCTCGAGGAGGAAGTCTACATTGAACAGCCAAAGGGCTATGTGGTAAAGAAAGAAGAAGATAAAGTCTTGAAGCTGAAGAAGGCTCTATACGGATTAAAGCAAGCACCACGGGCTTGGAATAACAGGATCGATAAATACTTGCAAGAGAATGGGTTCACTAAATACCCGCACGAACATGCACTTTATGTCAAGGTCAGAAAAGATGATATTTTGATCGTGTGTTTATATGTGGATGACTTGATCTTCACAGGAAATAATCCAGACATGTTTGAAAAGTTCAAGAAAGCAATGACCAGAGAATTTGAGATGACTGATATCGGGCTTATGGCATATTACCTCGGCGTTGAAGTTAAACAATAAAAAGATGGGATTTTCATCTCACAAGAAGGCTACACGAAGGAGATTCTCAAGAAGTTCAAGATGGATAACTGCAAGCCTATTAACACACCAGTGGAGGCGGGATCAAGCTATCAAAGTATGACAGAGAAGAAAAAGTGGACCCGACATTGTACAAGAGTTTGGTTGGAAGTTTGCGGTATTTGATGTGCACAAGACCAGACATTCTCTTTGCCACCGGTCTAATAAGTCGCTACATGGAAAATCCAACCACTACTCACATGAAGGCTGCTAAAAGGATTCTTCGCTATCTCAAAGGTACGATCAATTATGGCTTATTTTATTCAACATATAAACTTGTTGGCTATAGTGATAGCGATTGGTCTGGAGATGTGGATGATCGAAAAAGTACTACTGGCTTTGTGTTCTTCATGGGAGATACCACATTCACTTGGATGTCAAAGAAGCAGCCGATAGTCACTCTCTCAACCCGTGAAGTGAAGGCGAGCACGTAGCTACGACGACTTGTGTTTGCCATGCGGTTTGGTGAGAAATTCTTCAAGGAACTGGGAATGACACAAGAAGAGCCAACTAAGATTTGTGTCGACAACAAGTCAGCTATGGCATTGGCAAAGAATCCGGTATTTCATGATCGAAGCAAGCACATTGACACTCGCTACCACTACATACAAGAATGCATATCGAGAAAGGACGTGCAAGTGGAGTATGTGAAGTCTCAAGATCAAATTGCGGACATCTTCACCAAACCGCTCAAGCATGAAGACTTCATACGACTTAAAAGTTTCTCGGAATGACAAATCAAGTTTAAGGGGGGGTGTTGGATTTTAAACTTGATTTTGGTCCAATTAATATTGGGCTTAAAAATATATATTTGAGTTAAAAGATAAAATAAGAGCCCAAGCCCAAATGGCCCAAGTTCTAGAAGTTATCTAGAAAAGTCTTGTGAAAATATCTAAGATATTATTTGTAAGAAAGCTTGTAGAATATTCTAGGAAATTAGATATTTTGGAGGATGATTCTAGTAGATGAATTATAGTCATTAGATCAAATAAATCCTAGCCATTGGTTAGGAAGTTGTACTAGTATAAATAGGGGTGTCTTGATCATTTTGTAACAAGTCAAAATTTGAGAAGAATCAATACAAGCATATATTTCTCCACCAAAACTCTCTTACATATCCTACCATAAATAACCTCCTCCTCCTACAAAGAGAAAATAATCCCTCTTCCAACTTCCAATTTCTAAATAACCCCTTTTCTTCTAAACTTGAGATAATCATGCTCCAACAAAAACTGCATTTCAGTAAAATATATAGAGCAAGTCTCTTGTGAGACGGTCTCACGGATCTAAATCCGTGAGACGGACCTCCTAAGGGCTCCATCTTGAGAACATGAACCATGAAAATAAATTTAAAAATAATAATGAACCATGTAGAAGCAAAAATAAACCCTAAAAATAAGAACCATGAAGAATAAACCCGAAAAACAAAAATAAACCCAAAAAATAAAAAATAAACCCTAAAAAAACTTAAAAATCCTAAAAACCAAAATCAATTAAAAATAAACCCAAGAAATAAAATAAACCTTAAAAAAACAAATATAAACCCTAAGAAAAATAAAATCTAAAAAAAAAAACCTTTAAAACTTTGTGTAAGGGCTCCGTCTCACGGATCTAAATCCGTGAGACCGTCTCACGCAACCTTTTGCCAAATATATATCCTTGGTTTCAATGTTAACATTATTTCTGGTATGCCAATTGCAATATCAATTGTAGGATCAGCCGTTATTTGTGCCGAAAGTTTAACTAGACAACTTAATCTATATCTATTTATTTTATTTTATATTATTATTTATTTATTTATTATATTATATTATTTATTCATATTTTGTTTATTTATTTATATTATATTATTATTATTTGTTTATACTATCTTAAAAGTGTGAATGTTTCTTGCAATTTTTGATTGGATAAAAATATCCTTTAGACATAGTAAAATTTTAGGACAACTAAGTAATTTGATATTTATTTAGCAGCTTCTATTTGTTCTATTATAAGACAATGTGACCTTTTATATTCTACATTTTAAAAATATTTATTCTTTCAGCTATAACTCTCAAAATATTTTGAACTTTCAAATAATATTAGCTTTATATTAAACTAGATTTTGAAGGCTTTCTAACCATATGTCATAAGCATATATAAAGACTTCACATGAGAAAATTTTAACATTATAAAGTTCAACAATATGTAAAAATTAAGAATTTATGTTTTTCTATAGTTTTGTTATTTATTTAATCTTTTTTGTTTAATTATATGAGATATGTTCATTATAGCCAAAATAGATTTCAGAATCTGAAAATATATGTTTTAAACATAACACTAAGAATACTTTAAATTTCTTATAAAATTAATATCAAATTTAAACTAGGATTGAAAATATTCAACTATAAGTTCTAAACATATGCACAAGTCGTTATAGAAGAAAATTTTAACTATTTAACTTTTAGTATGATGCAAAATTTATATTTCTTATATTCTTATAAATTTTCTCAATAATTAAATATGTCTATTATGATTTATAAGAAAAAGATCAAATTACAATATACACGATAAGAAAAAATAAAATAAAAAATATTTTAGGTGGTTTTGATGCTAAATAAAAAGTAGAGAAAATACATAATTCCTTTATGGTCGAAAACTTCTCCCTCGATTAGTAATATGCAATTTAAAAATTAATTTATTTATGGTTTTAAAGAAATAATATTGAAAACAAGAGAGTTTCATATTTTATTTTTATCATGTATATTTTATTTTAATTAGCCATATCAGTAAAATAAAAAATACAAAATAAAAGGAATAAGATTAACATGAAAAAAAAGGGAACAAGAACCAAAACAAGTTTGCCGCGACAAAAATATTACCTTTTAAATTTTAACTATATGTGTTGATATGACTTTACTTAATTTTCTATAAATAACATTATAAGTTTTAGTTTCTACTTTATTATTTTTTAATATATTATGATTTCAATCTTTTGATTGTTTTATATCCGATAAATTTTAAGAACAAGTGCAAAAAAGTGTTAAAAGTTGTATATATAAATTTATAAAAAAATAAAAAACAAAGAAGACGAACTTAATAAAAAAATCCATATGTATTAAATTGAAATTTATGATAAAACTTTAATATCATTTGAAAATTACAAACTTAAAGATGATAAGTTTAAAATATTAATATGATACATATTTATAATAAAAACGTATACCAAAATAATTAAATTTTAATAAAATACTGTAAAAAAGTGAAACATGAGCTAAAATTGGATTAGTCTAAAAAATCATATCTGCTATGCAAAAGAAAAAATAAATAAACTCATTTAATATGTAACAATTTGACTACTGAGAAAGTAATTATATATTAGTTCAAATACTAACATAGCATTCATAAAAACTAGGTAAATTAAATAATTACAACAAATAAGAGTGAAAACTAAGAATAACAAGTATTGAAATGACCAATATTTATGTTAATTTAGGTAAATTAAATTAAATAATTACAACAAATAATTACATGTTAATTTAGGTACCAATATAATAATCAAAACATTCGAAATAATATATATGTATCAAATTTATTGTGTTAAACTATATATAACAAAAAATTGGAGTGAAATGACCATGTGTTAAACTATATATAACAAAAAGGAGGCGAAAGAGAATAGTTAATGGGGGTTTCTAACACATGATATCTAAATTTTTGGCAAGTATATTTTCTTATTTCATTACAAATTCAATCAAAATTTTAAATAAAGATTAAAGTACTATAAATCATTTTCTCAATAAAGGCACTAAAAATGGATTGATAATTATATTTTACAACAAATAATATGATTTCGTAAACGAGATTAAATGAGATCAATTTTAAATTTACAGTGTCTTCAAACAAATACAGATTAGTTCAGTATATTAAGAATAATAGCAATTTTCATAACTATACGGCTCACAAAATTTACAACTATGTAAATTAATATTAATATAACCAAAATAGCTAAATTCAATTGCAAGTACAAACTCTAATAGTATAATGTATATTTCTAAAACTTTATGAAATATAACAAACTATATTAGTTTTTAGTTTATTCTGTATAACTTTTAAAAACATAAGTGAATGCAGAAAGAAATTCAAACACAAAAGTTAATTAGTATTATATTTAATTATTGAAGATTGACATATGAAAATTGTTAACTTATTTTTTTTTTCAAAAGACTGTCTTTAGTTTTATTATTTATTAAGTAAAGATATTTTGTGTGAAATTAAATAGAGTTTCAAAACTAAGATTTTGACTTATCACTTTTTCATAGTTTTATTTAATACCTGACTCTCGATGAAAATAATGGATTAATTTTTTTTATATATTAGGTTAATGTTTATTATTTTTAATACTTTGCAAATAGAGGACTACAAACTTTATGCTAAGTGTTAATGATAAAATATTGACTTTGTTACTAGAATTAAAATAATATATGAATTTTTTTACATATATATTATATTGTAATTTTTTTTATATTTCTTTAATCGAAGAACTGAGATAGAATAAAAGAAGTAAGCACATGAAGTATAAGAATTTGACTAACCTTTATTTTATTTTATTTTAATTGAATAACAATAACAAATAAAATGATGATATTATGATGGATTTTGGTATAAAATTTAATTAATTATTTTTTATTAATGTGATAACTAATTGCATGTGATTTACTAATCATTAGCTTATGATTTATAAGCTAAATTATTTGTCTGATTATGTAAAATGCATCTAATGCTAAAATAATTCGAAAACCATGTAAGAGAATAGACTTTTCTAGCTATAATAAAATAAAAGACCGATGAATGTGATTGTAAGCTAATATAAAACTTATTTCGTTGTTATACTAATTGTAAAATTTTTGTGGGATTGAGTTCTTAAAATGATTATTTAACAATTCATATCGATCTATAATTAAATTAGAGCAAAATATATTAAATAATGTGTAATATTTAAATTTAATTAATATTTATTTCACTTTTTAATATTTTAATATTAATCAATAAAATTATTAAATAATAAAATTATTTTAGTAAAGTCATGTGGATCACGTGCGACGCACGTGTTTCTTACTAGTTACAAAAAAAACTCTGAAGATTAGGGTATTTAAAAAATGTAGAGAAGCTTCAAAATTGCAGAAACTTTGTTGAGTTTAATTTCGTTTATATTTTGCCCCAATCGTTAATTGACTTGACGGAATTTGTTGATATTATCTTTTATCATGCAACCTAAATATATGTTATTTTTGTACATTTTATTCAAAAACTCTATATTTTTTAACTATACATTAGCCCATTGCCTGGATTGTTTCCAAGAAGTAAAGATGAGAAATCTATAAACATGACAACTTATTGTGAACTTATAAGCAACAGAGTTATTGGTATGGGTGATCACGGAATAAAGTTCAAAAATCCCCTTATGTCAAAAAAAAAAAAAAAAAAACACAAATTGTCTAATGTGGTTTTTTTTTTTTTGAGGAATGTCTAATGTGGTTTTGGTTGGTGGTGGAAGGTTCAATTTAGTAGGCTTTGGGGAATGCAGTTGAATTTGTTTTTAGTCTTCTCCCAAATTCTGAGAGAAATTGAGGGGGAAAAAAAAACCTATAGCAAGTTTATAAGTATCCATGGAATATGTCTACTCTATTTTTTTCCCCTCACTTCTAAGTCCCAACCTAGCAGCTAGCAACAATATATTCTCATTTTAAAATAAAAGTCAATCTTGCGATCAAAAGTGTAATGAGGTTGACTGAAATTAAATTACTCATATATATATTTGGTTCGAGAATGAATTTCTTTATCATGCAATAAGATTTGAAATTCAATATTAGTAAAATTATTAAACTTCTTGAACATAATTCGATTAAAACTCGTTCAATCTCAATTCCACTAACAATTAAATCAGCTTAACACATTTTGGCAAGTTCTCATATAAGACTGCTCTGACGGGTCATTTTTTCTGTTAGACCGATCCTACTGCTCGACCCACTGCCTTTTCTATTTTTTTTTTTATTTTTTTATTTTAGGATTTTAATGTTGCTTCTCTCTTTCCTTTTTCCCAATATTCTTGTTCGTTCTCCACCTCTCCATCTATCTACTTTTGTTTCGATCTATGCACTAGCCGATGGGTCCCTCTCTGACAACAGTACTCTGAGGATCATGAAGAACCTTAGAGTTTGTAATGACTGTCATTCTGCTATCAAATTTATCTCTAAACTGGTTAATGGAGAGATTATTGTTAGAGATGCCACATGTTTTCACCATTTCAAGAATGGGTCGTGTTCCTGCCAGGATTATTGGTGGCCGTTGTACAAAAGTACTCTTCGCACATTTTTGGTTGGTAAAAGGTTTGTTGGTGGCTGGACAAGAATTTGGCTGAAATTCAGAGGATATTCAATTATAATGTATGATTGTTTTAAACAATTTATTTTATGGCTGAAAATTGGAGGCGTATAGTCCAACGGTACATGCATGAAATCAAGTTTTGTTCTCCTCAATCAAGATTTGGTCTATCATGCGTCACTTTGATTGCAATAATCAGCAGTGTTTTGGGGTTTCTCGTACTAGGAGTTGCTCGTTTAAGCTGCCTCCTTTGTGACATCAGTTATAGATTATCTTTCCTGAAACCCAACACTACAGGGTTCATTTGTCATCTGAAGTGAATGCTCTATTCTGTCCAAATTTCAGTAATCTGCTGATTATTCATGCGTTCTTTAAGGTTCGTTTTTTGTTACTCATGTGCTTGATTAATCTAAACTTTCATAGTTTCTCAAAAAACACATTTAACACAGTATCTGCTGCTCTAGCTCTTATTTGAGTTTCATTACTAATTCTGCAGGTTGTTTATCATGGAGGCAAAACATCTCAAATCTTCAGTACGGTTCTCCCTATTCTCATTTAGGTATAACATAACTTGAAATTTTTTTAAGCGTATAATTTATAGGAACATATTTGGATGGGATTTGATGGAAGATGATAATGCAAAGGAACTGCATTTTGTCAAGATTCATTATTGATCCCAAGGTAGTTTTTGAGCCAGTAGATTAGAATATAAGGATGTACTAAAGTAGCCCCGGGGCATAGCTCAACCAGTAAAGGACTTGGATGATGTGATGTCGCTTTGCTGGCACCCACGAGTGTGGTTGTTCGAATCCCTCCAGTAACGATTTACAGGGTGGAGGAGAACTTCTTGTGTGGTGACTCAGTCTTCGGCAACCCAATGACCCTGACTAGTTGAGGTATAACCCGCGCTTCACATCCTCCACGAAACTCTAGAACAAGGGCAATAGGGGCCCTTAGGGATGGGGTTCATCCTTTTTAAGGATGTGCTAAAGTAAAATGTTAATATTACTTTGTGTAATCCAGTGATGTTCTATATGCAACATTACTTGGTTAGTGCTAGACACCGCATTTCTTGCATGAGTTTTGTTTTCGAGTTGTTGGATTTGCGGTGGTTGTCCCGATGATTATATATTGGGTGCAATTAGGTTGCATCCATATTTGAGATAATAAGGAGTTCTATTTAGATGAGGTTTATCTAGAAACTTCTCCCATTAGGACTCTAACTGAGATGTGGGATTGGGATTTATATTTGATATTTCTCCCTACAATATCAGTCCAATTGAGATCGTCCCCTACATGGAAAAAGAATAATCTCTCTCCTAAAATTTCTCTCTACTGTTTTCTTCTTGGAGAATTACCAAAGTTCTTCAAGGGTTTAAGGTGTGCATATCCAAGTAAATAATTCTAGTAATTATTTACACCAACAAGAAAGGCGGTTCGTGATCTTGTTCGTGGTTCAACCAATCTACGGAGTTCGTTCGATGTTCGGGGTTCAGTCAAGAGAAGGCTTGTAGATGGCTTATTCATGAACCAAAAGGAGGCTTGTAGACGGGCTCAATCCTGGCTGCGTGGATCGATAGTTCCGCTGCAAATAGGTATACTCGATCCCCCTTATATGTGCAAATATGTGATTTGTGATTTATGTTTAGTGCCATATTTGCTAACAGTGGTATCAGAGCCATTAGGGCTCGATCTCGCATACGTGATGTGCTTAAGTTTGATGGTTCATGTGATTTGATTTTTTATTTAAAAAATTCGAACCTATTTTTTCTATTTTTACATATGCAATATTGGTGTCAAATTGAAGATCTCGAAAGACGATTAATTTGATACATTATGCATGCAAAATGGATTTGAAACGAATAAGTTATGGCGATTCAAAATTTTTGTGTTAAAAACAAAAACTGCATTGAAATATGTGTCAATAACTTTGGAATTGCACTGCAAATCTCATCCGCGCGTAGAGACGCTGGGGATGATTTTATATTTATATATATATATATATATATATATATATATACAATAACAGACTATTCTCAAAATAGTAGTATGAATTTTTCCCGCCTCTTTTTCACTTTCTAATATATATATATATATATATATATATATATTATTTTACTTTTTTTTTGCTTTTGTTTATTTGCTTAATTTTCGGCAACACGATGTGAACAAATCATATTTTAGTTATTTTATTTTATTTAATTTAATATGACAAATCATTATATATTACATTACTGATTTTGTGCTTACTTTTCTATTTAATTTTATATCATTAATTAGATTTAACTTACCTAACTGAATATAATAAATATTGAAATACGAAATCTGTGAATAATTAAGGTATTCATTCCCCCAAATTTGTAATGTTTGCCTTTAATGTTACCTTGATAATAATGTACACTAAATTTGAGCAAAATAGAATTTTGTAATAAAAATTAATTATAAATATAAATCTTGGTTCTTCACAAATTTATTTGTATACACCTATGGTCTAACATACCATAAAAATATCCTCGAAAAATGGAAACAAATATATTCTATAATAAATTTGTAAAAATTCGATTAAATCACATAATCCTTATGTTGCCGGTATAATATTATTGATTATTTAACATAATTATTATTCTTGATTATCAATAATTACCATTATTAGATGTTCTATCCAATATAAATACTTATACATATTTCAGTATTTCAGTCATCATCAAAATTCAATACAGGAAGACAAAAGCGTCAATATCAAAGAGACACTCATACAATATTCAAAGAAGAATCGGTAAAGGCACACAACCAGAACAGCCAAAACAGATCACAATGCGTCAACTAAAAAGATCGACTGTATTGGGCAGCAAAAGAACAAAACAAGAAACAATTGAAGATGGTATATTTTAGTTGTTTTTTCTTTTTGGCAATTAAAAAAAAAAACAAGTTTATCTTATATGTGTATAGTCTTCAACTTATATGTGTATAGTCTTATAAGATGAACTTACATAAGCAGTATTCTATTATAGACCTAATTTGAATACAAATTATGCCAATATTTTTTCAGTATAGTATTCAATTAATAAAAACATTAGAGCATTATATGACAATTGTTTCAGTTATTAAAAAAATATGACTATAATTAGTATTGCCTGCACATTTTTTCAGAAGAGTAATTAGTATTCATTATCTTTTCATCTCATCTTATAATATTAGTAGCCTGGATTTCAAATATATGAAAATTAGGATAACCATTTCAAATATAAAATATTTAGAACAAACATGGTTAGAAGTAATTTTTATGATAGAAGTTACCTTTAAAATGACGAAAATACACCTTCATAATCGTTGAGCAGCCGATGGTACTCGCATAACAGATAAAACAAATATCAGAATTAAAAAAATTTCCAGCAGTATTTTTTAAAAATAATATTTCAATAAAAAACACTACGAAATAAATGACGTAAATTAGAATAGCTACTTTCGCAAATCATAACACACACAAAAAAATTTTAATAAGCACATCTATACTATAGAGCACCAAGTCTAAAAAAAAATACAGAATGAAATAAATACCTTGCTATGTCGTGTATTAAGATCTTCATATTGTTATTTTCTTCAACATGCAAACCGAAAAAATAAAATTAGCGAATGGAGCCTTTTAAAATAAATAAAAAAAACAGATCCGAAAGATCCATAATAAACCCTTTTCAAAAACAATCCTTACCTTTTAAATGTTCGAGTCGACCCCTTATATCTTTGTTTTGACTATAACCCGAAGAAATGTTTCTGAAAAACTCAAGATCTGAAGTATATGTGAAGGTGGGTCATAAAAACAAACACTATCACACCAAAAATGTTGATACGAAAACGTATTAAGAACTTTTTTAGAAAAAAAAACCATCTGACCAAGAAATTATATGCTAGAAAATCTCCAAAAGTATTTACTGTATTCTTGAAAAACATTTATTTTTAAAAATAAAAAATACAAGAAACAAATATGATTAACGGATTTCATTAGAAAATGAACATTGTCATTTTTCATAGCCGAAAAATAACACAACAATTGAAAAATATGAGTATAATTCCAAAAAAAAATATACTATGAAAACATCGAGACCAAAAAAATTATAAGATAAAAAATACGAATAATACCATTGTCGCCCAAAACATTCTATGCTAACAAATTTCTAAAATATACAATGTATTCTCGAAAAACTTTCATTTTTTAAAAATTAGAAAAAAAATACAAAAAACCAAAATGAAAATTCGTCATTTTTCAGATCCGAAAACAAAAATGAAAAATCATTATGATTTAGCCTAAAATTCCAAAAACAACCGAGTACAAGCTTTTCAGATCTTGAAAACAAAATTACAACCGAATATGATTCATTTGTCAGATCCAAAAATCTATTATTTAGATTTTAAACTCATTTATTTTGAGTTTGAATCTGACGAATGTTAAGCAGATTTTACTGCTGCGTTTGTATTTTCAATAAACGAGAAAAATGGATATGAAGATCAAGATTGAAGGTAAAAATGGATGTTTATGAAATTTTTGAAAAACGAAAATGGGTAACATCGGCTGAGAAGGGAAGAAATTAGGGTTTTGCCATGTTTTGGTTTTTTTTCTCCCAATTTTCGATTCAATCCTGACCGTCCATGTGGTAGGAAAATTTTAGATGTTTAATATACAACCCTACACGTGTACATTCAGATTGAGCAAGTCTTCTAGAGTTTTCGACTCAATCCTGACCGTTCCCTCATCAAAGTGGATCAATTAGTAGATGTATCTGGACCGTCCATTTTGGATTATGACTCATCCAAATGGGTTGAAAAAAATGGAGGAATGGGCTTAATAAAAAGACCGGGCAGGACCGGTTAATATATTATTAATATAGCAGGGCCTGTAGAATGGATTAGTAAGTTATTTTGGATCAATTATTAGAATGGACTAATACAATAGTTGTGCACATGGGCCTTTTTCTTTGTTTTCTTTTGTAGACTTTATTTCTTATATTTTAGTATTTATTTTAATTTATTGTATTGTAATTTTTATTTTGTGAAATAAAAAATAGATTAAAAAAATTAATAGCTGATTTAAATTTTATATGTAGGCCTGAATAATATTTAAAAGAATTGGGTAACAGTTTTTCATGTTAAGTAGAAATTAATTAGTTTTTTATAATCTAGAATTTTTTTAAATTCAATAAAATATATTATGAATTATATATTATAAAATATATAATTCATAATATTATTTATACATCATTTGTGTGTCAATTTTTATATATTTATTATTAGTTTGTCTTTTTAAATAGAAAATGGGCGCATAGCAGGGATAACATCTACAGATGGATCTAAAAGAGTTATATCGAAAAACGGTTCGAGCAAGATTACTTATCTATTTTCCAACTCCCCTCTCATCGACATCACAAACGGTACATTGTATTTTATTGTTATTATACTTATAAATAAATATTTAAATAATGTATGTATTTATATTAAAATAAAATTTTTTTATTACGTTCGTTTTAAACAGAAAATAGGAGTAGATCAGGAAGAACGCCTATAAATGGCCCTAAAAGTATTATTTCAAATAATGCTTCGAGTGTGGTTGCTTATCGTTTTTCAAACTCTCATCATGGTGACAAATGGAAAAGGTATATTCAAAAATTTATTTTTAATTTTTTTGTATCCGATTACATATTTAGATGTAATTTAAACATCTATGTTATATTTTATTATTTTGGAACAATAGTTTCCAGGAGAAGACTGCCGCTTGAAAAAAATATTAAGAATTTGAACAATTCTTATTATCGTATGTCCTCGGCGTCCTCTAATATTTCGCATGTCTCTGAAATTATTAACCTTACTATGGATGACTCTGTTAAAACCGCTTTGAACGACAATTCAAATATAGTACCGGATAATACAATAGAGTCAAATACAACTGCATCTCAGTTACATGACACAATTGCAACCATTAACAATGGTGAGAATTGTTTCTTGCATATATTAATGTTATTTATTTTAATGTACATAAAAAAATTTAAATGTGTAATGGAAAATAAATATTTATAGAATTTGTTTTACAAAGTACTGGGATATCAGTGATGCAAGTTATATGTGCCAATTTTGTGCGGCCATGTTTTGGTACGAGGAGAGGATATAATCCCATGTCAAATCCACTTGCTCGAAATATGGCTCATGTTGCAATCATGAAATTATTGAACTTCCTCTTCTCAAAGAACCACCTATTTTGCTTCGTAATTTATTGTATGAAGACAGCGATAAAAGCAAGCACTTTCAAGAGAACATAAGATCATATAATAGTATGTTCTGTTTTACATCTGTGGGAGGAAAGATCGACACCGACATTAACAAAGGCCAAGGTGCTCCAGTTTTCAGGATGTACGGACAAAACTATCATTTAATTGGTAGTTTACTGTCGTCTGATGGTTCAACACCTAAATTTGCACAACTTTATATATATGATACGGAGAATGAGATAAATCGTAGAATGAATTCTGTCAGGTTTGTTTCTTTGTAATTCTTAATTAATTATAATAAATTCTGCAATATTATATTTGGATATGTATAAGAATTCTTGCTAACTATGGATTTTCGCCGTGATTTAATCTGTAGGCAAAGAAGTGATACTAATAATCTGCACCAAGATATTGTTGTCGGACTTCAAAAAATGTTAGATGAAAATAATATATTGGTGAAAACCTTCAGAGTAGCAAGAGAAAAGATACGAGAATGTGCAAATTCGGATGTTAGATTACGTCTTATTGGTAAAAGAGGCAAGGATGCTAGAAGATACAACTTGCCATCAAGCTTTGGGGTTGCCGCTTTGATTGTTGGTGATTTTGATTAGGCTTTAGGAGAAAGAGATATAGTGATTGAAACAAAAACCGGACAGTTGCAGAGATAAATGAGTTGAATGCTGCGTATTTGGCATTGCAATATCATTTGTTGTCACCTTATGGTGAAGATGGCTTTAGAGAAGACATTCCATTTTCGGATTTGAAGAGTAGAACTCTTGAAGGAAGGAAAACAATTAGTGTTCGAGAATTTTTTGCCTACCGGTTGCACGAAAGGAATAACGAAGCTTCTACTATTGTGTTTTCAAGAAGATTGTTTCAACAGTTTGTCGTTGATGCTTACACAATGGTTGAATCAGCCCGATTGAAATATGTGCGCTTACATCAAAAGAAGTTGCGTTGTGATATATATAAAGGTCTAGCAAATGATGTATTGAATGGAGACACTGATCCCATATCACAAGGCAAACAAATTAAACAAATTATACAAAATTATCAAGATGCAATGACAATATGTAGATGGACCATTATTCCGATCTATTTATAACATTCATCTCCAATCCAAAATGGCCTCGAGATTGTTAGTTTTTCTTGAGAAGAGAAATCTTAATGCCGAAGACCGTCGATCATTATTTGCGAGAATATTTAATGTCAAATGGATGCTCTTATCAAGGATCTTTGCCATAATCGATATTCGGGAAAGTTGTATCAGGTTGTTGAATCCTCTTCATTAGTTTAGCCCTTTTTATATTATTCCGATATATTATTTTATCTTCATACATTTATTTATTCTTTTTATTTTAACCTTTGATTATATATACGATAGAATTCCGTAAACGTGGGCTCCTCATGCTCATATTCTTCTCTTTCTATCCAAAGAAGATAAATATCCAACTACGGATGATATAGATAGAATTATATTGGCGGAAATACCAGCATTTAAGCCGATGATCCGTTCTATTTTGCTATGCGTTAGAGATTTTATGATTCATGGTCCGTGTGGTGAAGGAAGGAAAAATTCTCCGTGTATGGCTGATGGTCGTTGCACGAAAAATTTTCCTAAAAAATGTGTTGATGCCACGTATATTGATGAAGAAAGTTATCCACGTTATCGGCGTAGGAATAATGGCAGGGTTGTTGAGAAAAATAATGTTCCTCTTGATAACAGATACGTCGTTCCGCATAATCGTCGATTGCTACTTAAATATGGTGCCCACATTAATGTAGAATGGTGTAATCAATCTTGATCTATCAAGTATTTGTTCAAATATGTCAATAAGGGACATGATCGGGTGACTGCATCGTTCTACGAGAGCAGTGGTGATGAAGAATCAGGGAAAGCTGTAGATGAAGTGAGCATGTATTATGATTGCAGATACGTTTCACCGTGTGAGGCAGCATGGAGATTACTAGGATATGAAATTAAATATAAATATCCTCCCGTTGAACGTCTTAGTTTCCATCTCGAGAACGAACAAAGTGTAATATTTCATGATTCTAAAAGAATAGACGATGTTCTCAAGAGAAGCACTGTCAGGGAAAACATATTTTTGGCTTGGATGGAAGCCAATAAAATTTATCCTAAAGCCAGAGAATTAACCTATGTTGAAGCTCTTACAAAATTCACATGGAAATCACAACTGAAGTAGTGGGAGCCGAGAAAGTTGGGATATACTATATGGTTTATTTTTTATGTTACTCCAGGGTCCGGTGACATGTATTATCTGAGATGCCTTATCCATGTTGTGTGTGGTTCTACGTGTCATGCTGATTATAAAAAGTTACAGGGTGTACAACATAGTTCTTATCGTGAGGCCTGCCATGCTCTGAGTTTATTAGAAGACAATAAAGAGTATATTGATGGCATCATTGAAGCGAGTGACTGGGCATCTGCAGAGACTCTCAGGAGTTTGTTTGTATCATTATTGTCTTCAGATTGTTTGAGAAGACCGAAGTGTGGGATAAATGTTGGGAACTTCTTACAGACGATATTATATATAAACGACGCATTCTTTTTCAACACCAAGGTATCACATTTGATATTTATATATTATACTTTATATTAATCTATTTATGTTCTTTCTTCACTTTTTTTGTTATAATAATAAGAATTAAATTATTTATTGTGATTTTTATGTTTTTTTCTCTTTTGATAGATCTGGTTCTAAGTGTGAATGAAATTAAGAATCTAGCCTTGTCGGAAATTGAAAAGTAATTGCGCAGCCGAGGCAGGAGTCTACGTGAGTTTTGTACGATGCCATTTCCAAACGTTGACAGTGTTGATTTTAGCCACAACAGATTGGTTTACGACAATTTACATTACGATCGTAAGGCCATAGCCGCAGAGCACAAAGATCTTATTTCAAACCTTACTGATGAGCAACGCCATGTGTTTTCTGAAATCATGGGTGCGGTTCAATCGGAAAGAGGTCGTATTTTCTTTATATATGGATACGGAGGTACGGGTAAAACCTATTTATGGAGGGCATTATCTTCCGGGTTAAGATCAAAAATACAAATTGTACTTAACCTGGCGTTAAGCGAAATACCGTGTCTTCTCTTGCCCGGTGAGAGGACTGCACATTCTCGATTTTTTATTCCCATAAATCCACATGAAAGATCAAGCTGTGAAATCAAAGTTGGCAGTCCACTTGCTGAATTGATTGTGCGTAGTAAACTAATAATATGGGACGAAGCTCCAATGATGCACAAACATTGGTTTGAGGCGGTGGACACAACTATAAAAGATATTATGGAGAGAGTCAAACCAGGAAGTCATCATATCCCATTTGGAGGCAAAACGGTCGTGTTTGGAGGCGATTTCAGATAGATATTGCTAGTCGTACCCAAGTAAAGTTGGCAGGATATCGTCAATGCCACGATAAAATTTTCTCATTTGTGGAGACATTGTACTGTTCTTAGACTAACTAAAAACATGTGGCTTCAAAGACTAGGTGAAAGCGATGATTATGCAGATTTGGTGAAGTTTTCTGAATGGATTGCAAATATCGGAGATGGAACAGTTGGAGGAGAAAATGATGGTTCTACCATTATTGATATCCCTGAAGATATTTTGCTTGAATCAAATGGTGATCCGATTTCAACTATCATTGAAAGCACTTATCCAATGTTTAAAGATGCTATCGAGGACCCGACTTATCTGAAGGAAAGAGCTATTTTGGCACCTATTCTCGATGTGGTTGAGTCGATAAATCAATTTATGATCTCTTTGAACACATCAGAAGGTCATACTTATTTGAGTTCGAATAGCACTTACAAATCGGACGCTAATGTTGATTTTTTACATGATCTGCACACACCGGAATTCTTAAATGGTATAAGATGTTCCGGAGTTCCTAATCATGAAATTCATTTGAAGGTTGGGATTCCTATTATGCTCCTGAGAAATATAGACCATTCAATTGGTTTGTGTAATGGCACACGATTAGATATTACAAAGCTTGGTAAACATGTGTTTGAATCCAAGATTCTCACCGAAGCCAATGCAAGTCATAAAGTGTTGATTCCGCGAATGACTTTTACACCATCTGACCTAAGTATTCCCTTCAAGTTCGAGAGAAGACAGTTTCTTTTGATCGTGTCGTATGCCATGACGATCAACAAAAGCCAAGGTCAATCTCTCTCTAATGTCGGCCTATATCTCATGAATCCAGTTTTTAGTCATGACCAATTATATGTGGCAGTTTCTTGAGTTACCAATCGAAAGGGACTGGAAATATTAGTTTGCGGCGACGATGCGTCAAACAACAAACAAACAACTAATGTTGTATACAAAGAAGTATTTCAAAATTTGTAATTTTTTTGTGCAATTGGAATTTGCTTTCTCAAAGATTTGTAATAGATTATATTTTTTATTGATATTTTGTTTGTATAGCAATACCACACCCCGAAAATACTAGTTATTTTTTTGTGTAATAGTAAAATATTAGTTATTTTTTAAAAAAAACATTTGCTGTTTAACTTGAAGTCCTAAGAAAAATGTCAGCTCTCCCATCATGCTCATTTCAAATTTGCCTTGCATGAGGTTTGAGAATTTATCACACAGCTCCTTGTTTGTGGATCCAAAAATGATGTCATCCACATATATTTGAGCAATATACTCTCCCCATCTTGAATTCTGAAGAGTGTTCTGTCCACTTTGCCTTTGGTGAATCCATTATCTGTCAGAAATTGAGATAATGTATCATACCATGCTCTAGGTGCTTGTTTCAATCCATATAGAGCTTTCTTCAGCTTGTACACCTTGTCTCCAAGAGTCTTCTGCTCAAAGCCTGGAGGTTGCTAGACTTCTTCTTCCAACAATCCATTTAAAAATGCATTTTTCACATCCATTTGATATACAATAAAGTTCTTGTGTGCAGCATAGGCAAGAAACATCCTTATTGCTTCTAATCTTGCAACAGGAGCAAATGTTTCATCAAAATCTATTCCCTCTTTTTGGCCGTTACCCTTTGGCTACCAATCTTGCTTTGTTTCTTACCACAAAACCTTCTTCATTCATCTTGTTTCTGAAAACCCATTTTGTGGCAATAACATTTTGATGGGTTCGTCTTTGCACCAATTCCCATACCTTGTTTCTTTCAAACTGATTCAGCTCTTCTTGAATGATCCAGTGCCTCTTATTTCCACTGGAGCTTCATTTCCTCTAAATATGACTTTTGCGCCTCTAATCTCCTTGAATTTTGTGATTTTTCTTGTTTCTGTCGTCATGTATGTCCGGAACAACCACTATCCATGTACCAGGTTCCTTGGCACTCGGATGTTCCTTGAACCTATAGCCAAATGATCGACTCAAGAGGTTGCCATCTTTACGTGCCATAATCATAACTCACTTTGGCAAATTGCTTGGGGACTTTAGGTTCATACAACTGTCTCTTTTGTCTGTATGGTTGTGTATGTGTTTTAGCAATTGCCTTCTTTGGGTGCATATGTGTACTGATGATAGCTCTGTTGCCTTTGGAATGACCTTTGCTGAGTTCTAGGCCTTTGCCATTTGGGCTTATATTCCATAGGTCTTTGCTGATATTTCACATTACTCCAATCAACTTGGCTTGGGTAATTTTTACCATTCCCATCATATGTGTTTCTTTGATAAAACTTCTGGGGTTTTTGGTAGCTCTGTTTATTCTTCACAGAGTACTTCCTATTTGGAGTTTACTGAGGAACTCGCTGATTTCTTCTCATTTGTCCTCTCAAAGATACTCAATGGTTGTTTTCCTTTTCCTTTATATCCAAGGCCAGTTTGTTTGTGATTGTGCTTTGGAGTGAATGTGTTGTGAATGTGGGTGCAACATTTGGTGTCTTGGGTTTTTGAGATGCTTCATTACTTGAAGATCCTTTTTCCAAGATCACTCTGGGAGTTTGACTGTGCACAAAGGAATTGAATCCTATGCCTGTCTTATCTCCACACTCTTTTTGGCTCGTAATAAGGTCATCCAATGATTTAGATGCCTTTGTGAATGAAACAATCACATTTTTGAGATCATTTTTCCTCTTTTCTATAGTAGCTATCTCTACTATTAGTTTAGCATTCTCAGCCTTCAGCTCTTTGTTCTCATCAACTATGTGACTTAGAGTACTCAGCTCCTTAGTCAGCTGTGAGTTTTGGCTTTTGAGCTGGCTGTTTTCCTCATTTAATAATGTGTGTGAGGACTTAATGTGTTCAAAGTCGTTCATCATTTTGCCTAATGAATCATAAAGATCAGTGGGTGATGAAGTGTGTGTGTCACAATCACTATCACTAGAATCTGAGTGAGATGAGTTAGAGTGTACCTCATCTTCTTGGTAAGGTTGATCTTGTTCTTTAGCCATTAGACAGATCATTACTTTTTCTTCAGAATCACTTGAGTAGTCAGCTTCACTACTCTCTGAGTCTGCTGCTTCTTTTGACTTAGCTGTCTCAGCAGTCTCTGCAGCCATCATATCCTTTTTCTTTTCCTGTCTTCTTTCTCTGAAGACTCTTCTTTCTTCTTCATTACTGTATTTATTGACTACAGGATATGGACAGTCAATAGCGAAGTGTCCTGGTTGTCTACAGTTCCAACACAGGTTCTCGGCTCTTTGGTCAGCTCTTTCCGTTCTTGGATTATCAGTTCTTTGATATTCAACCTTTTGATGCTCAGCTCTCTTGGGTGGTCTATCTTCCCTTGACTTGGAGGGAGTTGAATGTCTCCTGGAGGATTCACCCTTATTTCTTTTATAGTTCTTGTTGAAGAACTTGTTAAATCTTTTAACCAACAAGGCAATTTCCTCCTGGTCAAAGTCTTCCTTGACTTCAGCTCTCTTCCCATCCTTGACTATAAGTGCAGCTGTTTTGGGTACAGCTGTCTCCTCTTGATCTTTTCTTCTCAGCTCAAACTCGTAGGCTTTGAGGTCTAAGAATAGCTCATGGTTGGATGTTGTTGTGAGGTTCATAGAATGTCTCGGGGCCATGACCTTCATTTCCCATTCAGCTGGGAGGCTTCTCAGAATCTTCATACACATTTCCTTCTGTGTATATTCTTTCCCAAGAGCGGATAATTCATTTGTGATATCAGTGAATCGAGCATCCAGCTGATCCAAGGTTTCACCTGCAAGCATTTTGAAATTTTCAAATTTTTGTACATTAACGGACAATTTGTTTTCTTTAATTTGCTCAGATCCTTCACAAATTAAAGTTAATTTATCCCAGATTTGTTTTGCAGTTTGACAAGATTTGACTTTATTGAACATTGCTCTGTCCAAGATTTTGTAAAGTATGTCCTTGGCCACATTGTCAAAGTTGTATCTTCTTCTATCCTTGTTTGTCCATTCAGTGCTTGGTTTCTCAACCAGGGCTGGTCTTGCTTCAGTAGCAGCTTCCTCTCCTTCAGCTATGGCTGCTCTCTGTACAACTGTGTTCACTTTCAGGATTTGCAGTGGTCCATCCTCTATCACTATCCACATTTCATCATGTAAAGCAGATAGATGAGCCTGCATACGAATTTTCCAGTCATCAAATTCCTCAATACTGAACATAAGAATACGTGTCAAATTTGCTTCCATGATAATAACTTTGCTGAAAAGAAATAGCTTTTGAAAGAGCAAGTGTTAAAAACTTCATTGAAAGATTGGAGATCTAGTTCAGTATGTCACGCCCCAAACGGGACGCGACGAACAATCCACAACTTAAATACCATAACCAAACAGTCCAGACAAATATCAACAATAACCCAATGAGACAGAGTCTAAATAGCAGCGGAATAATTAAATAACAAGTACAAGTACAACTTAAAGTCTACAATCCATCATCCAAATTACAACCCGAAAGTCAACAAAATATAGTAACTTAAAGTCAAAGGGTCCTACGCCCTTTAGTTACAAACCCGAATAGAAAGAAATACAAAAGTCCGACAACAACATAAGAAGTCCAATCAACATCAAGAAAAAGTAACGAATCCAACAAGCGTAGTACAAGGTCTCAATCCAGAGGTTGCCCGCATCCTCAACGAAATCCTCATCTAAGGTTAGAAAATAGGTGGGGATGAGACATAAATCTCAGTGGATGGGGTGATCGTGCGAAAGTGTGGCGCAATATAGTTAATGAGAGAAAACAGTTATATGAAAAACGCGTGAGTATGATGCATGAATTCACACACACGGGCCAAGCAAAGCGTCGTGATAAAATATTTAAATAATATACTTATACGATTCAAGAAAACAATTCATGGTCACACACGCTGCACTATGTGATTCGATCAAAGACAGTAGGTAGGATTGCGTGCGGAAGTGTAACGCCAATCCCATGCAAGGCAATTAATGGTTGCATACGAATTTGTAGCGCCAACCAATGCAAAACAGGTAGCGGTTGCGTGCGGAAATGTAACGCCAACCAATGCAACAGTAAGCGGTTGCGACGGAAATGTAACGCCAACCAAAATGGGTCCGATAACTCGGAATCGTGTGGATCGATAAAGTGATTCCTTCATTCTTCCTTGTAACTCCCGGTCGATGTCGTCCAAGACCGCACCTTATCGCTCCGTAGGTAAAGACAAAATCCACAGTGGAGCTTGCAAGGCTCGGACTGTCATAATCATGATTATACCTTAGTACTACGACCCGCTTCCCTTGGACAAACTCCGTCCCTCGATTGCGGGATTAGGGCGATGGGGTAGGAAGAGTGGAATAGCGGCCGAGTTGCGGTTCCATCCCCGACGTATCCATTCCGATTGTGATTTCGACACACCAAGTTGACTCGGCAGAAAGTAATTACAATTAGCCGCATATCAACCAGCAATGAGTATTATTGATTCGGGAAGCGATTTTAGGAAAATATTTGAAAAACGCGAGTGGCAATTATGGCGTTGGTGGAGTATTTGGATGAAGATGATCATCGGAAGGATAAGCAATCTTCGATATCTTGAAAGATTAGGTGGAACATAAGTCCCGTTATAGATTCAAAATCACAAGGCGGGAAGTCGCTCCGCGATCGGGTATTAATCGGTCAAATTGATCCGATAAGTCAAGGGTTTTGAGAAAATAAAATACTTTAATTAAATCTCCAAGTCAGAGGGTCTAGGGCTATTTTAGTAAAAGAGAAAATAATTTGGGTTAGGTCCTTTATAAAAAAAAAATTGTAATTTAGCCCCGTTTTGTAAAAACTAACACTTTTGGGGTTAAAAATTGAATAAATAAATATCCCGACTTTGAAAAATTAAGAGGTCAGTTCCTAAATTTTCCAAATTGTCCAGAGATTCAGGTTTTAAAATTTTGAAGTTGAGATTTTGTAAAATTCTCACATTGGCCCCAAAATTGTAAAAATTGCCAATTCGGACCTTAAGTTTTAAAAATTCGGAACTCACAAACCAGAAGGGCTTTTAATGTGATTCCAGTTGGACAATATCACTAAGGTTAGTAGGATATTGGGACAAAAGCAGTTTTTAAAAGCAATATGTGTAGGTCCTTTAACTTTTGAAAATATCATTTTTGTCCCATTTTAAAATAATTGCCTTTAAGGCTTTTAGGGGTCCAATTGTTATGAAATTTGAACCTTGGGTCCAATATATAATTAAGTTATGGTTAAGTTAGTATTTCCAGGTGCATGGGCTGCATAAGTCCTGGAAATTTCATTTGGGTCCTCAAGTTTAGTATTTTACACATTAGTCCCTCATTTTTAGAAAAATTGTTTTCCAAGCCCTAACCACTTGGATTTTTGGAAACTTTTAAAATATGAAATTCCCAGTACCTTAAGAGTAAAAATTTCAAATTTTAAAGTTAAGGTCTGGTACAGTTTTAAAAATTGCAAAGTAGCCCTTAAACTTTCAAAATTTTACAATCTAGTCCTTGGGCTTCTAAAGGTTGGTTTTATTTATCTTAAAACTCTTAAAACTTTATTAAAATGTCCAATAGTCATTTTTGAACCTGAGTACAGTCCCAAATTTCGAAATTTGCAGAGGGGTCCTTTAACTTTTATTTTCTTGCAATTTAGTCCACCAACTTTCCATTTTTACATTTTTAAGTCCAAAATTGAAATTTAATCAATTATTCTCGACTTTTCCAGGTTATAAGGCATCCAAAACATAGATTTTAAAGATCATACACATGCATGTCCAATACATACAAGAATTCATCAATTAAAACATTAAAGTGTACATGCATGCACCTAAAATTCAATAAAGTAATTTTGAGCAACTCTTGAGAATTTTCATGATTTGATATATAAAATTGACATGCAATACATAGATTATATATATCTCAAGTCTCATGATCAAATTTTCTACATGCATTTAATCAAAACACCTAAAAGTTGGAAAATATTTTTCCACCCACCTTAAAATTGGAAATTGTGAAATAAAAGGATAATTTCACAATTTTTGGATGAGGTCACTTAGGTCAGCCCCTAAGTCAAGAAATATCAAAAATTTGAAGTTAGAAAAATGAGAGAAAAATTAAAGAGAAAAGAAGAAGATAAGGAAATTGGAAAGACTACACTTTACCTTGTGTAGTAGGTGACTTGAAACTAGTTGGAGCTTCAAATTTGGAGATTTTGGTTCAACTCCAAAATCACTTAAGGTCAGCCCCTATTTCTCAAAAATGAAAAAGGGGTGTTAAATTTTGAAAAAAATAGAAGGAAGAGGAAAGAAGGGTTCTAGTGTCCAATTCTTACCTTGTAGTCCCATTTTCTCTACTAGTTCTTCTTCAAGTCTTCAAGTTTCACCACCATGCATGCATGTCTCCAAGTGGTCTCCTAAGTACATCAAAATCCAAAATTCAAGCTTATATTAAAAAGAGAAGGTGAGGAGTAGTAAGAATTTAAGTTGAATTGAGGAGTGAAATTTCTTACCTTGAGATAGGGGTGTTCGAATTTTTAGTGTTTAAGTGGTAAGATTGTTTGTTTTGGTTTAGATGTTTGAAGAAAGAAGTATGTTTGATGTTAGGAAGAAGATGTTCTTGAAGGTTTGAAGGTAGACTTGAAGATGTGAAGAACTTGTGTTTGAATTTTTGAAGATGTGAAGAAGTGGTACTTGAAGATATGAAGAACTTATGTTGAAGATTTGAAGATGTGAAGAGTTGGTGTTTGAAGGTTTGAAGATATGAATGGATTTTGTTTGAATGTTTGAAGATGTGAATGAATCTTAGAGAGAGGTTAGAGAGAAGGAGGAGAATTAGCTTGAGAGATGAAGGTGTTGGGTGAAAAATGAAATTTTTTGTTAAATTTTGGCCTAATGGCCGTCCACTTTGGGGAAGAGAGGGGGATAAATTTTTTTGATTAATTTGTGTCTTGTAATTTGTCTCTTGCATGGAGACCAAAGGTGAGTCAAGGTATGGGTCAAATTAGAATGTTGAGAGGAATAAGAAGAATGTTGGGAAGAATAGAATATGTTGGGGAATTTAATGATATAAAATTGAGGTATAAGATAATGTGTATAATGTTGGAATTAATGGTATAATTATACATAAGATGACCAATATAAGGTGTAAGTGTACAAGAGTTGAATGATATTTCTACACCAAATTCATCACCAATGCCGTCCAATTTAAGGGTATTATGGTAATTCCATATATATTTTTTTTGTCCCAAATTTGATGATAATAGATGAAATATATCAATCTCCAAAATAATTAGTGATTTCCTTGATCACTTATAGGTCTCATGATCACTTAATCTAAATCAAAATCTTAATTCTATAAGGTAAAAGTCTCTAAAATAAATAGTCTCTTAAAATTCTAAGGTGACTAATAAATACAAAAATAGTAATAATGATCAATCAAGTGATCATAAATGCAAAATAGAATTAATAAAGATCATGATCACAAGTAATTCAATAAAATGAAATAAAGTACAAATTATATGTATTATTAAAAATTACCCGTCAAAATGACGCGGTAAAATAGTCGATCAAAAGTATAAACGACAATAAGGATCAATTAATAGCTCGGAAAAATGGGGCTTCACATCCTCCCCTCCTTAAAAGAATTTGGTCCCCAAATTCTCTTGAAATAGTTCGGATATTGGTTCCTCATGTCTCGCTTCCCTAGCTCCCCCACGTTGCGTCTTCGTCTCGGTTGCGGTTCGCCACACCACTTTAACCATCGGAATTTATCTCTTACGCAAATGTCGATCTGGCCGATCAATGACCGGATCGGCCTCTCGGTGTAGGATAGATTTTCCATTAGAGGAGGAGTATCACGAGTGATGATGTGTTTGGGATCCTGGTTGATACTTCTTCAATCTTGATACGTGGAATACGTCGTGCATTCCCATATGGTCTGGTAACTCGAGTCGATAGGCTAACTCCCCGATCTACTATAGAATCTTATAAGGTTCAACATATCTCGGACTCAACTTGCCTCCTTTCTTCGGATTGATCAATCCTTTTCCGTGGTGAGAGTCCGAGAAATACTTCATCACCGACTTCAAATTCCAAATCCTTTCTTCTCTTGTCCGCGTAACTCTTTTGGCGGCTCGAGCCATGTGCGAATCCGCTCCTTGATCACTTGACCTTCTCCATGGCCTCCTGAACTAAGTCGACATTTGGAATCGAGGGCGACTTTCATTTCTCTTTCGGAGTCCATTGGTCATCAATCTCCCAGTGTAGTGGGGATCTACATTTTCGCCCATATAATGCCTCGTAGGGTGCCATCCCAATCGTGGCTTGATAAGCTATTATTGTAGGCGAACTCGGCTAATGGTAAGTGCGAATCCCAACTTCCTTGGAAATCCAATGTGCGAGGCTCGCAACATAGCTTCTAGGGTTTGAATCGTTCGCTCGGATCATCGTCCATCGGTTTGTGGATGTCTTCTTTGTCTTTGAAACTTAGCGAGGTACTCAACTTCTCGTGCAAGCACTTCCAAAATCTGGAGACAAACCTCGGGTCTCTGTCTGATACTATGTCAACTAGTACTCCTTGCAGTCGAATGATCTCTCGAGATATAAATCGTGCAAGTTTACGCAAGCTATCGTTTTCTTAATGGGTAAAAAGTGTGCGGGTTTCGTGAGTCGGTCTACAACTACCCAAATAGCATCATGGCCTCCTCTCGGTCTTTGGTAGATCCGTCACGAAGTCCATCATTATGTGTTCCCATTTTCACTCTGGGAATCTCTTCGAAATACTTCATTTCAAATTCTAGATGAGATTCATACTTATTGTATCTATTCATGAAGGATCTATCCCATCCTCAATATCAAAACTTAGGTGGCCTAGAGACGCTTATATTCGATCCAAATTCCCATCAGCCAATTTCCAATAATCATTCTGCAAAAATATCTCTAACAACCTTAGTGGTACGCAAAATTTCTTGTCATCACCTTGTAATAGACACTATTCATAGTACCCTATTCATGTGATCCGTAACATTTGCACCACTATTCGATTATCACTTAACCAATCATTTCTACTCCACATATCATTCTAATGTACTATTCCCATAATTATTAGTTCAAAACATACCTCTTATAATTCAAATCCCGAATATATCCTTGCTTGTCACAGCTAGTCAATACTTCATTTACCTAAGAGAGTGATACTCATAATAATAGAGTCGATTTAACTAAATAGTCGACACCTATTCATATTGTGGTATATTTCCTCGAACAATTGGTAGTAGATTTCATCGCTAAAAGTGCAAGATCAACCCATAATCTCCACCCATCAACATATAATAGTCAAGACCTCAGTAATCATTTAATAAGTTATTCCCAAAGTTGTAATCATATGAGTAGCTCCTTCTAAAATCTCGATAGCAATCTCAATTTCCCATATCCATAAGGTCCTTGATTATTCTAGATAAATGTGCACATCTCATATACTTTGTATAGAATACTATTACCCGTCTCCTTCGAAATTAAACAATACTTAGTACTCAATAACTAAGTCAAAATCAATCAAATTCCTATATCATGTGAGTGCCTAGATCACCATAATATTCGAATACTCACAGATAATCATTATCCCAAATTTAATTCACAAATGAGATATCATAACAAAAAAAATATTTAGTGACAATATCCATTTGAGACCTATAATCGTCATATCCTTGACGTATCTTATCCACGATACCAAACACCAAGTCAAATTTGCTTATTTAAGCTCGTAGAAGTATTTAGAAAGAATAACACAATGGCACATCATCGGTAAATCATACTTAGTAATTTCCACACAATCATTCTCTAAAGTAATATCATTAGGCATCTAACTTCTATAATATATCATATGACCCAATTATATATACTGTCAAGTGATAACCTTATATCCTCCATGTCTCATCATAATGGGGCATTATAGCCTTCAAATCAAGAAATTTCTAAATCACCTACATCCAAAATGAGGCATATTCATTAATGCAAAATTTGAATACACCCATGAAGTACAACACTAGTAATACCGAGTCAAAGATACTTCTGAACCAAAATACAACTGAATCTAATACAACAGAAAGCAAGGTACATCACTGGAATAAGCATCTACAATAACGAAAGTACAACTGAAAATCTGCTAGCTAATCAGTGAGATCGCCATCATCGTCGCTCGCAGATATGTCCATAATCGGGGCTGGGTCGGGCTGAGGTGGCTCCTCAACCTCGGGCCAATCCACGAAGTCCAACCACTGCTCGAATCCCTGAGCCTCATCAAGTGGAGCAGCCTCAAGTGCCTCAGGATCTCCAATGTCGACTGGATCCTCCTCAGGATCCTCCTCGAGATCCTCCGGGATCCGGTGTCGCAGTACGGGCTCCACCTCGCGGAGGCAATGGCCGAGCATTAGCGCCAAAGTAGCCTCCGGTGGCGTCTCTCGAGCTAGGGCACATGTAAGGTCCTCTATGGTGTCATCACGCTTGATGAGGGTCTCCTCCAAGCGCGCGGTGCCACGGGATAGGCGGGCGTCAATCTCCCATTTCTGGGAGCCGTCACTTGTCCTCTTCATCTTCTCCCGCATGTCATCCAGGCGCTCCTGGATACTTTGTATTTGGTCCTCCCGCGCTCTTATGGTGTTATCGCGGTCCTTGATGACAGTGGTCAGCTCGTTCTTCTCATCTTGGCTCATCGCCAAGCGCTGAGTCAGGTCCCTATTACGTTGGCGCTCCTGGGCTAGCTCTGTGGTCGCGCGTTCACTTTCTCGGTGCCAATGAATCATCAATGCCCGGTAATATTCCCGCTCAGCATGGGCATGGAAAACATCCCACCATGTAGGCGGCATCGGCTCCATCCTGATCAAACAAAACTAAGGCGGATCAGTCAAAGGTAGAGGAAAGATAAGAAGAGAATAAGGAAAGAATGAATAAGGGAATCAGTCAGGAATCAACTAAGTCAAGACAAGTATGACTATGAAATCTCAAAGTATGCGTTCTAACTTAGTTCAAATATCAATAAGACGGTTCTATGCCAATTTGAAATCGATTTCACACTTAATTAGTCAAGTCGCGGTAATACCCAAAACACAGACCGAGGGTCCTATCCTGGGTCAGCTCGGTGTAAGTTTCCATCTTACTAGCCGAGCTCTGATACCACTCTAACTGTCACGCCCCAAATGGGATGCGACGAACGATCCACAACTTAAATACCATAACCAAACAGTCCAGACAAATATCAACGAGAACCCAATGAGACAGAGTCTAAATAGCAGCGGAATAATTAAATAACAAGTACAAGTACAACTTAAAGTCTACAATCCATCATCCAAATTACAACCCGAAAGTCAACAAAATATAGTAACTTAAAGTCAAAGGGTCCTACGCCCTTTAGTTACAAACCCGAATAGAAAGAAATACAAAAGTCCGACAACAACATAAGATAAGAGTCCAATCAACAGCAAGAAAAAGTAATGAATCCAACAAGCGTAGTACAAGGTCTCAATCCAGAGCTGGTTCCGCATCCTCAACGAAATCCTCATCTAAGGTTAGAAAATAGGTGGGGATGAAACAGAAATCTCAGTGGATGGGGTGATCGTGTGCGAGTGTGGCGCAATATAGTTAATGAGAGAAAACAGTTATATGAAAACGCGTGAGTATGATGCATGAATTCACACACAGTTCGCAAGCGTCGTGATAAAATATTTAAATAATATACTTATACAGTTCAAGAAAACAGTTCATGGTCACACAGGCACTATGTGATTTAGTCAAGACAGGTAGGATTGCGTACGGAAGTGTAACGCCAATCCCATGCAAGGCAATTAATGGTTGCGTCATTGGTTTGTAGCGCCAACCAATGAAAAACAGTTGCGGTTGCGTGCGGAAATGTAACGCCAACCAATGCAATAGGTAGCGGTTGCACGAAATGTAACGCCAACCAAAATGGGTCCGATAACTCCGGAATCGTGTGGATCGAACAACGATTCCTTCATTCTTCCTTGTAACTCCTCAAGTCAAGATGGTCCAAGACCGGCACCTTATCGCTCCGTAGGCAAAGACAAAATCCAGTGGAGCTTGCAAGGCTCGGATCTGTCATAATCATGATTATACCTCAAGACTACGACCCGCTTCCCTTGGACAAACTCCGTCCCTCTTGCGGGATTAGGACGATGGGGCGGAAGAGTGGAATAGCGGCCGAGTTGCCGGTTCCATCCCCCGCGTATCCATTCCCGTGATGAGCTCGACACACCAAGTGACTCAGCGGGAAAGTAATTACAATTATAGCGATCAACCAGGCAATGAGTATTATTGATTCAGGGAAGCAGTTTTAGGAAATTTTTTGAAAAACGCGAGTGGCAATTATGGCGTTGGTGGAGTATTTTGATGAAGATGATCATCGGAAGGATAAGCAATCTTCGATATCTTGAAAGATTAGGTGGAACATAAGTCCCGTTATAGATTCAAAATGAGCGAGGAAGTCGCTCGCGATCGGGTATTAATCGGTCAAATTGATCCGATAAGTCAAGGGTTTTGAGAAAATAAAATACTTTAATTAAATCTCCAAGTCAGAGGGTCTAGGGTTATTTTAGTAAAAGAGAAAATAATTTGGGTTAGGTCCTTTATAAAAAAAAAATTGTAATTTAGCCCCGTTTTGTAAAAACTAACACTTTTGGGGTTAAAAATTGAATAAATAAATATCCCGACTTTGAAAAATTAAGAGGTCAGTTCCTAAATTCTCCAAATTGTCCAGAGATTCATGTTTTGTGAAATTCTCACATTGGCCACAAATTTGTAAAAATTGCCAATTCGGACCTTAAGTTTTAAAAATTCGGAACTCACAAACCGGAAGGGCTTTTAATGTGATTCAAGTTGGAAAATGTCACTAAGGTTAGTAGGATATTGGGACAAAAGCAGTTTTTAAAAGCAATATGTGTAGGTCCTTTAACTTTTGAATATCATTTTTGTCCCATTTTAAAATAATTGCCTTTAAGGCTTTTAAGGGTTCAATTGTTATGGAATTTGAACCTTGGGTCCAATATATAATTAAGTTATGGTTAAGTTACTATTTCCAGGTGCATGGGCTGCATAAGTCCTGGAAATTTCATTTGGGTCCTCAAGTTTAGTATTTTACACATTAGTCCCTCATTTTTAGAAAAATTATTTTCCAAGCCCTAACCACATGGATTTTTGGAATACTTTTAAAATATGAAATTCCCAGTACCTTGAGAGTAAAAATTTCAAATTTTAAAGTCAAGGTCTGGTACAGTTTTAAAAATTGCAAAGTAGCCCTTAAACTTTCAAAATTTTACAATCTAGTCCTTGGGCTTCTAAAGGTTGGTTTTATTTATCTTAAAACTCTTAAAAATTTATTAAAATATCCAAAAGTCATTTTTGAACCTGAGTACAGTCCCAAATTTCGAAATTTGCAAAGGGGTCCTTTAACTTTTATTTTCTTGCAATTTAGTCCACCAACTTTCCATTTTTACATTTTTAAGTCCAAAATTGAAATTTAATCAATTATGCTCGACTTTTCCAGGTTATAAGGCATCCAAAACATAGATTTTAAAGATCATACACATGCATGTCCAATACATACAAGAATTCATCAATTAAAACATTAAAGTGTACATGCATGCACCTAAAATTCAATAAATAGTAATTTTGAGCAACTCTTGAGAATTTTCATGATTTGATATATAAAATTGACATGCAATACATAGATTATATATATCTCAATGCTCATGATCAAATTTTCTACATGCATTTAATCAAAACACCTAAAAGTTGGAAAATATTTTTCCACCCACCTTAAAATTGGAAATTGTGAAATAAAGGATAATTTCACAATTTTTGGATGAGGTCACTTAGGTCAGCCCCTAAGTCAAGAAATATCAAAAATTTGAAGTTAGAAAAATGAGAGAAAAATTAAAGAGAAAAGAAGGAGATAAGGAAATTGGAAAGACTACACTTTACCTTGTGTAGTAGGTGACTTGAAACTAGTTGGAGCTTCAAATTTGGAGATTTTGGTTCAACTCCAAAATCACTTAAGGTCAGCCCCTATTTCTCAAAAATGAAAAAGGGGTGTTAAAATTTGAAAAAAATAGAAGGAAGAGGAAAGAGGGGTTCTAGTGTCCAATTCTTACCTTGTAGTCCAATTTTCTCTACTAGTTCTTCATCAAGTCTTCAAGTTTCACCACCATGCATGCATGTCTCCAAGTGGTCTCCTAAGTACATCAAAATCCAAAATTCAAGCTTATATTAAAAAGAGAAGGTGAGGAGTAGTAAGAATTTAAGTTGAATTGAGGAGTGAAATTTCTTATCTTGAGATAGGGGTGTTCGAATTTTTAGTGTTTAAGTGGTAAGATTGTTTGTTTTGGTTTAGATGTTTGAAGAAAGAAGTATGTTTGATGTTAGGAAGAAGATGTTCTTGAAGGTTTGAAGGTAGGCTTGAAGATGTGAAGAACTTGTGTTTGAATTTTTGAAGATGTGAAGAAGTGGTACTTGAAGATATGAAGAACTTATGTTGAAGATTTGAAGATGTGAAGAGTTGGTGTTTGAAGGTTTGAAGATATGAATGGATTTTGTTTGAATGTTTGAAGATGTGAATGAATCTTAGAGAGAGGTTAGAGAGAAGGAGGAGAATTAGCTTGAGAGATGAAGGTGTTGGGTGAAAAATGAAATTTTTTGTTAAATTTTGGCCTAATGGCCGTCCACTTTGGGGAAGAGAGGGGGAGAATTTTTTTTGATTAATTTGTATCTTGTAATTTGTCTCTTGCATGGAGACAAAAGGTGAGTCAAGGTATGGGTCAAATTAGAATGTTGAGAGGAATAAGAAGAATGTTGGGAAGAATAGAATATGTTGGGAATTTAATGATATAAAATTGAGGTATAAGATAATGTGTATAATGTTTGAATTAATGGTATAATTTTACACAAGATGACCAATATAAGGTGTAAGTGTACAAGAGTTGGATGATATTTCTACACCAAATTCATCACCAATGCCGTCCAATTTAAGGGTATTATGGTAATTCCATATATATTTTTTTTTCCAAATTTGATGATAATAGATGAAATATATCAATCTCCAAAATAATTAGTGATTTCCTTGATCACTTATAAGTCTCATGATCACTTAATCTAAATCAAAATCTTAATTTTATAAGGTAAAAGTCTCTAAAATAAATAGTCTCTTAAAATTCTAAGGTGACTAATAAATACAAAAATAGTAATAATGATCAATCAAGTGATCATAAATGCAAAATAGAATTAATAAAGATCATGATCACAAGTAATTCAATAAAATGAAATAAAGTACAAAATATATGTATTATTAAAAATTACCCGTCAAAATGACGCGGTAAAATAGTCGAACAAAAGTATAAACGACAATAAGGATCAATTAATAGCTCGGAAAAATCGGGGCTTCACACAGTAACCAGTGCGGAAGGTTCAATGAACCACTTGTAGGTCCCAAGGGGTGAGAGTAAGGTTTAGAAGGGGGGGGTTGAACAAACCTTACCAACTTTGCTATTTTAGTCCTTTTTAAAATATTACAGAGTTAAATACACAGCTAAGTCCTTGGGGGACAACTAAGTTAGTTAACCAGCAGAGTTAGCCACTCAACAGACTCGATAGAGCTGTTCATATAATAACTCAGTTGTTTAGTCTAAACCTTAACTCATTTTGTGATAAGATTTTGGTGGAAGACTTAACACCCTTGAATTAGGTTTAACTTTGTTTTAAACACTTGATTTTAGCACTTGTTAATTATCAGTTGGATAGCAAATCATCAGCAGATATAAAATGTAATACGCAGAAATTAAAGTGCTAAAATGTAAATGACACAATAAGTTTTTATAGAGGTTCGAAGATGGGGTAATTCTTCTACTCCTCTCTTCTCCAACTCCTGGAGGAATCCACTAAGTATTGATCAATATACGAGTGGTTAACAGACCCAGATACAAGTCTTGATCACAGTGACTTGATCCTTTGGGACTCGATCTGGAGATGCCTTGGTCACACGGTGGCTTCTCATACGACTGACTCGGCTTCTTCACAGGGCAGCTGCCTTGCTACTACAGCCCACTTGCTCAAGTTCCTTGGATTTGATCACGAAGCCCTCCAACTAACTTAAGCTTGGTTCGACCTTGAACCTTTCTACAATCCTCCTTGGAATGTAGACCCCTTTTGATTCTACAAAAGTTTCCTCTTCAACAGTTTGAAGTTGTCTTTCCTTCACAGCTTAGTGTTGGATCGATTGCCTTCGATATTTAGGCTTGAGGATTTGCTTGAATATACTTGAGAATATTTTGCAGGTTACAGTGTGAATAATGCTTGTTTGTTCGTGGTTCAGGTAACCTTCTCTCAATGAGATTCCTCAGCCTTTTATAGTGAACTTTCAAAAATCTGCCCGTTAAAGAGATAGGCTGATTTTTTGAAAATCACTTGTGTTCGTTGTCTTGTCTTGTTGCAGTCCTTGATGTTGATAATTCCTCGTATTAAATGAACGTTCAGCTTTTCAGAATCTGACACGAGGTGCAGTGCTTCCCATTGGTTTATTCCTTTTGCACGCTTCTGTGACTGAGCACTTTAAGACATGGCAGCATGAAAGTATTACTTATTTAAGTAAACTTCTTGACTTCTGTGCAACGGATTCTTTTCAGTTGTCTTGACTTGACTGCAGTCCTTTATTCCCCAGGTGACTTTGAGTTAGCTTCCAATCAATGGATGACTCATCTGTCACTTCAACTTGATACTTGGCTTCTTGAGTTGACTTGATTGACTCTTCATACAGCTGTGTCTCAGCTGATACTCCTTCAGTCGAGTCCTTGACATCTCTTCCTTGGCATACTCAGATGCTTCACAGCGGAGTCTTCATCCTAGTCTTCAGTTTACTTCTTGTATATCCAGGCATAACTGACTTGACTCAGCTCGTACAGCCCTATCTATTACAATACAAATTACAAGGAAAATGGGGTGCCAACTTTCTAGTCTAAGTTTTACATGACATTAATCAAAATCTAAACAATAAATTTCCCAACAGAACATCCCACCTTTATTAGATCGTACCACACAGATTATCGTTGAGTAAACATTATGTTGCTCATCGTTAAGTCCGGAGATGAGGTCTTTGTTCTCTTGCAATAGAACATCACGATCATACCACAACTCATCATATATATAAGTCTGTTTGGTTGCTCTAAATAGTGTCGGATCTGGAAATGACATTGAGTCAAAATCGCGTAGACTTCTACCTAGACATTGCAATAATTTTTCAATTTCCAACAGCGTAAGATTCTTGATTTCGTTCTCACTCAATATCAAATATGTTGCATAATATCATATTACTAAATTATAAAACAAAAAAAGTGAAAAAAAAAAACAAAAAATGCTTCAATATGTAACATAAATTAATTAATTTAAATAATACCTTGATGCTGTAGAAGGCTTCGACGTTTGTATAAAATATCATCAGAAAAAAACTCCCAACATTTCTCCCAGACATGTTCTGGTCGGCTCAAAGAGTCCGATAAAAGTAAGGATGCAAATAAACTTCTAAGATTCTCCATAGAAGCCCAAGAGCTCGCTTCATTGATGGCATCAATATATTCCTTATCATCCTCTAATAATCCAAGAGCTTAGCAAACCTCTCGATATGAAGAATGTTGAACACCATTGACCTTCTTGTAGTCCTCATGACAAGTTGCACCACAAACAATATTGATAAGACACCTCAAAAAGTACATATCACCAGATCCAGGGGGGACATAATAAACTCGTCCTATTGATTTTCCAATTTGTCTCGGCATCCACTTTCTGAGATTCGGTTTCCACGTGAGTTTTGTGGGAGCTTCAGCGTATGTTAGCTCTCTCGCCTCATGATTATTTTATTCGCTTCCATCCATGCTAAAAACATACTTTCTTTTTACGAATATTTCCTAAGAACATCATCTATTCTTTCAAAATCTGAAAAAATAACGTTTTGTTCATCTGGAAGATGAAAACTTAAATGTTCAACTGGAGGATACTTATATTGAATTTCGAATCCTAGTAGTCTCAATGCTGCCTCATAGGATGAAACATACCTACAATCGTAATACATGCTCACCTCGTCAACAGTTTTTCCATATTCCTCGTCATTGCTACTCGTATAGAACGACACCGTCACACGATCATGTCCTTTATTGATATACTTGAACAAATACTTTATCAACCTGGATTGGTTACACCATTCTACATTAATGTGAGCTCCATACTTGAGCAACAAATGACGATTGTGCGGCACAACATATCTGTTATCAATGGGTACTCCCTTTTTTCCACTACCCTCCCATCATCCCTAAGTCTATAATGTTGATAAACTTCATGATCAATAGTCGTCACATCTATAATGTTTTTCGGAAAATGTTTAGTGCAAATACCATCAGCCATGCACGGAGAAGTTTTTCTAGCATCACCGCATGGACCATGTATCATATGGTCCTTCACTACCGCATAATAAGATGGATCTAAACTCTCGTTAGGTATTTCAACTGACATAATTCGACTATATTATCCGCAATAGGATTCTTGTCTTCTTTCGCCAAAAACAGCAAAATATGGGCATGAGGCAAGCCACGCTTTTGAAATTCTATTGTGTATACTACTGCAATATAAAAAATAAGGAAAACATTTAGACATATATTGAATCATATTGGAAGAATCGAATGCTTGAAACAAATTTATAACTTGCAATGATTTCCCTAAAGATTTTATTATGCCGAAGATCTTTAATCAGAGCATCCAACTTCAGTTTAAACACCCTACAAACAATATCAGGTCGGTACTCAGGATTCAATTTCTCTTTCTCAAGAAATCTTAGAATCTCTGGCTATTTAGATTGCAGGTGAATGTTATAAACAAATTTGGATATCATGCCCATCGACATATAGCCATAGCATCCTGATAATTCCGAATCATATATCGAGCGCATCCCGTGAAGCTAGAAGGTAATATAATTTGCTTTCCCTAAGTGCCAGGATTGATGTATCCATGCAACAACGCGTCACTTAGACCCTTATAAATATCGCAACGCAACTTCTTCTGATGCAACCGTACATACTTTAATCGTGCTGACTCAACCATCGTATAACCATCGACAATGAATTTCTGAAACAATCTTCTAGATGAAAAATTGTAGAAGGTTCATCTTCTCTATCGTAAGGGGATACGCGAAAAACTCTCTCACACTAACAGTTTTTCTGCCTCCTGGATTCTTTTTTTTAGATTAGAAAACGATATGTCTTCTCCGAAACCATCTTCACTGTACGGTAATAACAACAGATACTGGCAAGTGCTGATTGGCCATGTGCACAGGACGCTGATGTGGCGGTGTTTGGCGCCATGTGGCAGCCACATGGCCACCTATGTAGCAGGTGATGTGGCGGATTGGACACCACTCGAGCGATGACTAGGCTGCCATGCGGGCAATTGACGTGTCATCTATTTGAACGCCACATGGGCGATGGTGTGGCGCTGAGTTGTGCCTAAATGGTGTATTCTCTTTTTTATAAAAAGAAAAGTTTGTTGGATTGTGGTTTAGCATAGATTTGAACACTAGACCTTTTGATATAACTTTATGCAAGCTCACCACTAGGCCGAGAAGATTTCTTATTATTATTCCACCATGTTTTCTATTTATGTAGAAGTTGGATAGCAAGTTAATTTTTTTTTGCGCATTGGAACGTTTGCAAAATTGTTTTTTGTGCAATTCTTTTTGTTATAGTATTAATGCATGTAAAAGTATTTTGTGCAATTTAGTGCTTGCAAAATTTATTTTTGCGCATGAAAATTCTTGCAAAATTATTGTTGTGCTTTATGATGCATGTAAAATTACTTTTGCACATTAGGTGCATATGATTTTTTTTTCTTTCGCATTAGGTGCATGAAAAAAAATATTATTTTTTGCACATTAAGATGCTTGCAACAAATTAATATTTTTTTGTGCATTGTGATGCATGGAAAAATTATTTTTTCACATTGGTGCATGGAAAATATTTTTTTCGCATAAGGTGCGTAAAAAAAATTATATTTTTGCGTATTGAGGTGCAAGCAAAAATATTCTATGTGATTTTTAATTCATGAGTTGCATGTTTTATTAATTGCTTATGCGTATGCAATTTTTTTGTGTTGCAATTAATTTTGTTGGAACTTATGGACATTGACATATGGGTGCTCATGTATGTGAATGTTTACTGTTTTATATTAATATTTTTTGTGGGAGTTAATTTTTGACAATGGTGGTAATTCGATATCCTCATTACTTTTTTTTTACTTTTTCTAGATTGATGTAGTAGGCCTTGAAAATATGTAAAAAATTTTTTCAAGGCATGTATTTATTGAGCCGATTTTTGGAGGCTATGTAACATCATTTTCCGAGGATATTTTTTGTTTTACCACCATAGGTCTAAATTATCTCCACATAATGCACCATATGTCAATGTCGGCCATGGGTGCTATATTTTTTTTTGTAATTATTTATATCGCATGGTTGCATGCATGATTTATTTATGGACATTGATAATTTTATTCATGGATCAGTATTTTTTATTGTGATCTTCAATTCGGTGGGAGATGATTACTAGCTTTAGTGGCTAATTTTCGATCTCATTGAAATGAAGAAAATAACAGTGTTGTAAAAATCGGCCTAGGCGGCCGCCTAGGCGCTAGGCGCCCCTAGGCCGATCCGATTTTCCCAAAATCGGCAAAAATATCTGTGCAGGGCAAAAATCGCCTAAAGCGGCCAAAAATCGGAAAAAATTGGGAAAAAATCGGTCTAGGCGGTCAAGTCGGAATAAATCGGTCAAAAATCGGCAAAAATTGGCCAAAATACAAAAAAATGAAAAAAAAAGAGAAAAACTTGATGTTTCTAGGCGCCCGCCTAGGCGGCCTAGGCGCTAGCGCCAGCGCTAGCGCGCCGCCGACCGGCGCGCTAGCGATTTCTGCAACCTTGGAAAATAATAAATATTACTTGGATCCAGAATAAAATTTTTAGATCAGTACCTAACTGTTTGCGCAAATTATTGAAATGTGTTTAGACCAAACTCACCAACTTTAGTTTAGCCAAATTAACATGAAAATAGACAATGTATGTATCGATTGTCGCGACTTAGATGCGGGTGATATTTTTGTGGATTAAAAAAAGTATTTGCGCTTTATTTGTTTAAGCCGCAAATGTAAGAACTTAATTGCCCGAAATAATCGCAGTAGAGATGCCGATGATATACTTATGGATCAAGAATTAATTTTGCGCTTTAATTTGTTTAAGCTGCAAATTTAATAAAAGGGTTTAAGCTCTTTTTTTGGAATTTGAGCTTACTCCCAAGTAAATACTCTAGTTATCCAAATTCGCTACTTGAGTTGAATTAAAGATATTAGTTACTTGTGTTATTATTAATGAAAATTGCCTATCTAGATGCTGATTATAAAAAAATTGAGAAATACACAAGTGAGTGCACTTGTCGCTTGTGCTGACCGACATAAACCAACTCGGGTGAATGTTGGAACAAGCATAATATAGCTTGACGAGAGCAAAAGCTAAAACTAGAACTATAAATTGAACCATAAAATGATAAGAAGTCGTGTTACCTTATTGAATGAGACAATTGAGTATCAACAAATATTAAGTGTACTTATGAGATTGGTAACTTCGCTCGTAGTTGTACTGAGATGAAGTTTGACTATTTATTTGCTCTCTTATTTTTTTCGCTAATATTTTCAAATCTCTCCATGGGTGGATTGTAGATATTGGTTGACTTAGCATGTGGTTTTGAGATAGAGAAAATGTGTATGACTATTATCAGTTTGTGCAACTATAGAGCGCACAAGAGGAGGCTAAAAAGAGTCACCTCAAGCTCAACAGTTAATGTGAGCAACTTGATGTGTCGATATAGTCTTACTCAGATAAATTCACTTGTAAGATATTTGTTGTGTGAGAAGACTTGTCTATCTTTTCTTTGTGATGCTTGGCTTTAGATAGTATTTCTTTTAGAACTTCTAATGATATCATGGTACGTGAGGTTAGGAGGACGACTGTATTAGCTCGAGGAGGCTTTATTGTCTAACTCGCTAAGGTCAATCTCCCTCTGCATAATTTTTTTTTTCAAGCAGGATAAGTCTGCTGGAAGAATGAAAGATGACTATTTTTCCTTTAAAGCTAAGTCCACTGAATTAAATGCAGACTTATGGGTGTGAGGCACAAATTAATGCATTATATTTACTTTATTTCTATTTACGCTATAAGTTGATACATCCCCACTCTCATCAGTTAGAAGCGCCAAATTGCTTTGAGCAATTCTTAGCAGATGGAGATGTGCAAATAGAGAGCGGAAATAGCGTGTCTAATTAGTTTGAACACATTGTTGAAGGAAATAAAGTTGCAAGTTGAATGATGGTTCCAAATATTTTGCAGCTATATGAGCTTGCGAAGAAGAGACAATCACTTCAAAATGGTTAGATTTATGATGCTGCAATTTGATTTGTGTATCTTCTTGCTGCCTACATCATAAATAAATGTGCCTCCAAATGATTCTTCAACCCTGTATGAGCTTTAGTTTGGTAACAAGCCCAAATTAGTGGGTCTGTGCCTATGTAAGTTTGAGAATATGTGTTCTCACGTGGAGAATCAAGTCGCACGATTTAGGTTTCCCCTCAAAGGGATTTATTGAGCATTTGTGAAGTCTAAAGAGATCTTAAAACTATGTGAGTTGCAAGATCCCGCTCGTTTCTCTAGCGAGGATGATGTATTTTATACTCATCTAGTAATCGCTGGGATAGTGGGAGCGACACTAAGTCAGTGGGAGCTAGTGTCTCACACGAAAAGGATTCTCACATTCCATGAGTAAAAAGGAGTGAATATGAAATATTCTCCATCATCTATATGAGATTGAGTGGGTATCCTTCACAATTACTTTTGTGGGTGTTGATGAGTCGATAGAACATGTGACTTCACTTGATGCCCCAAGTGGATAGTTGTTGCGAAGGAAAAAATGAACCGAATGACTAAGAATAAAGTCTAAGAGCTTGTTGATCTTTCATCTAGATGCAAGACCATTTGAAACATGTGGTTTCAGAAGGTCAAGTGCAATATAGATGGGTAGATTAACATGTGTGTAGCTCGATTAAGGACGAAATATTTATGCCTGTAGAAGAGCGTAATTTGTTTTGAGATGTTCTCCCTAAGTGGTGAGATTGCCTTAATTCGTCTGATATGTTATTTATTATTGCCACTTTCGTCTAGGTTTGTTCGGGATCATTGATGTTGACATAGTTCTGTGAAAGTTGAATAAGGAGATCTATGTGGATCACCCAATGACTTCAAGAAGTGGAGTAAGAGCGCATTGATTGTTGATCAAGAAGCTCTAGCTGTGACTTGAGTCATCATTGATTTCATCGAGCTATCATTTTGATAGGCCTACGATGGTCAATTAATTCACCGAACATATGTAAGAGTTGTATCTCATTCTATATGGCAAAAATATGATGACTGGAAAGGACATGGAGTTATCGCCACTCAGTGTTGGTTGTCTTTACACTCCATGGTCAAAGATCATACTCTTAGTCAAGAAACAATATCTTCAGAAGAAGAAAAGAAATGCTAGCTAGTTTAAGTAAACATTGTCGAATGTTTGATATGCGCTATGTGCGTACTCAGTAAGTCTTGTACTTAGCAGTGTGATTGGTGAATGGATATCGAAGTGATCCATGCACTATTGTGATACCGTCATGTGGATACTTAGATATCTTAATAGATTGGTCTATGATTAGCTAGAGGCAAATTTGGCATCTTGAAATGATGCGCATTGCACGCACATCCATGATGTATCTTGTTGTCTTTGTGATAGTAAAACCACTTTGGTGTATGGTTTGGGCGCCAAACATGGATGGTAGACCAAACATATTTACTCGAGGCTTTACTTCACTTAAGAGTTTTTGCGCATAGTTAATATTGTTCTCAGGCATACTTCTACGAGTGGTGTGGGCGCTCATCCCTTTCACGAGCCTTTGTTTGGAGATATGCTACAAAGGCATGTGAGTCATTAGGGATTAAGTAGAATTGATTATGTGGCATTTGAGAACATATTGTGATTAATGAGATATGTTGGATTCTCATTATGTGTTTGGTACTGAACTTGTGAGTTGTCACCAGGCTTTGATTGACCCTCTCACACGGGCAATCGCCATGGCGCTAAGAGAGCGAGCAGTATGAGACTTAAAAGATTGTGTCGTATAAGGATGTTTGCGAATGATCGCCTTCGCGCTAGAGCAGTGAGGAAGGTTAATAAGTACAATTAACAGTCGCCTTAACTAGAGGTTAATATGAGATCCGAGTTGATCGATTATGAAATATGTACAAAATTCATAAAAGCCTATTTTTAGCCGAATGTGCGAACTGTCATATGACACTTTGGGAGTGACTATGAGTAGTACGCAGGTCGGGCGCTTGAATAGCGACTGGACTAAGATTTGTATGATGTCTAGAGTGTGACATGCCTAAATTGAGTGGGAGCTCCATCATAGCATGTATTCATACTACATGTGCTTTGAGGCGACCATTTATGGGAAAGTGACTGAATGGGTCCCTACTTCGTCACTGTGTGAGCCTGTATTATTTTCTTATTCCCTATGGGACTTCGGACCATGTCATGAGGTGTAAGCTTGATGACGCTACGTTAGCATGTATCCAATGGCCATGCGTGATTCGGTCTGTCGGAGCATGTCTAGGAAAGCTGTCAAGACCAAGCTAATTGGCATATGGGACCGAGGAAAAATTAAGTTGGTAACACATTTATGTTCTATGATTCGTAGCCCGGGCGACTATTGTTAGACTAGAGTGCCCGACGCTCCAATTAGATTAGAGTTTATTCTACTTGTAAAGACAATTTTATTGAGAATTATATTAATAAAGGCATTTCTTTATCATTTGTTTTGCATTTAATATTATTAATTGTGAGTTTGATAAAGTCCTTAGATCATATTAAGCTATGGGACATGGTCGTGCACTTGATGGCGATCATGGGACATGTCTCTAAGGCTTTGATCTTAAATTAGTTCCAAGTCAATGGGCTTTTCAAGATAGGACATTGAATATCCCGCAAGACTTGTGCATATGATGCATGCTCGTATGACGAGAATGTTGCATTCCATTAACATTAGCGTTGTGACGCAAATGCATATATGCGGGTGCTTGTTAGAGAACAAGTACACTGAACATGACCCAATGGAAATTCTTAACTGGAATATTTATTGTCGAATTAATAATTTCCACATTGCGATAGTACATGATTAGTCCTAAGACTTGAGGCACAATAGTAGACTTATGAACATCTTGAAATATTTTGATTTATCTTCTGATTGCTTGACAATCATAAAGGGGATATTTTGGATGTTGCACTGTGTATATGGAGGTTAATCAGTGGCCAACATAGATTCGACACTTGTTTATTGACAAGCGAATCTCCTGTATTTTCATAGTTTGTGATTTAAAGACCTTGGCCAAAGCATGATGAATATTGATTCATAAAGAAATCACTAGACTTGAAATGGAATCAAAATTATTAAATCAAGTGCGTTTTGACTTATAATCCATGCCCAAGATTTAATCGGGAGATTAGATGTTGAAAGGACCGTACGTGTATGCAACCGCAATTGAAATAGGTTTACTCGCTATTTCACATATTGCTAGACAATCATACTAATTGCTAGATGTTCCCATGATTTGTAGGTTTTTGGAATTAAAGAGTTAATTTCAAAACGTATTAATTAATTAGATTAATTAATTGAATAATTACTATTCGTAAGTTACAAAAGTTGTAAGCCTACTGCTAGCATTAGTTGTGAACCTAATGGGTCACACACAAAATGGTTGGTGTCATTTCTTCAATCGAAATAGTCCAAAATGTTGGATACAATTAATTGATAGAGATTAATTAATTGTTGCTTGATTTTAATTCAAAGATTGAATTAAATATTTAATTAAATAATTAGATTATTTAATTAGCCCTAATTATATTAGGAAGTCTTTGAAGTGAAAAACAATTTAACTGATAAGATCAATTAATTTTATGAAAAGACTATATTTAATAGTTAAATATAGCCAAATAAATAATTGGATTATTTATTTGTGCTAGATGGAATTGATTTGATCAAATTAATTAAATATGGATTGGATCAATTAATTGAAATTAATTGATTGACCTTTTAGTAAATGTCCAACCCAATATTTAATTAAGCCCATAAGGATAGGCCCATCTGGCTAATTTGAAAGAAAGAAAAAGATGGAGGGATTTACTTGTGAATATCCAGATAAGGGTTATCCGGATATGGCAAGATATCGCAGGATCAATTGATATTATCCTATAATATTCTCCTACTGATTTTAGGTTTTGAACCTGGATACTTTTATGAACATAGAATGAATCATATAAGTATCTTTAACAATCAGTAGAAGAATAAAAAAAAACAGATAAACATTTGTAGGCGTCTTCTCTCTTAAGAAAAACGCCTAACCCCTCTTTCTCTCTAAGTTTTTCTTGTTCTTCTTCAGAGGAAAAATCAAGAATGCTTCTTGGTTTAACTACATAACAACAATTCTTAACTTCACGGTTGAATTAAGGATTGGTGTTCACTCCAAATTGAGATTGAATATAGAAACGGATTATAAATTACTAGCGAAATTTATAATCCGGGTGCTACCATCCATCGTGTGGACTATCTTTAGAGGAGGGGCGTTTGGACCTCTGCGAGATCGTGATTCGAGGATTTACCCTGCTGCGAGAAATTTGGATTCCTTCTACATCTTCTTAAAAAGGAAGCTCTTTAGGTAAAACCCTTATCATTGGTTTTTACCGCTTGTATAATTCGCGCGATCGTTAAATCGCTACGTGAACCCGGGGATTTTATTATGTATAATTTTTATGCATGTTTTTAAATTTTTAATTTTCGCTGCGTTAAGCCCCGCAGTATAACGAATCCAACAGTGGTATATGAGTCACGGTTTCGCGAGTATACAAGTTTATGTGTATTTTCAAGCATGTTTTAATTTGTTAAAATATGTTTAAAAGATTTTTTTTGTGTGTGATAAAAACGTTTTATGCGATTTAATTGTTGGGATAAAGAAAACCTATTTGTAATAGGAGGGCTGAAAAGAGGTTGAATCGTTCCCTTTTGTTTCATAGGAAATCGTTAATTTGATTTTTCTATACGTCAGTGCATTCTTTTGGTTATTTGATGTTAAGCTATTAAAACTTGTTTTAATTATAATGTAACACTCAAATACCAAGAAATACTTTTGGTTTTATATAAATGTATATATATAATCAGTGGGAAAATAATTACTCAATTTCGAGCCCGTTTCGTTACGCAGGCCGTCAATCTATTTTTATATTTCTTTAATTATTCAGTTTTCAAAGTTAAAAAGTTAATTTTGAAATTAGTAAAAATAGTTTTTATGAATATTCAAGAATTGTTTATCCCAAAATTAAATTAACACACAAAATTGGTAAATTTAAATGCTTTAAATTCATGTGATGGATGTTTTAGCATGATTTATTTAGGGATGATCATGAGCCTATGACCAATGTGATTGGATGTGTTTTAATTTCTTGGGGTTTTTTTGGGGCTTGCGAGCCTCTTATTCTATTTTTTGTAAGTTCTTTAAATTTTCGCATTGAGAGTAGATTAGATGGTGAGGTTTTCCATTTATTGTAATTTGGAGAACGTTCGATGCTAAAGGCCCACGCGTGTGTGGGTATATTTTACAAATGTAATAGAATTGAAGATTCAAGGCCCATGCATGCATGGGTGCAATAATAAAAGGGAAAAGGACATAAATACCCCATTTTCCATACTTAATCCCTGCACAATATCCATTTTCCGCTGATTTTGGACAAAAATACCATTTTCCGCTGAATTTGGACAAAAATACCCATTTTATTGATTTTTTACAAAAATACCCATTTTCCGCTGATTTTTTTGCGTTGGTTTCTTTTTTGTTTCTTTGTTGTTTCATACCTGTTTCATTTATGTTTCTTATATGTTTCACTTAGCCAACTTTTCATTGAATTCCACAGTTGCATAGAGAAAATCTCAGTTGTGGTATGCCAGAATGGACAATGGGAAGAACATAGAGAGTATACCAACTTTGAAATAACAAGAATACTGATTCCAATGGACTGCAAATTCAGCACCCTAACCGAAATCTTGGAACAACAAATTCAATTCAGAAAATTTGAGCTTACTTGTCCATCATCGGCTACGAGAAATGGACACGACTCCACTGTCAGACCAAAAAATACTTTGTATTGACTTCCAACATCGTAGAATTATTGAATGCATCAACTTTAGCGGGGAAAGACTTACTAGTAACAACTTTGCTAGAGTACGTGAGATCTTTAGTTCAAGATTAGACATGCATACATCGAAATGAAGCAAAGATCAACATCTACAAGGATGACAAAAAAAAAAAAAAAAAAAAGCTGAAGAGTATATAGGGAAAAACTACACTATTTCTCTAAATTTAAAAGCAATTTACTACAAACTTTTATCATATAATCCCTTGTTTCACAATTGTTTCTGTTGGGAAATTATTTTGTAGATTTTGATGAATGCCACGTAAAACTTAAAATAGGAAGTTGGCACCCCATTTCTGTTGTAAATTGCATTGTAATAGATAGGGTTGGTCGAGCTGAGTTAAGTCAGCTATGCCTAAACATGCAAGAAGACAATTGGAGACTAGAAGGAAGACCCACTGTGAGGCAAATTTGAGTATGGCAAAGAAGAGAAGATAGGAACTCGACTGAAGGTGCAGCTGAGATGCAGCTGAGTGAAGTATCAGTCAAGTCAACTCAAGATAGCCAAGTCTCAAGTTGAAGTGACAGAAGAGTCATCCAATGATTGGAAGCTGACCTGAAGTCACCTGGGGAAGGTAAGGAAATGCAGTCAAATCGAGATCACTGAAAGAGATCCGTTGCACAGAAATCAAGAGAATTACTTAAACAAGTAATACTTCCAAACTACCTTTCTTGAAGTGCACAGTCCCATAAGCGTGCAAAAAGAATAAACCAATGGGAAGTACTGCACCGTGTCGATCTACGAAAAAGTCAAGGATCATTTATACGAGGAAATGTCAATTCCAAGAACTGCAACAAGACAAGCCAACGACCACAAGTGACTTTCAAAAATAAGCCTATCTCTTCAACGGGCAGATTTTTGAAAGACCACTATAAAAGGCTGAGGAGTTTATTTGAGAAAAGGTTACCTTGACCATCTGAGAATTGAATACAAGCAAGAAAGAAACATTTGTAACCTGAAATATTCTCAAGTTATTAAAACGCTCAATCCTCAAGCCTACATTACGAAGGAAATCAATCCAACACTCACCTATAAAGGAAAAACAACTTCAATCAGTTGAAGAGGAAACATTTGAAGAATCAAGGGGTCTACATTCCACGAAGGATTGTAGAAAGGTTCAAGGTCGAACCAAGCTTAAGTTAGTTGGAGGGCTTCGTGATCAAATCCAAGGAACTTGAGCAAGTGGGCTATAGTAGCAAGGCAACTGTCCTGTGAAGAAGCTGAGTCGTATGACAAGCCAGCTGTGTGACCAAGGCATCTCGGATCGAGTCCCAAAGGATCAAGTGATTTGTGTGATCAAGACTTGTATCTCGGACTGTTAACCACTCGTATATTGATCAATACTTAGTGGATTCCTCCAGGAGTTGGAGAAGAGAGGAGTAGAAGAATTACCCCATCTTCGAACCTCTATAAAAACTTATTGTGTCATTTACATTTCAGCACTTTAATTTCTGCGTATTACATTTATATCTGCTGATAAATTTGCTATACAATTGATAATCAACAAAGTGCTAAAACCAAGTATTGAAACAAACTTAAACTAAAATCAAGGGTGTTAATTCTTCCAATGAAAAACATATCACAGTCAAGTTAAGTCTTTAGTCAAAACAAATTGAGTTATTCTTTCAACAAACTCAATGAAGTCGTTGAGTGGCTAACTCCGCCGATTAACTAACTTAGATGTCCATCAAGGACTTAGTTTGTGTAGTATTAACTCGAATATTTAAAAGGATTAAATTTGAAATGTTGGTAAGGTTTATTCAACCCCCCCTTCTAAACCTTACACTCTCACCCCTTGGGACCTACAAGTGGTATCAGAGTGGTTGGTTCATTGAGCCTTCCGCACTGGTTACTGAACTAGATCTCCAAATCTTTCAAAGATTGTTTGAGTACTTGATCTTTCAAAATTCTTTTAATCAGAAAAGTTTTTATCATGGAAGCAAATTTGACACGCATCCCTATGTTCACTATTGAGGAATTTGATGATTGGAAAATTCGTATGGAGGCTCATCTATCAGCATTACACGATGAAATGTGGATAGTGATAGAAGATGGGCCATCGCAAATTTTAAAAGTGAACAACTGTAAGGAGAGCTGCGTTTGAAGGTGAAGAGGATGTTGCTCCCGCACGGCTATGGTTGAAAAACCGAGAGCTGAATGGACAAATGATGACAGGAAAAGATATAACTTGGACAATGTGGCCAAGGACATTCTTTACAAAACTTTGGACAAAGCCATGTTCAATAAAGTCAAATCATGCAAAACGGCTAAAGAAATCTGGGACAAGCTAACCTTGACTTGTGAAGGCTCAGAGCAAATCAAGGAAAATAAACTATCTGCTGTTGTACAAAAATTTGAGAATTTTAAAATACTTGCAAGAGAGACCTTAGATCAGCTGGATGCTCGGTTCACAGAAATTACCAATGAGCTATCTGCACTTGGAAAAGAATATACACAGAAGAAAATGTGTATGAAGATTCTAAGAAGTCTCCCAGCTGAATGGGAAATGAAGGTCATGGCAATCGAGGCATTCCATGGACCTATCCAAGACATCCAACCATGAGCTATTCTCGATCTCAAGGCCTACGAATTTGAGTGAGGAGAAAAGACCAAGAGGAGACAAGTGTGCCCAAAACAATTTGCTCTAATTGTTAAGGATGGCAAGAGAGCCGAGGTCAAAGAAGTCATTAACCAAGAGGAAATAGCCCGATGGTTAAAAGGTTTAACAAGTTCTTCAATAAGAACTACAAGAGAGGCAAGGGTGAATCCTCTAGAAGACACTCGGCTCCTCCAAGTCAAGGGAAGATAGGCCAACCAAGAGAGCAGAGCATCAAAAAGTTGAATATCAAAGGGTGACAATCCAAGAATGGAAAGAGTCGATCAAAAGGTTGAAAATCTATCGGAACTGAGACAACCAGGTCACTATGCCATTGATTGCCCATATCATGTAGTCAACAAATACAGGAATGAAGAGGAAAGAAAGGTCTTGAGAGAAAGGAGACAAGAAAAGAAAAAAGGCAATGTTGGTTTAGAATCTGCTTAAACAAACCAAGTCAAAAGACACAAAGTTGATTCAGAGAGTAGTGAAGCCGACTACTCAAGTGACTCGAAAGAAGAAGCCTTGATCTATTTAATGGCCAAGGAACAAGACCAACCCGACCAAGAAGATGAGGTACACTCTAACTCATCACACTCGATTCTAGTGATAGTGATGTGACACACACACTTCATCACCCACCGATCTTTATGATTCATTAGGCAAAATGATGAAAGACTTTGAACACATTAAATCCTCACACACACTACTAAATGAGGAAAACAGCCTACTCAAGAGCCAAAACTCTCGGTGACTAAGGAGCCGAGTACTCTAAGTCAAATAGCCGATGAGAATAAAAGTCTAAAAGGTGAAAAATGCTAAGTTAATAGCAGAAATAGCCTTTATAGAAAAGAGGAGAATGACCTCAAAAATGTGATTGCCTCATTCACTAAGGCATCTAAATCCTTGGATGACCTTATTATGAGTCAAAGAGAATGTGGAGACAAGACAGCTTAGGATTTAATTCCTCGGTGCTATGTCAAGCTCCAAAAGTGATTTTGGAAAAAAGGATCTTCAAGTAATGAAGTATCTCAAAAATCCAAAACTCCAAATGGTGCACACACATTTATTCGAAGCACAATCACAAGCAAACTGGCCTTGGTTATAAAGGAAAAGAAAGCAACCGATTGAGTGTCTTTGAGAGGACAGTGAGAAGAAATCCACCGAGTTCCTCAAAGCAAACTCCAAATAGGAAATACTCTGTAAAGAAGAAACAGAGCTACCAAAAGTCCCAGAAATTCTATAAAAGAAACATATATGATGGGGATGGTAGAAACTACCCAAGCCAAGCTGATTGGAATAATGTGAACTATCAAAGCAAAGATCTATGGAATATAAGCCTAAATGGAAAAGGCCTAAAACTCAACAAAGGCCATTCCAAAGGCATAAGAGCTATCATCAAAGCACACTTATGCACCTAGGCACTACACTCAGAAATATCACAACTACCCAAATACAGCAATTGCTAAAACACATTCACAGGCATAGACAAAAGAGACAATTGTATGAACCTAGAACCCTCAAGCAATTTACTAAAGTTAATTATGATTATGGCACTGATAGATGGCAACCTCTTAGAGTCAATTCATTTGGCTATAGGTTGGTTGGATCATCTTATAATACTAACCCCTCAGGACCCAGGCAAGTATGGGTACCTAAAACCTAACTTCCTTGATTGCAGGTTCAGGGAGCAGCTGAGTGCCAAGGAACCTGGTACATGGATAGTGGTTGCATTTCGGACATATGACAGAAACAAGAAAAATCTGTCAAAATTCAAGGAAGTCGAGGTGCAAAAGTCATATTTGGAAGAAATGAAGCTCCGGAGAAATAAGGGGCCATTGGATCCATCAATAAAAATGGATTAGAAATCACAGATGTTGCATATGTTGAAGGACTCAACTTCAAGTTGCTAAGCATCAGCCAACTTTGTGACAAGGGTTATAATGTTGGATTCAACATGGGTATATGTCAAATCAAAGACATCGAATCCAATGAAGTTGTCTTTGCAAGGATGCGCAGACAAAAGAACATGTATGTGGTAGATTGGTCAATTGCAACACCAAGCACTGTCATAGTGAAAAGCACAATTTGAATCAAGTTGGTTGTGGCATAAGAAGTTCGAGTCACCGAACTTCAAAACAATTAACAAACTTGCCAGGAGTAATCTTGTAGGACTTCCGGACTCGCATTATACAAGAAGGAGAGTATATGTGATGCATGCCGGATGGGAAAGCAAATCAAATCATCATTCAAAGAAAAGACATGTCCATCTTCAACAAGAATATTGCACTGCTACATATGGATCTGTTTGGTCCAAAGTGGAACCGGCTAGCATAAGTGGGAAGAAATACACCTTGGTGGTAGTAGATGACTACTCAAGATATACATGGACAATATTCATGTGTAAGAAGAAAGAAACTCTGCGAGAAACTACCACGCTGATGAAAAGAATCCAAAATGAGAAGAGTCAAACCATTATTAAAATAAGATCTGACAGAGGAACTTAGTTTGTCAATGGTATAATCACTCAGTACTGTAGTGAAAATGGTATTGGTCATGAATTATCTGCAGCAAGGACTCCACAACCAAATGGAGTTGCAGAAAGAAGGAACAGAACTCTCAAAGAAGCAGCAAGGACCATGTTAGTCAAGCAGTGTCCTAAAAGATTTTGGGCTGAAGCAATAAACACATCATGCTATACTCAAAATAGATGCATGATAAACAGACAGCTGACAAAGACTCCCTATGAGATTTGGACAGGGAGAAAGCCAAATGTTGTATATTTTAAAATATTTGGATGCAAATTCTTCATCCATAACAATGGCAAAGATAATTTAAAGGCTTTTGATGCTAAAGCTGATGAAGGTATCTTCTTGGGATACTCAGCTGAAAGCAAAGCCTACAGAGTACTCAACAAGAGGACTATGGTTACAGAAGAATCCATCCATGTGGTGTTGGATGAGCCCAATGTAAATGGAAAAGACATTGAAGAGTGGTGATAAGTCAATCAACCAACCATGCGAGAAGAGTCCCTATGTTGAAGCTAAAGTTGGAATTATAAACCGAGGAAGAAGATGAGATAGCGAGTCTCAAAGACGGTGGAAAATCTCTGACTAAGTGATGATGAGAGAGATGATCAAAATAACACAGCTACAAGACGACTGAATCCAGCTAACTTACTCCAACCTGATGTAAGATGGTTGAGAGACCATCCACCAGAACTAGTCATTGGAGATGTAAGAGAATCTGTCAAAACTAGATCAAGAACTCAACAAGAAGCAATGTTCACATGCTTCATCTCACAAATAGAACCAAAAGATGTGTCACAAGCATTGGATGACACACATTGGATTCAAGCCATGCAAGAAGAGCTAAATCAGTTTGAAAGGAACAAAGTGTGGGAATTGGTTCAAAGGCCAACCCATCAAAATGTTATTGGTACTAAATGGGTGTTCAGAAACAAGATGAATGAGGAAGGTTCTGTGGTAAGAAACAAAGCAAGACTGGTAGCCAAAGGATATTGCCAAGAAGAAGGGATAGATTTTGATGAAACATTTGCTCCAGTGGCAAGATTGGAAGCCATAAGGATGTTTCTTGCCTATGCAGCTCACAAGAACTTTATTGTATATCAAATGGATGTAAAGAGTGCATTTCTTAATGGTTTATTGGAAGAAGAAGTGTATGTTGAACAACCTCCAGGATTTGAGCAGAAGACTCTTGGAGATAAAGTATACAAACTCAAGAAAGCTCTATATGGATTGAAACAGGCACCCGAGCATGGTATGATACATTGTCACAATTCTGATCGAGAACGGATTCACAAAAGGCAAAGTGGGACAGAACACTCTTGAGAATTCAAGATGGGAAGAGTATACTGCTTGTTCAAATATATGTGGATGACATCATCTTTGGATCCACAAACAAAGAGTTGTGTGATAAATTTTCAAATCTCATGCAAAGCAAATTCGAAATGAGCATGATGGGAGAGCTGACATTCTTCCTTGGACTCCAAGTGAAACAGCTGAAGGATGGAACCTTCATAAGTCAGACAAAATACACCAGAGATTTAATGAAGAAATTTGGTATGGAAGAGAAGTCTTCGTGAAAATACCAATGAATACATCATCAAAATGGAAATGGATGCGGATGGCAAGCCGTAGATCAAACAAGATACAAAGCACTTATTGGATCATTGCTCTATCTCACAAAGAAGCGGGCGGACATCACCTTTGTTGTAGGTGTATGTGCAAGATTTCAATCTGCTCCAAAAGAAAGCCATATGACTGCAGCCAAGAGGATCTTGAGATATTTGAAAGGAAGCCAAGAAGTTGGCTTGTGGTATCCTAAGGAAGGTGGATTCAAGCAAATTGGTTATTCAGACTCTGACTATGTTGGATGTAGAGTTGACAGGAAAAGCACCTCAGGCACATGTCAAATGCTTGGAAATAAGCTAATTTCCTGGTTTAGCAAGAAGCAAAATTCAATAGCCACCTCTACATCCTGGTGAAGCGAGAATACATAGATGCGGGCATTTGTTGTGCCCAAGTCTTATGGATGAGACAGTAGCTGAGAGACTATGAGGTTGAAGAAAAGGAAATTCCAATTATGTGTGATAAAACAAGTGCAATTGCAATCACTCAAAATCCTGTGTTGCACTCAAGAACAAAGCACATCGATGTCAGATATCACTTCATAAGAGACCATGTTGAAAAGAAGGACATCACCTTGGAATACATCTCAACTGATAAGCAGTTAGCTGACATATTCACAAACCATTATGTGAATCAAGATTTGAAGAACTCAAGCATGAGTTAGGATTAATTGAGCTGAGTTAACACTCAGAAGACTCAAAGAAAAGAGATGAAACACAAAAAGAGGAAAAAGAGCTGAACTTTTAATTCAGGTAAGTGAATCACCAGATCGGAAAGTCATTTGATGCAATTAGTCGACAAGTGAGTCACAAGGAAAGAAGTGAGAAGAAGGATTGAATCAGCTAAGGAGTAAAGCTGAGTTATTTATGAGCAAAGTGACAAAAACGCGGTCATTTTTACTAAGCGGGAATGTTTTTAAGAATGACGTCAGCATAATTATGACGTGTACAGTCAAAAGCTGCACACCAAGCTTATGATTGGATATAAATGCTGCCACATTAAATGCGAAAACTTAAATGCTAATTGGCGTGCAAGATCTAAGCCGTTGATTTTGATCAAATTTCAAAAACCACCCGCACGTCCTTTCATAAACCATACTTATACCATTTCATCCGATTTTCTCTCACGTTACCAAAACTGTTCATCTCTCTCAAGGCAAAAGAAAGAAACTTTCTCTCAAAACCCTACAACTCCTCAAGATCATTTTCTAAGTCGCGTTCGGTAAAACACTGAGAAATGGCACCTACTAATGATTTCGTCAAGCTAGGAAAGCAAATCCACACTGGGTCTACTGTGGATTTCGATGGTATGGTTAAATAGGGTTCCGACGACACCCTCGTGAAGAAGATTGCTGAGAAACTGGAAAAATCTGGATTAAGACCATTTTTGACGATGGAATTCCCAATGACCTACGTAGAAGAGGTCACACAGTTCTACGTGAACGCTGAGGTTCACGATGAAGGCATCAAGTCCTCTGTTCATGGAAAGGAATTCACCATTACTGCCAAGGATCTGGCAGAACACTGCTTGTTGCCGGTGGAAGGAGTGCCGGAAATTTATGAAGCTGATGTCAACCTGGTTGCTGCTTGGAAGGAAGTAGCCAAGTCCGACTGTGCTGCGAAAGTAATCTATACTGCTAATAAGAGGCTGCTAAAAGAGGACTACCACAAATTGCTAGACATCGTTGCCAAATGCATAGACATCAAATTTGGGAGCTTTGACCAGTTGTCCAAAGCTAAGTTGATCGTGATGGCTGCGATCATTGAAGAAAAGAAGGTAAACTGGGTTGAGTTTGTATACAGCAGACTCTGCCAGAATGTTGGGAATAAATCCTTCAAGAAGGATGGTACATTTGGAGGTTCCCTGGGATACGGCCTGGTGATTGGCCGAATGATGGAAGTAAAGGAAGTCCCTCTTCGACATGGAAAGGCGTTCCATGTAAACAAGAGGATGTTTTGATCAAACCCTCTCGGCGCATGTAAGAGAGCCTACGCTAAGAGAGGCGTCACGAGTGAGGGGGAATCGGTGACCCTAATGATACAAATCTGCCTCTCCTCCTCAAAAGAAGACGCTCCCAAAGAAAGAAAAAGAAGCCGCCTAACAAAGAATCACCGTTGCCGTGTCTCCCCGCAAAGAAAGAAAAGGGATCTCAAATACCTTCTCCTAGTCAAGAAAAGGAGAACCGATAAGTGACGGCCATCTCTTGAGAAGACGCACGGTGACTGCCCCGCCGCCAGACTCGTAAGAAACCTTATCCGAACCAAGTCCCTCCGATACAAACAAAAAAGAGAGAAGGATCTCATGTGTTAGCTTCTACGGTAGTCAAGAAAAGAGAAGAAGAGAGTCTCCGATAAATTATTGATGAAACAACCACCGAGAAGGCAAGAAGTAGCTAAGACACAAAAGTAGTTCAAACTCACGAGACAAGTAGTAGCTAAGAAAGCAAACTCACCGTTGACAGGGTTATATCCCCTCCTGCAACAGACGCAGCTGACGGTATGGAGCACCAAAGCTTGCTACCTTCTATCCCTGAGAACGAGGGACAACAAAGAGAAGATGATAGAGATGATGATGATGTGATGATCCTATCCCCACCTTATCCAGACATCCAAAATCGTCTGCGAGAGTGGAGGAATTGGAAGTTGAGTCAATCTAGGGAACAGTTCCAAAGACCGGAGTTTATCGAAGAAGAAGAGGAACTATTGAACTTTCTTGGAGTGACCACTGTGGTCCAAGCACTGGATGAAGAAAACTGCATAGGTATCTTGCAGATCTTCAAGGACAAGGAGAAGGAGAGACAGGCAGAGGAAGCTGAGGCTCGTGAAAAGGTCAGTCTTTGTCCTTTTACTGGAACCACTGAACATACACATCCTCATCTCGACATTTTCTCTGGGAGTGAAGATGATGATCTGGACCCTGCTGCTGCTATAGAAGAATTAGAGATGCAGCAAACCATGCGGGAATCCAGAGCCCTACATGAGCAAAGGATGTTGGAAGGACCAGGGGAGTCTTCCACATCGCAGCTGGAAGTTGATCCCATGGGAGTGGTGCAGCAGATTGCCACTACTGTTGCTGCCACCACTTCCCCAGCTTATTCGGAGGAAGGTGTTAAGGGAACTGGCGATGAAACTGGGATTGTGGGGACCCTAGTCGAGCCAACCCCTAATGAAGGTGTCTTACCACCCCCCAACGGCCGTATACTCAATGGGAACAAATCGGGAGTCCGAGACGAGTGACCCCATTCCAAGTCACTCGGTGGTGTGTCACCGAGGGGAAACTCCCTCCACTGCGCAGCAAGGTCGGAGGATGCTGCAGCTAACTCCACAATGAATCTCGGAGGCGAAGTGGAGAAGGAACAACCACAAAATACACAGCAAGTTGTCATCAATGAGGCTCAGATAGTTGAGACTGTCTCAGCTGAGGTGCCAATTGCTCTGCAGGCCAATGACATCGCCGATGCGCCGAGGCGAGGAAGGAAGCGCCCGGGAGTTAACACTGGCAATGAAAGTGCAATCCATGGAGTTGAGACTCCAATGGATGCCACCTCGAAGACCCCAAGACGGTGACACCGCCGAAAGGGATGTCAAGGCCTCGCTGCAGATTGAGGCAGGGGAAATGAAGGCCAACCCGGAGGTTGAGACTTCCGGGGTAAAGAGATCAAGCACGTAACATCCCTCATGCTATCATTGATCCATCGAAAAGGAGATAAGTGCTCTTCATGATTCCCAAGATAATCTGATGTAACTTTTTGGGATCCGAAGGTGAAGATGAAGGTGAGTCATCCCCTATTGCATCCAAAAGACTCACCGAGGATGTTCCCACCACGAATAAGTCGACCTCAAGACTACTCGCCAAACATTCAACTTTGATGATGAGCCACCCATGGAAATCTCATCATCGTCCGATGACGCTTCGATAAGGCAAAGGACAAGTCAACTCATTTGGAAAAAACCAGTGAGACCGACGAAGTGTTGAGACAAGTGAGGCTCGCAAGCTTGGTCGACTTCACAATGCACCACAACAAACAGAGTCCATCGCGCAGCTCCCCAAGCCGCAGCGAGTTCGACTCCACAGAGGGGACTTCACGAGCACCATTTATCATTGAGCAATTCGATTGCCCGTGATGATCCTTTCATAGAATCATTTCCTTTTCTCGGAAGGTACCCGACCTCCCGAAGAATCGCCTAGAGATCGCGAGCGCTTCCACGAGACGACCCTCGTTATTCCATAGACACCATTGTTTGTTCCAAATGACTATGACTTTTGCCGCTTGGCCGTCATTTGAAATAGAGGAGACATTGAAGTTCGGGAAGTTTTCAAAGCCTTATTTCTTTGAGATTGAAAAGATGGAGAGGCACCAGGCCTCACTGGACATGAGGTGGATAACGAGACGCCAACCTTATCTGGCGATTTGCGAGGCATAATAGTATGGATCCGGAGTGGTGGCAACAGCAGCAGACAATGCGTGTGGAACAAGCTCGATATTTCAGGACATTGTTCAACAAGTTGCTAGTCTGGCGGGTTGAGAATGCTGATGCAAAGACAAAATTGCAAGAGCACATCGAACAAATGCATTAATCTCAAAGCACAGAGATAAAGCTGCTGTGTGAACACAATAAGAACGAGCTCATGCGCGTGGAAGAGAATATGGATCGAAAATTCAGTCTTCTCATGGCTGAGATGAAGTTGGTAGCAGCTGAATCCAACGCCACCCGCACTGAGTTCCGTGCAGCATACTCCGCAGCAAATTCGAAGTAGAACTCGGCTATCAGCAGACTAGACTTCTTGCTTACTAGCTTGTTTCCAGGGGTTCCTCTCTTCTTTGATGATGCCAAAAAGGGGGAAGAGGAATACCTAAAGCGAAGGATCGAAGTCGAGAAGGAAGGAAGCATTTGTGAAGGGAAAGACAAGTGAGAAAGTAATAAGAGAGAAGAAAGGGAAGTCTGTTGAGGGGGAAGGTTCGAAATATGTGACCTTGATGATTGCTAAAAACCCTCAACAAGGTCTTGTCACGGTGATATTATCAAGTAAACTCCCAAATGACTCGCCACTCCAACACTGATGTACCTATGGTGAAAAGAGAAAGACAGTTGAAACAAGGATGAAGGAAGTGGAAGGAAGGATGGATGCCCGAGTTATGGATATTCTGAAACAACATGGAGGCATTCCAACACACAGAGACACCTATGCCATTTCGATCTTTGGAACCAAGCCAAGATCTCGTTGATGAATTCAAGACGCCGCATCTCAAGGTTACTTCGCAAACATGTCCACGGCTCAAGCCTGGGATTTGAACCGGGAAAGAGGTCGACACTATGTGAAGAAGCCGACGCGGCACAGACCATCGGGCAATCTCTCTCTTGGTCACTCTACTAGTCACTCAATTGGGAAAAAGAAGACCCCAAGACAAAGACATGCCCGCAGAGAAGAGAAGAGGAAGAAGCAGAGGTGGAGGAAGAGGTTTCGAGACCAGACCTCGCCCAAAAATATTGAGTATATAGATCCAGGCAAGAAATGAGGGATCTATTGGTCGATTTGACGAAATAGCCAACTTTGCAAGTGGCTAAGAACAATGCTAAGTATGTGAAGAGAATTGAAGAGGAAAATAAAAGACAAACTCAGCTATGGGAGGAAAGACAAGAAAGATCGAGAAGAGATGAAGGCTGCCCGGAAGGGCGTATGAAAAAGAAGAAAGGCAAACAAGATGAGAAAAAAAAGAGAAGAAGGTCAGAAGATGACAGAGCTGAAGAAGATGAAAGAAGGAGGCAGCGAAGGAGATGAAGTGTTGCTATCCACCCCTTCGTGTATTTTACTATGTAAATATAGTTTTATGTAAGTCTTCTGTACATTGAATAAAATTGTACAATTTCTATACTTGTAGAGATATAGAACAACATGGTTACTTTAAGGTCCATTTAAGCTCTGATACATTCTCTTTTGATTCAAGCTCTGATACACTTTGTAAACAGCTATGTAAAGAACAAGAATGTTATGATCAATAAAAGATCGATTCTAAGCATACATTCTGTGATTCTACATTTGCCTGTATGTATCTTTGCTGTTTAATTTCTGATGTATGTTTTAAGTTTTGGCATCATCAAAAAGGGGGAAATTGTTGGGAAATTATTTTGTAGATTTTGATGAATGCCACGTAAAACTTAGAATAGGAAGTTGGCACCCCATTTCTGTTGTAAATTGCATTGTAATAGATAGGGCTGGTCGAGCTGAGTTAAGTCAGCTATGCCTGAACATACAAGAAGACAATTGGAGACTAGAAAGAAGACTCATTGTGAGGCGGTGAGTATGGCAAAGAAGAGAAGATAGAACTCGATCAAGGTGCGGTGAGATGCGGTGAGTGAAGTATCGATCAAGTCAACTCAAGATAGCCAAGTCTCAAGTTGAAGTGACAGAAGAGTCATCCAATGATTGGAAGCTGACCTGAAGTCACCTGGGGAAGGTAAGGAAATGCAGTCAAATCGAGATAACTGAAAGAGATCCGTTGCACAGAAATCAAGAGAATTACTTAAACAAGTAATACTTCCATACTACCTTTCTTGAAGTGCACATCCCGAGAAGCGTGCAAAAGGAATAAACCAATGGGAAGCACCGCACTGTGCGCGATCTACGAAAAGTCAAGGATCATTTATACAAGGAAATGTCAATTCCAAGAACTGCAACAAGACAAGCCAACGACCACAAGTCACTTTCAAAAATAAGCCTATCTCTTCAACGGGCAGATTTTTGAAAGACCACTATAAAAGGCTGAGGAGTTTATTTGAGAAAAGGTTACCTTGACCATCTGAGAATTGAATACAATCAAGAAAGAAACATTTGTAACCTGAAATATTCTCAAGTTATTAAAACGCTCAATCCTCAAGCCTACATTACGGAGGAAATCAATCCAACACTCACCTATGAAGGAAAGACAACTTCAATTAGTTGAAGAGGAAACATTTGAAGAATCAAGGGTCTACATTCCACGAAGGATTGTGGAAAGGTTCAAGGTCGAACCAAGCTTAAGTTAGTTGGAGGGCTTCGTGATCAAATCCAATGAACTTGAGCAAGTGGGCTATAGTAGCAAGGCAAGTGCCTGCCTGTGAAGAAGTTCGAGTCGTATGAGAAGCCATTTGTGTGACCAAAGCATCTCCGGATCGAGTCCCAAAGGATCAAGTCACTTGTGTGATCAAGACTTGTATCTGGATCAATTAACCACTCGTATATTGATCAATACTTAGTGGATTCCTCCAGGAGTTGGAGAAGAGAGGAGTAGAAGAATTACCCCATCTTCGAACCTCTATAAAAACTTATTGTGTCATTTACATTTCAAAGACTTTAATTTTGCGTATTACATTTATATCTCACGATAAATTTGCTATCCAATTGATAATCAACAAAGTGCTAAAACCAAGTATTGAAACAAACTTAAACCAAAATCAAGGGTGTTAAGTCTTCCGTGAAAACATATCACGGTCAAGTTAAGTCTTTAGTAAAAAATAGTGAGTTATTCTATCAACGGCTACCGAAATCGTTGAGTGGCTAACTCCGCTGATTAACTAACTTAGTTGTCCATCAAGGACTTAGTTGTGTAGTATTAACTCTGAATATTTAAAAGGACTAAATTTGAAAAGTTGGTAAGGTTTATTCAACCCCCCCCTTTCTAAACCTTACACTCTCACCCTCTGGGACCTACAGTTTCTTACATGTTCCATTTATGTTTCTTATATGTTTCAACTGATTACATCATCATTAAGATTTACATAACAACAATTCTCTAAAATCGTTACGAAGTGGAGGTAGAAACTCAATGTCATTGTCATCGTCATCACCATTTTGCGTACTTCAACTTAGCATGATTGTGAAGCGGATGATCGAGCCTTGCTTGTTCATTCTCTATCTCAAATGCTTGACGTCCATAGCCTTCCCACCAATAAAGTGCTCGGCATAACAAGCAACAAAAAATCCCACATTCACTACAAAAAGAAATAAAAAAAGATACACAGTCAGATACATAACACAACAAATCAAAAACAATAAAAAAGAACAAATAAATGGAAATACATAAACATAATGTAAAAACAACTTGAAAAACAACATCGAAACAAACGAAAAACTTCAAATCACAAAATAATAAAAAAACACAGAAAATGGGTTTAACCTCGAGTCTTATTTCGACATTTCATCAAACAGTTGCAGAGCCTTACCCCGTCGGATGAAAACTCGAAATCAATCACAAAATCTTCACCCCAATCCTCGTCGTCCCGTTCGAAATATTCATCATCTTCTTTGACGATGAGTCCCCGGCGTGAAAGGAATGTACGAAGTCGACGGCGCGGTGACGTGGTGCGGCGAAGACATGGTGCTTCTGAAATCAAAATCTAAATTGTGGGAAGGTAAAAATAAAAATTAAATGAGAAAACCCAAAAAATCATCATAAGCCATCAAATGAGAAAAATGGTATTCAATTAATTATGCAGTAAATTAAAGAAGAAGCAATTAATTTAAATGGCAAACATATATATGATCATCATATCCTCCCCCAAAAGTGCAAATGCTTACACACACAGTACACGCACTGAATTATATGCTTACATACCTATACATATAGATGTCATGAGCAGGGATAATGCGGCCCTTACAGAAGGAACAAACCCTTAAGAAATTAGCAGTTTCAACGAAATCCGCCGAGTTACGGCGGTGCAGTATGTGAGAGGCCACGGTGGCGGAACCTGAGAACCGCGGATCCAGTCCATTGAATGGGTTGTGAGGATCCAACGGCTGATAAACACCTTCAGCGTCGACGCCGTTGAAATCCAAGGTGAACTCCGTCATGCTTGTAAAAAAATCAGCGGAAACATAGGAAACTGGACGAGGGTAAAAAAATCCTGATAAGAAAAGTAAAGGGGTGGGTATATTTGGGAAGTTTAGGACCAGATGGGATAGATTAGTGATAGGGTGGTATTTTGTCTTTTTTTCAAAAATCAGGGTATTTTGTGGTATTTCCTCTTAATAAAATGTAATAGAAATAGTTCAATTTATTTTGTCTCTTAGATTGACCACAGACCCATTTTTGGCTCAAATGGGTCGCATAGGTTGGCCATGATCATCCCACCGCTTTTTGCATAGGATGCATGTTAGAATTTATTTAATGCTTTTTGCTTGAGCAATTCATATATTTATATGTTGCATTAAATAAAACTCACCTAGTAGATAGAATTATGATGAGGTCTTGGAAAATTAAAAACCCCAAGTTTTTGAAACATAAAAGAATTTAATTTTTTAAATTAATTCTATATCAAACAAAATGGACAAGATAGGTTGGATCTATCGTTCCATGCCTTCCATCAAAGTTAGATGACATGACGATGCTACCGCACTTGGTCACTGGCCATGAGTCGTGGAGTGACTTAGTATTGGAAAGTTGTGTTCTCTACCAAACATAGAGATGTTCATGGAATGGACTCGTCCTTATGTTGGCCATGAGTCATGGAACATTTTGATGCTACATTTGCACGAAGGTTTGATGGGTTTGTTTGACATTTAGTACCGTATATGCTCATAAAATTGGGGTATACGGGAAAAGGTGAGGCAAAACAAACTTGAGTGTTGTACAGCGATACAATTGTCAAAGAGTTGACTACCATAAGATATATTTCATGGGCTTATAAAATTAGGGTGTGAAATATTTCTATTGGGCCTCAAGCCCACTAGGAAATTGGATTTCTCGTTTTTCATTTGGGGTTAATGGAATTTGAATAAAATAGTGGGAGAATTTAATATTAAAGACCTTATATTAAATTAATATGTTATTCTCATAGTTTACTCATTTTCTGCTTCATTTATTTTTGTAAATTAATCTACTGAAATGGCTAAAAATCCAATTGCAACTATTCTTGATCAAAACAAATTGACTGGTCCTAATTTTGTCGATTGGCTGAGAAACCTCAAGATAGTCCTCCAATCTGAAAAGAGGGCTTATGTTCTTGAAAAATCGTCCCCTACTACTCCTCCTGAGGATGTGACTTCAGAAGCCTATTTGGAGTATTTACGTCATGTAGATGACAATCTCCAGGCTCGTTGCTACATGCTAGCTTCGATGTCAAATGAGCTGCAAAGGCAGAACGAGGGTCTGGATAATGTAACGGATATCCTCCTCCACCAACAAGAGTTGTATGGTGAGAGAACCCGACAAGAAAGATATAAGATATCTAAGGAGCTTTTCAAATGTCGTATGACTGAGGGCTCTTCAGTTCATGATCATGGGTTGAAGGTGATAGCGCTCATTGAAAGGCTTGCGTCCCTTGGAGTCGTTATGGATATTGAGCTCTATGTGGACCTCTTGTTGCAATCTTTGCCTCCCTCATTTGACACCTTTGTTGTCAACTTTAACATGCACAACATGGATACTAGTTTCCATGAGTTAGTGAGCATGTTAAGGGATGGTGAATCCACCATTAAGAAGGATAAGTCGGTCTTGGTTGTTGGATCCACTTCGGATCAAAGGTCGCAAAGTTTAAGAAAATGAAGGGAATGGAAAGGGTTCCACTAATCCCAACAAGAAGACAAAAGGTGGGAGCGTTAATGCCAAGAAGGGGTCTTCACAAGCTAATGACAAATGCCACAATTGCGGTAAGATGGGACATTGGAAGAGGAACTGCAAGAAGTATCATGCAAGCCTGAAACATTCAGGTATTTATTTTGTTGAAGTTAACTTATCAGTTAATGATTCTTCTTGGGTATTAGATACCGGTTGCGCATCTCATATTTGCAATGATTTGCAGATAATGACAAGAAGAAGGGAGCTGAGTAGAGGAGAGATGATCCTGAGGCTGGGGAATGGAGCAAAGGTTGTTGCATTAGCCATAGGAACTATTAACTTAACTCTTGATATTGGTTTTGTTTTAGTTTTAAACGATTGTCTTTATGCACCACATATTATTAGAAACATCATCTCCATTCCTATTTTGGATGTAGAGGGCTATGGTTTTTTATTTGAGGATAGAAGTTGTTCTATCTCTCGATGTTCTTCTATTATATCTACTTGCATTTTGATGAATGGTTTATACACTTTGACTCCCCAAAAACCAATATATCACATTCAACAAAATAAAAGAAAGTTAGATAATCATAGTTCTCTCACACTTTGGCATGCCAGATTAGGTCATATTTCTGGGAAAAGAATTACAAGTTGGGACAAAAACTCAACCTTAAGGAAGAGCAAGCGTTGCCAACATGTGAATCATGTCTCAAAGGAAAAATGACCAAATCACCATTTGTTGGACAAGTTGAGCGCCAAAGATCTATGGATTTGATCCATATGGATGTGTGTGGTCCACTAAGTGTTAGTGCACGAGGGAACTATCACTACTTCATAACTTTTACCAACGACTGTTCTAGGTATGGTTATGTGTACCTAATGAGGTTCAAATCTGAGGCCTTTGAAAGGTTCAAAGAATTTAGATGCGAAGCAGAGAAACAAACTGGTCGAAGCATTAAAGCCATTCGATCGGATCGAGGGGGTGAATACTTGACCATTGAGTTTATTGATTATCTAAAAGAGAATGGGATTGTCTCACAGTGGACTCCTCCTGCTACTCCACAACTCAATGGGGTTGCAGAGCGTAGAAATCGAACCATGTTAGACATGGTCCATTCAATGATGAGTTTCACTTCATTACCTCTTTCATTCTGGGGTTATGCCTTAGAAACGGCAGCATATCTATTGAATAGAGTGCCATCAAAAGTCGTGCCCAAAGTACCATATGAGATATGGTGTGGCAAAACACCTTCCTACAAGTACCTTAGGGTATGGGGGTGTGCTGCTTATGTGAAGCAGTAAGTGGGAGATAAGTTGGATACTATTTCTATGACCCTTCGGAGCAAAAAGTGTTTGTTTCGAGGAATGCCACTTTTCTTGAAGATGAGTTTCTCTCTGAAAGGAATGGCAGAGTCGTAGAACTTGAAGAAGTTCAAGAGCCACATAATCTCCCGAATGTTACCGCAAATGACACACCAGTTGTAGTTGGACCATCTGAAGCACAACCTCTTCGAAACTGTCAGGGTTTCAAGGGCGCCTGAGAGGCTGAACCTTTTGTTAGAGAACAAAGAAGAGGGACTCCCCTTGGATAATGATCCAAGAAGCTATGGAGAGGCGATGTTGGACATTGTCTCATAAAAATGGCGAGAAGTAATGCAGTCCGAAATGGACTCCATGTACACCAACAAGGTATGGACCTTGGTGGACCCACCACAGGAAATTGTTCCCATTGGCTGCAAATGGGTCTACAAGTGGAAGCTTGGATTAGATGGAGAGGTAGCAACCTACAAAACACGGTTGGTTGCAAAAGGTTATACTCAGAAGCAAGGAGTTGATTATGAGGAAACTTTTTCGCCAGTAGCGATGCTTAAATCCATTCGTATCTTGCTGGCCATATCAGCGTATTATGACTACGAGATATGGCAAATGGATGTGAAGACTGCTTTTGTTAATGGAAACATTAAAGAAGAGATCTACATGAATCAGCCAGAGGGCTTCATATCCAGTGGGAGCGAGTAAAAGGTTTGCAAACTCCAGAGATCCATTTATGGACTCAAACAGGCTTCGAGGAGTTGGAACATTAGGTTTGATGAAACGATCAAAACGTTTGACTTTCATAAGAACCTGGATGAACCATGTGTCTACATGAAGGTTAGTGGGAGCGCAGTTGCGTTTGTTGTGCTCTATGTTGACGACATCCTACTCATTGGGAATGATATAGGATTGTTACAGTCAACAAGGACTTGGTTGTCTAAATAGTTCTCCATGAAGGACTTGGGAGATGCATCCTTCATCCTAGGGATTAAGATCTCTAGAGATAGATCGAGAAGGATGACCGGGACTATCCGATCCATGTACATAGACAAAATGCTAAAAAGGTTTAGCATGGAGGAATCCAAGCGGGGATACCTGCCAATGAGTCATGGAATTTCACTTTCTAAGGCTATGTCCCCCAAGACACCCACAAAAAGAGAAAGGATGGCTCACATACCTTATGCATCTGCATAATGTATGCGATGTTATGTACTAGGCCTGATGTTGCTCATACTCTGAGTGTCACGAGCAGATATCAGTTCAATCCAGGGGATAATCACTGGAATGTCGTTAAGATGATCCTTAAGTACTTGAGAAGAACTAAGGATATCTTTTTAATATACGGCAATGGAGAACTGAAACTAGAAGGTTTTACTGACTCTAGTTTTCAGTCTGATGTAGATGACTTTAAGTCCATGTCAGTGTATATATTCACCTTGAATGGTGGAGCAGTCAGTTGGAAGAGTTCTAAACAGGAAACAACTGCAGACTCCACCACAGAGGCTGAATATATTGCTGCATCGGATGCAGCAAAAGAAGCTGTTTGGATACAAAACTTCATCCAAGGGTTGGGTGTAGTTTCCAACTGTTGTTGATCCAGCAATGATTTACTGTGATAACAACGGAGACATTGCGCAAGCAAAAGAGCCAAGATCTCATCAAAGATCCAAGCACATCATGAGACGATACCATCTGACCCGAGAGATCATTGGTAGAGGTGACGTCGTTGTGGATCGAGTCACTTCAGCAGAAAATGTAGCAGACCCACTAACTAAACCCTTATCACAAAAGGTATTCGGCGGACATCTCGAGAAGATGGGCCAAAGATACATGGGCAGTTGGAGCTAGGGAAAGTGGGAGATTGTTAGAGTAGAGTGCCCGGCGCTCCAATTAGATTGGAGTTTATTCTACTTGTAAAGACAATTTTATTGAGAATTATATTAATAAAGACATTTTTTATCATTTGTTTTGCATTTAATATTATTAATTGTGAGTTTGATAAAGTCCTTAGATCATATTAAGCTATGGGACATGGTCGCGCACTTGATGGCGATCATGGAACTTGTCTCTAAGGCTTTGATCTTAAATTAGTTCCAAGTCAATGGGCTTTTCAAGATAGGACATTGAATAGCCCCGCAAGACTTGTGCATATGATGCATGCTCGTATGACGAGAATGTTGCATTCCATTAACATTAGCATTGTGACGCACATGCATATATGCGGGTGCTTGTTAGAAAACAAGTACACTGAACATGATTTAATGGAAATTCTTAACTAGAATATTTATTGTCGAATTAATAATTTCTACATTGCGATAGTACATGATTAGTCCTTAGACTTGAGGCACGATAGTAGCCTTATGAACATCCTGTAATATTTTGATTTATCTTCTGATTGCTTGAGAATCATAAAGGGGATATTTTGGATGTTGCACTGGTGTATATGGAGGTTAATCAGTGGCCAACATAGAATTCGACACTTGTTTATTGACAAGCGAATCTCCTGTGTTTTCATAGTTTGTAATTTAAAGACCTTGGCCAAGGCATGATGAATATTGATTCATAAAGAAATCACTAGACTTGAAATGGAATCACAGTTATTAAATCAAGTGGGTTTCGACTTATAATCCATGCTCAAGATTTAATCGGGAGATTAGATGTTGAAAGGACCGTACGTGTATGCAACCGCAATTGAAATAGGTTTACTCGCTATTTCACCTATTGCTAGACAATCATACTACTTGCTAGATGTTCCCATGATTTGTAGGTTTTTGGAATTAAAGAGTTAATTTCAAAACGTATTAATTAATTAGATTAATTAATTGAATAATTATTATTCGTAAGTTACAAAAGTTGTAAGCCTACTGCTAGTATTAGTTGTGAACATAAAGGGTCACACACAAAATGGTTGGTGTCATTTCTTCAATTGAAAATTAGTCCAAAAGGTTGGATACAATTAATTGATAGAGATTAATTAATTGTGGCTTTATTTTAATTCAAAGATTGAATTAAATATTTAATTAAATAATTAGATTATTTAGGAAGTCTTTGGAGTGAAAAATAATTTAACTGATAAGATCAATTAATTTTATGAAAAGTGTCACGCCCCAAACGGGACGCGACGAACGATTCACAACTTAAATACAAATGGACTAACAGTCCAGACAATACCAATGAGAACCCAATAAGACAGAGTCTAAATAGCAGCGGAAATAAATAACAAATATAAGTTATCACTTAAAGTCTACATTCCAACATCCAAATTACAACCCGAAATTCAACAAGGTAGCAACTTAAAGCCAAAAGGTCATACGCCCCTCAATTACAAATCCGAATTGATTAGGATACAAAAGTCCAACAACAACATAATAAGAAAAGAGTCCAATCAACAACAAGAAGCGATAGAATCCAACAAGCGTAGTACAAGGTCTCAATCCGAAGAGTTCGGCTCAAAGATCCCCGAAATCCTCATCTAAGGTTAGAAAACGGTGGGGATGAGACAAAAATCTCGGTGGATGGGGTGATCGTATGAGAGTGTGGCGCAATATAGTTAATGTGAAAACAGTTATACGAAAAACGCGTGAGTATGATGCATGGTTTCACACACGATTCACAAGCGTCGTGATAAAATATTTAAATAATATACTTATACTGATTTAAGAAAAAGTTCATGGTCACACTGGCACTATGTGATATAGTCAAGACAGGTAGGATTGCGTACGGAAGTGTAACGCCAATCCTATGCGAGGCAAATAATGGTTGCGTACGGACTTGTAGCGCCAACCAATGCAAAACAGTAGCGGTTGCGATAACTCGAGAATCGTGTGGATCGAGGCAAAGTGATTCCTTCGTTCTTCCTTGTAACTCCCGGTCAAGATGGTCCAAGACCGGCACCTTATCGCTCCGTAGGCAAAGACAAAATCCCAAAGTGGAGCCGGGCGAGGCTCGGATCTGTCATAATCATGATTATACCTCAGTACTACGACCCGCTTCCCTTGGACAAACTCCGTCCCTCAGTTGCGGGTGTTAAAATTTGAAAAAAAAATAGGAAGAGTAGGAAAGAAGGGGTCTAGTTGTGAAGCCCCGATTTTTCCGAAGCTATTAATTGATCCTTATTGTCGTTTATACTTTTGATTGACTATTTTACCGCGTCATTTTGACGGGTAATTATTAATAATATATACATTTTGTATTTTATTTCATTTTATTTAATTAATTGTGATCATGATCTTTATTAATTCTATTCCTCATTTATGATCACTTGATTGATCATTATTACTATTTTTGTATTGATTAGTCACCTTAGAATTTTAAGAGACTATTTATTTTAGAGACTTTTACCTTATAGAATAAAGAATTTGATTTAGATTAAGTGATCATGAGCCTGGAGATGTATAATCTATGTATTGCATGTCAATTTTATATATCAAATCATGAAAATTCTCAAGAGTTGCTCAAAATTACTATTTATTTTATTTTAGGTGCATGCATGTGCAATTTAATGTTTTAATTGATGAATTCTTGTATGTATAGGACATGCATGTGTATGATCTTTAAAATCTATGTTTTGGATGCCTTATAACCTGGAAAAGTCGAGCATAATTTATTAAATTTCAATTTTGGACTTAATAATGCAAAAATGGAAAGTTGGTGGACTAAATTGCAAGAAAATAAAAGTTAAAGGACCCCTCTGCAATTTTCGAAATTTGGGACTGTACTCAGGTTCAAAAATGACTTTTGGACATTTTAATAAAGTTTTAAGAGTTTTGAGATAAATAAAATCAACCTTCAAAAGCCCAAGGACTAGATTGCAAAATTTTGAAAGTTTAAGGGCTACTTTGCAATTTTTAAAACTGTACCAGATCTTAACTTTAAAATTTGAAATTTTTACTCTTAAGGTACTGGAAATGACATATATTAAGAGTATTTCAAAAATCCAAGTGGTTAGGGCTTGGAAAGCAATTTTACTAAAATTGAGGGACTAATGTGTAAAATGTTAAACTTGAAGACCCAAATGAAATTTCCAGGACTTATGCAGCCCATGCACCTGGAAATACTAACTTAACTATAACTTAATTATATTTTGGACCCAAGGTTCAAATTTCATAACAATTGGACCCCTAAAAGCCTTAAAGGCAATTATTTCAAAATGGGACAAAAATGATATTTTCAAAAGTTAAAGGCCCTAAACATATTTATTTTAAAAGCTGCTTTTGTCCCAATATCCTACTAACCTTAGTGACATTTTCCAACTGAAATCACATTAAAAGCCCTTCCGGTTTGTGAGTGCCGAATTTTTAAAACTTAAGGTCCGAATTGGCAATTTTTACAAATTTGGGGCCAATGTGAGAATTTTACAAAATCTCGACTTCAAAATTTTAAAAACCTGAATCTCTGGACAATTTGGAGAATTTGGGAACTGACCTCTTAATTTTTCAAGGTTGGTATATTTATTTATTCAATTTTTAACCCCAAAAGTGTTAGTTTTTACAAAACGGGGCTAAATTACAATTTTTCTTTTCTAAAGGATCTAACTCAAATTATTTTCTCTTTTACTAAAATAGCCCTGGACCCTCTGACTTGGAGATTTAATTTAAGTATTTTACTTTCCCAAAAACACTTGACTTATCGGATCAATTTGACCGATTATTAACGATCGCGGAGCGACTTCCTCGCCTTGCGATTTTGAATCAATAACGGGACTCATGTTCCACCTAATCTTTCAAGATATCGAAGATTGCTTATCCTTCCGATGATCATCTTCATCCAAATACTCCACCAACGCCATAATTGCCACTCGCGTTTTTCAAAAATTTCCTAAAAAAGCGCTTCCACTGAATCAATAATACTCAACCGCCTTGGTTGGTACTGCATTTTGTAATTACTTTCCGCTCGAGTCAACTTGGTGTGTCGAGCTCACGGTCGGAGTGGATACGTCGGGGGATGGAACAAGGCAGCTCGGCCGCTATTCCACTCTTCGGCCCCATCGCCCTAATCCCGCAACCGGGGACGGAGTTTGTCCGAGGAAGCGGGTCGTAGTAGATCGAGGTATAATCATGATTATGACGGATCCGAGCCTTGCAAGCTCCTTTGTGGATTTTGTCTTTGCCTACGGAGCGATAAGGTGTCAATCTTGGACCATCTTGACCGGGAGTTACAAGGAAGAACGAAGGAATCAGCCCGATCCACACGATTCTCGAGTTATCGGACCCGTTTTGGTTGGCGTTACATTTTCCGCACGCAACCGCCACTGTTTTGCATTGGTTGGCGCTACAAACCACGCAACCATTACTTGCCTTGCATTGGGATTGGCGTTACACTTCCGCACGCAATCCTACCTATCTTTATTTGAATCACATAGTGCCTCGTGACCATGAATCTTATTTTTCTTGAATCGTAAAAGTATATTATTTAAATATTTTATCACGGCGTTTGTGGTGTGTGTGAATTCATGCATCATACTCACGCAGCGTTTTCATACAACCGTTTTCGCATTAACTATATATCGCCACACTTACACACGATCACCCCATCCATTGAGATTTTCTGTCTCATCCCCTCCCTGTTTTCTAAACCTTTAGATGGGGACTATGTTGAAGATGTCGAACCGGCCACATATTGATGACCATCGCCCTGCCTGTCGATCTTGCACCTTTTTACTGATGATCGTTCTTATTTCATGTACTTCTATTGATGTTGGACTCCCGTTTATCCTGCTACTCTTTTCTCTCTTTGACTGTAATTTAAGGGCGTAGGACCCTTTGACGTTTAAGATTTGGATATTATACTTTACATTTTATTTTAGTTTTGGCCTGTAAACTTATTCAGGTTATTGTGTTGGATGTATTTGGATTTTGTTGGACCATAAGTTGTAACTTGTACTTGTTTCTTTATTTCCGCTGCTATTTAGACTCTGTTTCATTGGGTTCTCGATGATATTCATCTAGACTGTTTGGTTATTTGTATTTAAGTTGTGGATCGTTCGTCGCGTCCCGTTTGGGCGGATGTAGAAAGAGTGGTATCGAGCTCGGCTAGTAAGATGGAAACTTACACCGAGCTGACCCGAGGATAGGACCCTCGTGCGTGTTTTGGGTAGCACCGCGACTTGACCAATTAAGTGTGAAATCGATGTCAAATTGGCATAGAACCGTCTTATTGATATTTGAACTAAGTTAGAACGCATATTTTGAGATTTCATAGTCATACTTGTCTTGACTTAGTTGATTCTTGACTGATTTCCTTATTCATTCTTTCCTTATTCTCTCCTTATCTTTCCTCTACCTTTGGTCGATCCGCCTTAGTTTTGTTCGATCGAGGATGGGAGCCGACGCGCCTTCATGGTGGGATGTTTTCCATGCCCGTCTTTGAGCGGAATATTACCGGGCACTCGCGATTCACGGGCAGGGAGAGTATTCGAGCGACCTCGAGAGCTACCCGAGGAGCGCCGGCAACAGGACGACCGCGCTTGGCAAGGAGCCAAGATGAAAAGAGCGAGTGACCACTATCATTAAGGACCGCGACAACACCATACGAGCGAGAAGATCGAGATCTGAGAATATCCGGAATGCCTGGATAATGTGCGAGAGAAAATGAAGAGGGCAAGTGACGGCCGCCTTTAAGTGGGAGATTGACGCCCACATATCTCGCGACACCATTGAGCGCTTGGAGAGACCCTCATCAAGCGGATTGATGATAGAGGACCTTACATGTGCCCTAGCCGAGAGAGACGCCGCTTTAGAGGCTGCTCGGCAGCCTAATGCACAGCCATTTCCACCACCCGAGGTAGGGCCCGCACCGACGCCGAGGAGGATCCGCCGAGTCGGAGAGCATGAGGCACTGAGGTCGGCTCCGCTTGATGATGCCGCAGGATTCAAGCGGTGGTTAGATTTCATCGATTGGCCCGAGGTCGAGACGCCACCTCGGCCCGACCCGGCCCCTGATTATGGACATACTGCGAGTGACGATGATGGCGATCTCACCGATTAGTTAGCTTTATTGTCAGTTGTACTTTTCGTTATTGCAGACGCTATTATTCGATGATGTACCTTGCTTTCTGTTGTATTAGATTGATTGTATTTTGGTTGAAGTATCTTTGACTCGGTATTACTAGTGTTGTACTTCATGGGTGTATTCAAGTTTTACATTAATGAATATACCTCATTTTGGATGTAGGTGATTTAGAAATTTCTTGATTTGAAGGCTATAATGCCCCATTATGATGAGACATGGAGGATATAAGGTTATCACTTGACAGTATATAATTGGGTCATATGATATATTATAGAAGTTAGATGCCTAATGATATTACTTTAGAGAATGATTGTGTGGGAATTACTACGCATGATTTACCGATGATGTGCCATTGTGTTATTCTTTCTAAATACTTCTACGAGCTTAAATAAGCAAATTTGACTTGTTGTTTGGTATCGTGGATAAGATACGTCAAGGATATGACGATTATGGGGTCTCAACTGGATATTGTCACTAAATATGTTTTTTTAGTTATGATATCTCATTTGTGAATTAAATTTGGGATAATGATTATCTGTGAGTATTCGGAATATTATGGTGATCTAGGCACTCACATGATATATGAATTTGATTGATTTTGACTTAGTTATTTAGTATTAAGTATTGATTAATTTCGGAGGAGACGGATAATAGTATTCTATATAAAGTATACGAGATGTGCACATTTATCTGGAATAATCAAGGACCTTATGATTATGGGAAATTGAGTTTGCTATCAAGATTTTGAAGGGGCGACTCATATGATTACAACTTTGGAAATAACTTATTAAATGATTACTGAGGTCTCGACTATTATATGTTGATGGGTGGAGATTATGGGTTGATCTTGCACTTTTAGTGATGAAATCTACTACCGATTGTTCAAGGAAATATACCACGATATGAATAGGTGTCTACTATTTAGTTAAGTCGACTCTATTATAATGAGTATCACTTTCTTGGGTAAATTAAGTATTGACTAGCTGTGACAAGCAAGGATATATTCGGGATTTGAATTATAAGAGGTATGTTTTGAACTAATAATTGTGGGAATAGTACATTAGAACGGTATGTGGAATAGAAATGAATGGTTAAGTGATAATCGAATAATGATGCACATGTTACGGATCGCATGAATAGGATACTATGAATAGTGTCTATTACAAGGTAATGATAAGAAATTTTGAGTACCACTAAGGTTATTAAGAGATATTTTTGCAGAATGATTATTGGAAATTGGCTGACGAGAATTTGGATCGAATATAAGCGCCTCTAGGCCACCTAAGTTTTGATATTGAGGAATTGGGTACCTCGCTAAGTATCAGCAGCACATCCACAAACTGATGGACAGTCTGAGCGAACAATCCAAACCCTTGAGGATATGCTGCGAGCCTACACATTGGATTTCCAAGGAAGTTGGGATTCGCACTTACCATTAGTCGAGTTCGCCTACAATAACAGTTATCAGGCCACGATTGGGATGGCACCCTACGAGGCATTATATGGGCGAAAATGTAGATCCCCACTACACTGGGAGATTGATGACCAATGGACTCCGAAAGAGAAACGGAAGTCGCCCTCGATTCCAAAAGTCGACTTAGTTCATGAGGCCATGGAGATGGTCAAGCTGATCAAGGAGCGGACTCGCACAGACTCAGAGCCGCCAAAAGAATTACACGGACAAGAGAAGAAAGGATTTGGAATTTGAAGTTGGAAATGAAGTCTTTCTCAGACTCTCACCACGGAAAAGATTGATCAATCCGAAGAAAGGAGGCAAGTTGAGTCCGATATATATTGGACCTTACAAGATTTTACAAAGAACCGGGAAGCTAGCCTACCGACTCGAGTTACCAGCACCATACGCGGGAATGCACGATGTGTTCCACGTGTCGAGACTGAAGAAGTATCAACCATATCCCGAACATATCATCACTTGAGATACTCCGCCTTTAATGGAAAATCTATCCTACACCAAGAGGCCGATCCGGATCATTGATCAGCAGATACGACAGTTGCGCAAGAGAGAAATTCCGATGGTTAAAGCGGTGTGGCAGAACCACAACCGAGACGAAGACGCAACGTGGGAGATGAAAGAAGACATGAGGAATCAATATCCAGAACTATTCTGAAGAGAATTTGGGGACCAAATTCTTTTAAGGAGGGGAGGATGTGAAGCCCCGATTTTTCCGAAGCTATTAATTGATCCTTATTGTCGTTTATACTTTTGATCGACTATTTTACCGCGTCATTTTGACGGGTAATTATTAATAATATATACATTTTGTATTTTATTTCATTTTATTTAATTACTTGTGATCATGATCTTTATTAATTCTATTCCTCATTTATGATCACTTGATTGATCATTATTACTATTTTTGTATTGATTAGTCACCTTAGAATTTTAAGAGACTATTTATTTTAGAGACTTTTACCTTATAGAATTAAGAATTTGATTTAGATTAAGTGATCATGAGCCTGGAGATGTATAATCTATGTATTGCATGTCAATTTTATATATCAAATCATGAAAATTCTCAAGAGTTGCTCAAAATTACTATTTATTTTATTTTAGGTGCATGCATGTGCAATTTAATGTTTTAATTGATGAATTCTTGTATGTATTGGACATGCATGTGTATGATCTTTAAAATCTATGTTTTGGATGCCTTATAACCTGTAAAAGTCGAGCATAATTGATTAAATTTCAATTTTGGACTTAAAAATGCAAAAATGGAAAGTTGGTGGACTAAATTGCAAGAAAATAAAAGTTAAAGGACCCCTCTGCAATTTTCGAAATTTGGGACTGTACTCAGGTTCAAAAATGACTTTTGGACATTTTAATAAAGTTTTAAGAGTTTTAAGATAAATAAAATCAACCTTCAAAAGCCCAAGGACTAGATTGTAAAATTTTGAAAGTTTAAGGGCTACTTTGCAATTTTTAAAACTGTACCAGATCTTAACTTTAAAATTTGAAATTTTTACTCTTAAGGTACTGGAAATGACATATATTAAGAGTATTTCAAAAATCCAAGTGGTTAGGGCTTGGAAAGCAATTTTACTAAAATTGAGGGACTAATGTGTAAAATGTTAAACTTGAAGACCCAAATGAAATTTCCAGGACTTATGCAGCCCATGCACCTGGAAATACTAACTTAACTATAACTTAATTATATTTTGGACCCAAGGTTCAAATTTCATAACAATTGGACCCCTAAAAGCCTTAAAGGCAATTATTTCAAAATGGGACAAAAATGATATTTTCAAAAGTTAAAGGACCTACATATATTTCTTTTAAAAGCTGCTTTTGTCCCAATATCCTACTAACCTTAGTGACATTTTCCAACTGAAATCACATTAAAAGCCCTTCCGGTTTGTGAGTGCCGAATTTTTAAAACTTAAGGTCCGAATTGGCAATTTTTACAAATTTGGGGCCAATGTGAGAATTTTACAAAATATCGACTTCAAAATTTTAAAAACCTGAATCTCTGGACAATTTGGAGAATTTGGGAACTGACCTCTTAATTTTTCAAGGTTGGGATATTTATTTATTCAATTTTTAACCCCAAAAGTGTTAGTTTTTACAAAACGGGGCTAAATTACAATTTTTCTTTTCTAAAGGATCTAACTCAAATTATTTTCTCTTTTACTAAAATAGCCCTGGACCCTCTGACTTGGAGATTTAATTTAAGTATTTTACTTTCCCAAAAACCCTTGACTTATCGGATCAATTTGACCGATTATTAACGATCGCGGAGCGACTTCCTCGCCTTGCGATTTTGAATCAATAACGGGACTCATGTTCCACCTAATCTTTCAAGATATCGAAGATTGTTTTTCCTTCCGATGATCATCTTCATCCAAATACTCCACCAACGCCATAATTGCCACTCGCGTTTTTCAAAAATTTTCCTAAAACTGCTTCCCTGAATCAATAATACTCAATCGCCAGGTTATTTTTGTACTTGTAATTACTTTCTGCTGAGTCAACTTGGTGTGTCGAGCTCACGGTCGGAGTGGATACGTCGGGGATGGGAACCGGCTCTGGCTGCTATTCCACTCTTAGGCCCCATCGCCCTAATCCCCATGGCGAGGGACGGAGTTTGTCGAGGAAGCGGGTCGTGAAAATCGAGGTATAATCATGATTATGACGGATCCGAGCACTTGCAAGCTCCATTGTGGATTTTGTCTTTGCCTACGGAGCGATAAGGTGTCGGTCTTGGACCATCCGACCGGGAGTTACAAGGAAGAACGAAGGAATCGCTTGTCCGATCCACACGATCTCGGGAGTTATCGGACCCGTTTTGGTTGGCGTTACATTTAAAACGCAACCGCTTACTGTTTTGCATTGGTTGGCGCTACAAATCCGTACGCAACCATTACTTGCCTTGCATTGGGATTGGCGTTACACTTCCGTACGCAATCCTACCTATCTTGACTGAATCACATAGTGCCTCTGTGACCATGAACTGTTTTCTTGAACTGTAAAAGTATATTATTTAAATATTTTATCACGACGCTTGTGGACTGTGTGTGAATTCATGCATCATACTCACGCGTTTTCATACAACCGTTTTCTCGCATTAACTATATATCGCCACACTTACACACGATCACCCCATCCACTGAGATTTCTGTCTCATCCCCTCCTGTTTTCTAAACCTTTAGATGGGGACTATGTTGAAGATGTCGAACCGGCCACAGATTGATGACCATCGCCCTGCCTGTCGATCTTGTACCTTTTTACTGATGATCGTTCTTATTTCATGTACTTCTATTGATGTTGGACTCCCGTTTATCCTGCTACTCTTTTCTCTCTTTGACTGTAATTTAAGGGCGTAGGACCCTTTGACGTTTAAGATTTGGATATTTTACTTTACATTTTATTTTAGTTTTGGCATGTAAACTTATTCAGGTTATTGTGTTGGATGTATTTGGATTTTGTTGGACCTTAAGTTGTAACTTGTACTTTTTCTTTATTTCCGCTGCTATTTAGACTCTGTTTCATTGAGTTCTCGATGATATTCGTCTAGACTGTTTGGTTATTTGTATTTAAGTTGTGGATCGTTCGTCGCGTCCCGTTAGGGGCGTGACACTAGTACACAATTCTTACCTTGTAGTCAAATTTTCTCTACTATTTTCCTCTTCAAGCTTGAGGTCCTTCTTCAAAATGTTGTCAAGCTCTAACCTTCAAAGTCTTCTAAATGTACCTCCAAAACCAAATCCAAACTTAAGTTAAGAAGGTGGAAGAGATGAACAAGGTGATATCCAAAAATGGATTGAAGCTAAAATTTCTTACCTTGTAGTATAGTGGTTCGATTTTTATGGTGTATAAGGAGGAAAATGTTGAATTTTTTTTCTAAGTATGGAAGAAGAAAGTAAGAAGAAGAGTAGAGAGAAGTTGGGAGTTTTTAGAGAGAAGGAGGAGGATTTTTGCAAGACTTAGAACATGAGTTGGTGAAATGAAGAGAAATTTTGTGTAGGAAATGGCCATATGGCCGTCCACTTCAAGAGAGAGGGAGATGATTTTGTTCAAATTGTGTCTTGTAATTTGTCTCTTGCATGGAGACAAAATGCAAGTCAAAGTATGGGTTTGAATGGTGTTGGGGAATATTGAGAAGAATGTTGGTTAAGTAGGAATAAGTTGGGGAAAATAGTAATAAAGAATTGGTGTATAAGATGATGTGTATAATGTTTGAATTAATGATATAATTATACACAAGATGACTAATATATGGTGTATGTGTACAAGAGTTGGATGATATTTTTATCCCAAAATATCCACCATGGCCGTCCACTATGAGGGCAAAATGGTAATTCCATATATATTTTTTTTGTCCCAATTTTGATGATAATAGATGAAATATATCAATCTCCAAAATAATTAGTGATTTCCTTGATCACTTGTAAATCTCATGATCACTTAATCTAAATCAACATCTTAATTCTATAGGGTAAAAGTCTCCAAAATAAATAGTCTCTTAAAATTCTAAGGTGGCTAATAAATACAAAAATAGTAGTAATGATCAATCAAGTGATCATAAATGAGGGATAGAATTAAATAAGATCATGATCACAAATAATTAAATAAAATGAAATAAAATACAAAATGTATATATTATTATTAATTACCCGTCAAAATGATGCGATAAAATAGTCGATCAAATGTTTAAACAACAATAAGGATCCATTAATAGCTTGAGAAAAATCGGGCTTCACATCCTCCCTCTTAAAAGAATTTGGTCCCCAAATTCTCTTGAAATAGTTACGGATATTGGTTCTTTATGTCATCTTCCATTTCCCACGTTGCGTCTTCGTCTCGGTTGTGGTTCTCGCCACACCACTTTAACCATCGAATTTCTCTCTTACGCAATATGTCGATCTCACGATCGAAAATCTGATTGGCCTCTCGATGTAGGATAGATTTTCCATTAGACGAGGAGTATCTCGAGTGATGATATGCTCGGGATCGGTTGATACTTCTTGATCTCGACACGTGGAATACATCGTTCATTCGCATATGTCTTTGCCGGTAACTTGAGTCTATAGGCTAACTTCCCGATCCTCTGTATAATCTTGTAAGGTCCAACATATCTCGGACTCAACTTGCCTCCTTTCTTCGGATTGATCAATCCTTTCCGTGGTGAGAGTCTAAGAAATACTTCATCACCGACTTCAAATTCCAAATCCTTTCTTCTCTTATCCGCGTAACTCTTTTGGCGGCTCCGGAACATGCGAATCCGCTCCTTGATCGCTTGACCTTCTCCATGGCCTCCTGAACTAAGTCGACCTTTGGGATCGGGCGACTTTCGTTTCTCTTCGGAGTCCATTGGTCATCAATCTCCCGGTGTAGTGGGGATCTACATTTTCGCCCATACAATGCCTCGTAGGGTGCCATCCCAATCGTGGCTTGATAACTGTTATTGTAGGCAAACTCAGCTAATGGTAAGTGAAAATCCCAACTTCCTTGAAAGTCCAAGGTGCAGGCTCGCAACATATCTTCAAGGGTTTGAATTGTTCGCTCGGACTGTCCATCGGTTTGTGGATGTCTTCTTTGTCTTTGAAACTTAGTGAGGTACCCAATTCCTCTTGCAAGCACTTCCAAAATCTGGAGACAAACCTCGGGTCTCTGTCGGATACTATATCGACTGGTACTCCATGTAGTCGAATGATTTCTCGGATATAAATCTGTGCAAGTTTCTGCAAGCTATCAGTTTTCTTGATGGATAAAAAGTGTGCAGATTTCGTGAGTCGGTCTACTCTGGTCCTTGGTAGATCCGTCACGAAGTCCATCGTTATATGTTCCCATTTCCACTCGGGAATTCTCAATGTTTGTAGCAAACCGGAAGGTCGTTGGTGTTCTGCTTTTACTCGTTGACAAGTCAAACATCTCGCGAACGAACTGCTACTGGTTCTTCATGTTTACCCACCAATAACTCCGTTTCAAATCCTTATACATCTTGTTTCCTCCAGGATGTATAGTGTATTTCGAGCGGTGTGCCTCTGCTAGGATTCTATTCCTAATTTGCTCGTCATTCGGTACACACACTCGATTCCGGAACGATAACTCCATCTTGATGTCACCGAGAATTCCGATCTTTCTCCTTTAAGTATCTTCTCCTTCGTTTTTGAAGATGTGTATCTTTCTCTTGTGCTTCTTTGATCTCATTGATAGATTGAGTGTAATCGAAATGTTAGCACATGAAATCGAGTATTGGTTCTCGTCGATTCCAATTGCTCGGCTCTTTTAATGATTCCCACTCTCGAATCATAAGTCGGCTAAGCTCGCCTTTCTGCTTAGAGCGTCGCTACTCGACGTTAGCTTTTCGGGATGGTATTGAATATCAAAGTGATAGTCCTCAATCAACTCCATCCATCTCGTTGCCTCAGTTGAGATCTTTCCGGGAGAATAGATACTTCAAGCTCTTATGATCCGTGAAAACCGTGAATGTTACTCCGTAGAGATAGTGTCTCCATTTCTTCAACGCGAAAACTATCGCCAATTCCAAGTCATGCGTTGGATAATTGGCTTCATACGGTTTGAGTTTTCATGATGCATAAGCGATAACCTTTCCTTCCTGCATGAGCACTGCTCCTAGTCCTTCTTTTGATGCATCACTGTAGACGACAAGGTTTTCTGTTCCCTTTGGAAGGGCTAAGACTGGAGCTGTAGTAAGCCGTTTCTTGACTCTTGGAAACTCGTCTCGCACTTGTCGTTCCACTCAAACTTGACTTGCTTTCGGGTTAGTCGAGTGAGTGGTCCGCTATCTTGGAGAAGTCCTGGATAAATCTTCGATAATATCCGGCTAGTCTAGGAAACTTCGATTTCCGTTATAGACTCGGGTTGTTTCCATTCAACCACTTTATGCTGTACCTTGAAGGATCTCTTTGCAATCCCGGTCAGGATACTATATGTCCCAAGAATGCGACTTCACTAAGCCAAAATTCGCACTTGGCCTTTGAATTTGGCATACGACTTATGCTCTCACGGTGTCTCTAAAACGATTTTGAGATGGCGTTAGGTGCTCTTCTCTAGACTTAGAGTATACTAGTATGTCATCAATGAATATCACTACGAATTGATCCAAATAAGGTTGGAAGACTAGATGCATCAGGTCCATAATCTTTGCTGGTGCATTCGTCAAACCGAAAGGCATTACTACAAACTCGTAGTGTCCATATCGGTTTGAAATGCGATTTTGAAATGTCTCCTTCGCGGATTTTCAGTTGGTAATATCCTTGTTGTAAATCAAACTTCGAGTACACCGTTGCTCCTTGAAGTTGATCAAATAGTTCGTCTATCCTCGGGAGGGGATATTTGTTTTTGATGGTCACACTATTAAGTCCACGATAATCTATACATAGTTTTAATGTGTCATCCTTCTTTTGACGAACAAAGACAGTGCTCCCCACGAGACGTACTCGGTCGGATAAATCCCACATCCATCGATTTTACGTAATTGCGTTTTCAACTCTTGTAACTCAAGAGGAGCCATTCTATACGGTGTTTTGGCAATCGGGGCAGTCCCTGGCAACACCTCGATGGTGAACTCGACTTCCCTATCCGGAGGGATAGTGGTGAGTTCTTGTGGAAATACATCCGTATATGCTGATACTATAGGTACTTGGTTGATTTGTATCTCAACCTTGGGTTTGTTAATTACAAACGCCAAGTACCCCTGAGCCCCTCTAGTGATCGCCCTTCTCGCTTTTATTGATGAAATGATTGGGGCAATCTTAACTTGTGCCCTTCCCGAAATCTCCACTTCGGGTTTTCCGGGTTCACATAGCTTAATGGACTTGTTATGGCAGTCCATTTGTGCATGGTGTGCAGATAACCAGTTCATTCCCAATATTACGTCGTATTCGGATATAGGTAATAAGATCAAATCGGCAGGAAAGTTTATCTCAGCAATCTTAACTTCGCATGCATTATAGATAATATCCGTTATCTGACTCGCATCTATTGGAGTTGATACTTCTAAGCATATAGGCATATGTTACGTGCATGCATGCAGTTTGTGTACAAAATGCGGTGCAACAAATGAATGCGTTGATCCAGGGTCGAACAATATTTTAGCGTAGTGGTTAGATACTAGAAGCGTACCTTCCACCACGCCTGTTGCCTCCGAGCCTCTTGTCAGGCTAGTGCAAATGCTCGTGCGGGCATCTTGCCCGATTACCCTGGCCGTTTCCGCTTACGTGGTTGCGTTGGTTTAGATCGGTCATTGTACCGGGCAATCTTGCGGTGTCTGATTACTACCACGCAAGCAAACACCTTCCTTGTTTACGCCTGTGATTTATCGGCGGTATGTCCGGTTTACGGCAATGCGCACATTCTTAACCAGGCTTTCCTTATCTTTGGTCTCTTTCCTTTTATGCATCTGTTAACTGTCCCTTCAAACTTAGCGGTTTAGATGGTTGTCCCACAGTGGCCTCTTAAAAGCATTCGATGGCCTACTCTGCTTTGAATACATCGACCCAATACGGTTCAATCCCGACTCAATGCGGAGAGCTGCCTTTACCGCGCCGTGAGTAGGTTGCGATTCAACAATCAACAAGCTGCTTTTTCGAAGTTCCGGTTTCAATCCTCGAGTGAACTTGTAAAGCTTATCCTCTTGATCTTGATTGTCCCCGAGCATATTTGGACAATCGGTGAAATTGAACTTCGTCTTGAGCCACGATCGGAGTTCGACCTCAATCTATGGAATTCATCCCGGCATGCTTCCTTCACGACACTGGGAATATATTGTTCATTGAACTCGGCCAAAAAATTTCCCCATGATCGATTACCAGTCTGTTCCCATCTCCTTTCAATCTGCCCTCCACGAGTCTCTAGCGGCCGATTCAGACGAAATAAATACGAGTGTGACTCTACGCTCGTCGGAGTATTGAAGAGCATTGAAGATATTTTCTAGCTTCTCTATCCATTCTTCTACGCTTTCACATCGTCGGCTCCCCCAAGAAGGTTGGTGGGTCGAACCGCAGAATCGCTCCAATGTGCGATCGTTCGCCTCTCGGGCGGGTTCGGGAGCACGGGGTTGAGGCTCTGCCTGTTGCCTCATAAACACCAGTATTTTCTGCAATGCTTGTGCAGTCAGATTGTCTCCTACCGCAGGTGGAGGAGGTGGTGGTAATTCCGGAGAGGGTACCCGATCCCTGGGTACATCATCGTCTCCTCGTGGAACGCGACGAGGTCTCCCATGTCCTCGATGTTCTGCCATTCTGTATCTTGGAGCGTTAGTTGCGATTTGCGAGTAAATGAATACAATAATTATTCGCGTAAAGCAAAAGATATCGTAGGGAAAGTAACATCAGACACAAGACACTGAATAAATAGAAAAAGGTATATCCATTAATATAAAATTGAATACACCCAAAGTACATCAGCAGAATACTAAGTCAGATACATGGAATCAAAATACATCCGAATCTAGTACAATAATGTAAGGTACAACACTAGATTACACAACTACAACAACAAAAGTACAACTGGCAATCTGCTAGCTAATCAGTGAGATCGTCATCATCATCGCTCGCAGCTATGTCTATGATCGGGGCTGGGTCGGGTTGAGGCGGCGCCTCAACCTCGGGCCAATCCACAAAGTCCAACCCTTTGCTCAAATCCCCGAGCCTCATCGAGTGGAGCAGACCTCCGGCTCTCAATGTCGCCGGATCCTCCTCGGGATCCTCCTCGGGATCCTCCTCAGGATCTTCCGGCATCGTACGAGTTCGGCCTCGGGCGGTGGCAATGGGCCGAGCATTAGGCTGCTAAGCGGCCTCTACAGTGCGGCGTCCTGCGAGCTAGGGCTGTGTAAGGTCCTCAATGATTTGTCATCCGCTTGATGAGGGTCTCTCCAAGCGATCGGCAAGATCTACGGATAGACGGGCATCAATCTCCCATTTCGGCGACCATCGCTCGTCCTCTTCATTTTCTCCCGCATGTTATCCAGCGCTCTCCCGGATACTTTGTATTTGGTCCTCCCGCTCTTATGGTGTTATCGCGGTCTTGATGACGATGGTCGATTCGTTCTTCTCATCTTGGCTTATCGCCAAGCCGAAGTCAGTCTGCATTGCGTTGGCTCCCGGGCTAGTTACGTGGTCGCGTTCGCTTTCCCGGTGCCAATGAATCATCCGTGCGTAATATTAATATTCCGCTCAAGCACGGGCATGGAATACATCCCACCACGTAGGCGGCGTCGGCTCCATCCGATAAAACAAACTAAGGCGGATCAGTCAAAGGTAGAGGAAAGATAAGAAAGAATAAGGAAAACGAGTAAGGGAAATCGATTAAAATCAAGTAAGTCAAGACAAGTATGATTATGAATCTCAAAGTATGCATTCTAACTTAGCTCAAATATCAATAAGACGGTTCTATGCCAATTTGAAATCGATTTCACACTTAATTGGTCAAGTCGCGGTACTACCCAAAACACGGACCGAGGTCCTATCTCGGGTCGGCTCGGTGTAAGTTTCCATCTTACTAGCCGAGCTCGATACCACTCTTCTTGTCACGCCCCAAACGGGACGCGACAAACGATTCACAACTTAAATACAAATGGACTAATGGTCCGGACAATACCAATGAGAACCCGATAAGACAGAGTCTAAATAGCGGTGGAAATAAATAACGGATACAAGTTATCACTTAAAGTCTACATTCCAACATCCAAATTACAACCCGAAATTCAACAAGGTAGCAACTTAAAGCCAAAGGGTCATACGCCCCTCAATTACAAATCCAATTGATTAGGATACAAAAGTCCAACAACAACATAATAAGAAAAGAGTCCAATCAACAAAAGAAGCGATAAATCCAACAAGCATAGTACAAGGTCTCAATCGAGCTGGGGTTCAAAGCATCCCAGTGAAATCCTCATCTAAGGTTAGAAAACAGTGGGGATGAGACAAAAATCTCGATGGATGGGGTGATGGGTAATGCGAGTGTGGCGCAATATAGTTAATGTGAGAAAACAGTTATACAGAAAACGCGTGAGTATGATGCATGGTTTCACACCACGATTCTAAGCGTCGTGATAAAATATTTAAATAATATACTTATACGATCTAAGAAAAGCAGTTCATGGTCACACGGCACTTTATGTGATACTGATCGAGACGGGTAGGATTGCGTGCGGAAGTGTAATGCCAATCTATGCGAGGCAAATAATGGTTGCGTCACGGACTTGTAAGCGTCAACCAATGCAAAGCGGTAGCGGTTGCGTGCGGAAATGTAACGCCAACCAAAGCGGGGCGATAACTCCAGAATCGTGTGGATCGGACAGCGATTCCTTCCGTTCTTCCTTGTAACTCCCGGTCAAGATGGTCAAGACCGGCACCTTATCGCTCGTAGGCAAAGACAAAATCCCGGTGGAGTGGCGAGGCTCGGATCTGTCATAATCATGATTATACCTCGATCTACGACCCGCTTCCCTTGGACAAACTCCGTCCCTCGGTTGCGGGATTAGGGCGATGGGGCGGAAGAGTGGAATAGCGGAAATTTGCCGGTTCCATCCCCGACGTATCCATTCCGACGCGTGAGCTCGACACACCAAGTTGACTCAGGCGGGGAAGGTAATAACAATTACATACCGGTGACGGCGAGTATTATTGATTCAGGGAAGCAGTTTAGGAAGAGTTTTGAAAAGCGCGAGTGGTAATTATGGCGTTGGTGGAGTATTGGTGAAAATGATTATCGGAAGGATAAGCAATCTTCGATATCTTGAAAAATTGCGTGGGACATAAGTCCCGTTATAGATTCAATTCGCAAGGCGAGGAAGTCGCTCCGCGATCGGGTATTAATCGGTCAAATTGATCCGATAAGTCAGGGGTTTTTGGAAAAGTAAAATACTTAAATTAAATCTCCAAGTCAGAGAGTCCAGGGCTATTTTAGTACAAGAGAAAATAATTTGAGTTAGGTCCTTTATAAAAGAAAAATTGTAATTTAGCCCCGTTTTGTAAAAACTAAAACTTTTGGGGATTAAAAATTGAATAATTAAATATCCCAACCTTGAAAAATTATGAGGTCAGTTCCTAAATTCTCCAAATTGTCCAGAGATTCAGGTTTTTAAAGTTTTATGGTAGAGTTTTTATAAAAATCTCGCATTGGCCCCAAATTTGTAAAAATTGTCAATTCGGACCTTAAGTTTTAAAAATTCGGAACTCACAAACCGGAAGGGCTTTTAATGTGATTCCAGTTGGAAAATGTCACTAAGGTTGGTACGATATTGGGAAAAAAGCAGTTTTTAAAAGCAATATGTGTAGGGGTATACTCGAAAATATCATTTTTTGTCCCATTTTAAAATAATTGCCTTTAAGGCTTTTAGGGGTCCAATTGTTATGTAATTTGAACCTTGGGTCCAAAATATAATTAAGTTATAGTTAAGTTAGTATTTCCAGGTGCATGGGCTGCATAAGTCCTGGAAATTTCATTTGGGTCCTCAAGTTTAATATTTTTCACATTAGTCCCTCAATTTTAGTTAAATTGTTTTCCAAGCCCTAACCACTTGGATTTTTGGAATACTTTTAAAATATGTGATTCCCAGTAACTTAAAAGTAAAAATTTAAATTTATAAAGTTTAGGTCTGGTACAGTTGTAAAAATTGCAAAGTAGCCCTTAAACTTTCAAAATTTTACAATCTAGTCCTTGGGCTTTTAAAGGTTGATTTTATTTAACTTAAAACTCTTAAAACTTTATTAAAATATCCAAAAGTCATTTTTGAACCTGAGTACAGTCCCAAAATTCGAAATTTGCAGAGGGGTCCTTTAACTTTTATTTTCTTGCAATTTAGTCCACCAACTTTCTATTTTTACATTTTTAAGTCCAAAATTGGAATTTAATCAATTATGCTCGACTTTTCCAGGTTATAAGTCATCCAAAACATAGATTTTAAAGATCATACACATGCATGTCCAATACATACAAGAATTCATCAATTAAAACATTAAATTGCACATGCATGCACTTAAAATTCAATAATTCGCAAATTTGAGCAACTCTTGAGAATTTTCATGACTTGATATATAAAATTGACATGCAATACATAGATTATATATATCTCAAGGCTCATGATCAAATTTTCTACATGCATTTTAATAAAACACCTAAAAGTTGGAAAAATAATTTTCCACCCACCTTAATTTTGGAAATTGTGAAATAAAAGGATAATTTCACAATTTTTGGATGAGGCTTCTTAGGTCAGCCCCTAAGTCAAGAAAATATCAAAATTTGGAGTTAGAAAAATGAGAGAAAAATTAAGGAGAAAAAGAAGGAAATAAGGAAATGAAAAGGACTACACTTTACCTTGTGTTAGATGTTTGGAGACTAGTTGAAGCTCAAGAATTAGAATTTTGGCTCAACTCCAAAAATCTCCTAAGGTCAGCCCCTATTTCTCAAAATGAAAAAGGGGTGTTAAAATTTGAAAAAAAAAAAAAAATAGGAAGAGTAGGAAAGAAGGGGTCTAGTACACAATTCTTACCTTGTAGTCAAATTTTCTCTACTATTTTCCTCTTCAAGCTTGAGGTCCTTCTTCAAAATGTTGTCAAGCTCTAACCTTCAAAGTCTTCTAAATGTACCTCCAAAACCAAATCCAAACTTAAGTTAAGAAGGTGGAAGAGATGAACAAGGTGATATCCAAAAATGGATTGAAGCTAAAATTTCTTACCTTGTAGTATAGTGGTTCGATTTTTATGGTGTATAAAGAGGAAAATGTTGAATTTTTTTTCTAAGTATGGAAGAAGAAAGTAAGAAGAAGAGTAGAGAGAAGTTGGGAGTTTTTAGAGAGAAGGAGGAGGATTTTTGCAAGACTTAGAACATGAGTTGGTGAAATGAAGAGAAATTTTGTGTAGGAAATGGCCATATGGCCGTCCACTTCAAGAGAGAGAGGGAGATGATTTTGTTCAAATTGTGTCTTGTAATTTGTCTCTTGCATGGAGACAAAATGCAAGTCAAAGTATGGGTTTGAATGGTGTTGGGGAATATTGAGAAGAATGTTGGTTAAGTGGGAATAAGTTGGGGAAAATAGTAATAAAGAATTGGTGTATAAGATTATGTGTATAATGTTTGAATTAATGATATAATTATACACAAGATGACTAATATATGGTGTATGTGTACAAGAGTTGGATGATATTTTATCCCAAAATATCCACCATGGCCGTCCACTATGAGGGCAAAATGGTAATTCCATATTTTTTTTTTGTCCCAATTTTGATGATAATAGATGAAATATATCAATCTCCAAAATAATTAGTGATTTCCTTGATCACTTGTAAATCTCATGATCACTTAATCTAAATCAACATCTTAATTCTATAGGGTAAAAGTCTCCAAAATAAATAGTCTCTTAAAATTCTAAGGTGGCTAATAAATATAAAAATAGTAGTAATGATCAATCAAGTGATCATAAATGAGGGATAGAATTAAATAAGATCATGATCACAAATAATTAAATAAAATGAAATAAAATACAAAATGTATATATTATTATTAATTACACGTCAAAATGACGCGATAAAATAGTCGATCAAATGTTTAAACAACTATAAGGATCCATTAATAGCTTCGGAAAAATCGGGGCTTCACAAAAAGACTATATTTAATAGTTAAATATATCCAAATAAATAATTGGATTATTTATTTGTGCTAGATGGAATTGATTTGATCAAATTAATTAAATATGGGTTGGATCAATTAATTAAAATTAATTGATTGACCTTTTTAGTAAATGTCCAACCCAATATTTAATTAAGCCCATAAGGATAGGCCCATCTGGCTAATTTGAAAGAAAGAAAAAGATGGAGGGATTTACTTGTGAATATCCGGATAAGGGTTATCCGGATATGGCAAGATATCGCAGAATCAATTGAGATTATCCTATAATATTCTCCTACTGGTTTTAGGTTTTGAACCTGGACACTTTTATGAACATATATGAATCATATAAGTATCTTTAACAATCAGTAGAAAAAAAAAAAAAAAACAGATAAAAATTTGTAGGCGTCTTCTCTCTCAAGAAAAACGCCTAACCCCTCTTTCCCTCTAAGTTTTTCTTCTTCCTTCTTCTTCGTAGGAAAAATCAAGAACCCTTCTTGGTTTAACTACATAACAACAATTCTTAACTTACCGGTTGAATTAAGGATTGTTGTTCACTCCAAATTTGAGATTGAATATAGAAATGGATTATAAATTACTAGCGAAATTTATAATTAGGGTGCTACCATCCATCGTGTGGACTATCTTTAGAGGAGGGACGTTTGGACCTCTGCGAGATCGTGATTCGAGGATTTACCCTGCTGCGAGAAATTTGGATTCCTTCTACATCTTCTTCAAAAGAAAGCTCTTTAGGTAAAACCCTTATCATTGGTTTTTACCGCTTGTATAATTCCGCGATCGTTAAATCGCTACGTGAACCAGGGCTTTTATTATGTATAATTTGTATGCATGTTTTTAAATTTTTAATTTATCTTTGCGTTAAGCCTCGCGGTATATAGCGAGCCCAACAACTATGTCGAAATATGTTTGACTAGTCTGAATATAGAAACATATTTGAGTGAGTCGAGCATGCTCTATTTATTTCATTGAGGAATCTAGTGATGCTTGATTCGGTGCGACCACTTGGTTTGGGGTATATAGCGAGTTATTGAGTTGTAGGGTTGTTAGTTTGGTGATGACTTAATATAACCCTCCTCACCTATACTTTCTCGCTTGGTTGCAGCCTTATTCCCAATATGAAAGAAGAGACGTGAGATGAGAACTACGAGGATGTGATTCGAATGAGTCGAGTTAAATATGTATGAGTGGGAGATATTGGGTGCAATTAGGTTGCATCCATATTTGAGATAATAGGGAGTCCTATTTAGATGAGGTTTATCTAGAAACCTCTCCCATTAGGACTCTAACTGAGATGTGGGATTGAGATATATATTTGATATCTATGCCTACAATATCAGTCCAACTAAGAAATCGTCCCCTACATGGAAAAATAATAATCTCTCTCCTAAAATTTCTCTCTACTGTTTTCTTCTTAGAGCATCACCAAAGTTCTTCAAGGGTTTAATGTGTGCATATCCAAGTAAATAATTCTAGTAATTATTTACACCAACGAGAAAGGTGGTTCGTGATCTTGTTCGTGGTTCAACCAATCTACGGAGTTCGTTTGATGTTCGGGGTTCAGTCAAGAGAAGGCTTGTAGATGGCTTATTCATGGATCAAAAGGAGGCTTGTAGACAGGCTCAATCCTGGCTGCATGGATCGATAGTTCCGCTGCAAATAGGTATACTCGATCCACCTTATATGTGCAAATATGTGATTTGTGATTTATGTTCATTGTCATATTTGCTAACAATACTTGAAATTAATTGTATTTCATCTTATATTCCAAATATCACCAATATGTGTAATAATGTGTCACTAATGTACATGGTGTTAGAGTAGGGTGCCCTGCACTCCAATTAGAATTGGATTTATCCTACTTGTAAAAATAATTTTATTGGGAATTATTAATATAAAGGTATTTTCTTTATCTTATATTTTGCATTTATTATTTAATTGTTCATATGATAAAGTTCTTAGATCATTTTAGCTATGGGGTATGGTTACACATTTGATGGAAATCATGGAACATGCCTCTAAGGCTTTGATCTTAAAATAGTTCCAAGTCAATGGGTTTTCGAGATAGAACATTGAATAACCCCGTAAGACTTGTGCATATGATGCATGCTCGCGAGACGAGAATGTTACACTCCATTAACATTAGCGTTGAGACGCAGATGCATATATGCCGGTGCTTGTTGTTGAACAAGTTCACTGAACATGACCCAATGAAAATTCTTATATAGAAACTTTGTTTGTCGAGAATAAGAAATTTCATATTGCAATAGTACATGATTAGTCCTCGTACATGAGGCACGACAGTAGCCTTGTGTCTATCCTGCAATACTTTGATATATCTTTTGATTGCTTGACAATCACAAAGGGGTTTTTTGGGTATTGAACTGATGTATATAGAGGCATGTCCGTAGCGATATAAATTCAACACTTGTCATTTGACAAGAAAATTTTCTGTGTTTTCATAGTTTGTGATTCAAAGACCTTGGCCAAGGCACGACGAATTTGATTCATAAAAGAATCACTATAACTTGAAATAGAATCACAGTTATTAAATCAATTGGGTTTCGATAAATTCATGCCCTAGATTTAATGGGAAAATTAATTGTTGAAAGGTCATACATGTATGCAGTTGCATTTGAAATAGGTTTACTCGCTATTTCACCTAATACTAGATAATCAAGCTACTTGCTAGATGTTACCATGATTTGTAGGTTCTTCAAATTAAGGAGTTGGTTTCAAGTATATTAATTAATATGATTAGTTAATAGTATAAATTATATTTATTCGAAAGTTACAAAAATTGTAAGCATGCAACTAGTATTAGCATTGAATCCTAAAGGGTCACACATAATTTTGGTTGTTGATATTTCAAAATTGGTAAATTCAATAGTTGGATGCAATTAATTAATATAGATTAAATAATTAAAATTTTAATTTAATTCAATAGTTGAATTAAATATTTAATTACATAATATGATTATCTAATTAAATCTAATTTGATTAGAAGGCTCAATGAAAGGAATAAAATAAATTAAATAATCAATTGGATTGATTAATTTGGGCTTTGGATATTAATTAATTATTTTAATTAATTAATTAATTAGATTTTAAAGTCCAACCCATACCATAATCTAATAGGCCTAATTGTAGAAGCCCACTAGATAATTGAAGATTTATTTATATATAATTTATATATATAGATTCATATAATAAGATTTATATAAAAGAAAAAGAAACGACAAAAACTTGTATAAGACCGTCTTACGGATCTAAATTCGTAAGACAGATCCTACATACCCAACCCGTTTCCCATACCCACCTAGATTCGGTTTTTTTTATTTTCCCATTTTTTCATCGTCTTCATCTCTGTTGCTCTTCTTCTTCTTCTTCTGTTCTTTTTCTCAATTATTCTCCATCGCCGACAATTTTTTTTCTCATTTTCTCTTTCTTCTAACTCTGTGTGTTTGTGGTTCTTTTTTTTGGTTTCTCCTCATTTCATCACTTTTGAAGTATTGTCTCAGTTTTTAGTAAAGTATCAATTTGTAATAAATTTTTGCACAAATCTGTGAACATTGATGCTTGAAAGTATCATAAATTGCCTTAAAAGTATTAGTTATATGTCATTGTATTTCAACATTATATCACTATGCATTTCAGATCTTTGATGTTTAAAGTATCATAAATCGCCTTAAAAGTATCATAAATTGTCTTAAAAGTATCAGTTTGTAAGAAAATTTGTGTACACTAATCTGTGGACATTGATGCTTGAAAGTATCAGACATTACGTTAAAAGTATTAGAATTTGTCTTAAAAGTATCATTTTTATGTCAATATATTTCATCATTGAACATATATTATATCACTCTGGATGTTAGATCTTTGATGGTGGAAAATATCAGAAATTGCCTTGAAATTATCAAAAATTACCATAAAGTATCGGTTTTTTGTTACTGTATTTTTTATGCTTAAAAGTATCATAAATTTTCTTTAATGTATCACTTTTCATAGTAAAACTTATCACTATTTATTTAACTGATTTTAAAATGTTCAAGTATCAATGTCCATCACAAATGTATTATCTTTAATCTCAAAAGTATCAATTATTTGCTGAAAAGTATCATTTTTCACATTGAAAAGTATTATTTATGAAACTAAATTGAGTACATTACATCCATTCATCAATGAATCTTTCTTATCTGTATTTTTTTCATTTGAAATCCTCTTCTAACCAATGTTGTTATTGAATATGTTTGTAAGTATTATTTTTCTATAATTTCGTATCAATATAGAATCCAAAATCCAAGGTAATGGTTTAGATTTTTGTGCAAATCTTAGGGATGATTATGATTTATATGAAGGCAACAATGGAGATTTGCATACCTATGAGAGTTGTAGATATATCTTTGGATTTGTAGACTACTAAGACGTGGTCTATGAGGGTGAGGGGATGAAAGAAAGAAGAAAAAAATGAAAATGGAGAAAGAGAACATGAGCGTAAGATGAGCATGGAGAAGAGAGAAAAAAAGGAGGAGAGAGAGAAAGATATCATCGTTTTCTTTAAGGAGGGAGAGAGAGAGAGAGAGAGAGAGATCAACGTTTTTTTCCCTTTTTTATTAACAAATCACCCGAATCTCGGTCATGGGATCCATCTTACGGATGGGGATCCGTAAGACAGTCCTATGAGAAATGGCCACATTGTGTGGCATACATGGCCTTGAGAGACATGGCAATTTTTTTTTTAATTGGAAAATGCCATTAAGGCATTTATTAGTGGTAACTCCCCACTATCAATTAGTGGGTTGTTTCTTAATTCTTTAGATAATAAAATGTAAGTATTTTTCATTAAGGAAAAACAACAAGACACCAACCTTTTGAGAATCAAATCTTGTGAGCAAGTCGTGTATTTTGGAAAGAAAAATAATAGAAAGTGTTCTTGGTTTTTCTTTCTCTTTTTCTCTTAAAGCACTCATCTTCAATTATTGTGGATAATAATTAATTGATAATTATTTATCTTCATAATTTATTCTTCAATTAATTGTTGATTGTGGAATTAATATTCTAGTTCATTATCAATTCGAAAATGGAATAAATTTTACTAGCGAAAAATTTATTCGAATGTCTACAATCAGAAGGTGAACTCGATTAGAAGGGAGACATCTAAATCCCTACTTGCGAGCATACGGAGTTTTGGTGATTGCCACATAACCGGGGAATCGATTCCCTCTCAATCTTCGCTAAAAGGAGAAGACTCTACGAGAGTAATTTTCTTTTATCATTTACGAATCAAAATTTATTTTCTCACATGATAACAAAAATGTTGATCGTTACAAACGCTACGTGAACCTACGAGGTTAATGTTTGTTATGATGAATGCACTTATTTTAATTAGATTAAAAATTTAAATTTCCATTTGTGCAAATCCCGTATGATATAGCGAATCCAACACGTGGCGCATAATATATTTGTGACACTTGAAATATCCAAATAAGTAGATGATTCAGACTGCCCAATGATACTTCTCAAGTCTAGATGAAATAAAGCATTGTTATGGAATGCACCAAAGTATTAATCAACATTATTTTTGAAAATAAGATGGTATTTGTTAACGACTTAACTTCGTTAAACTTAGCCATATTACTTTTTTACACCTAATATTATATACTTGAATTAATTTATTTTTGTGATGTTTAATTTAGAAGTCATTTATGGTTCAAAATTAAAATATTACAAATCCTCAACTCTTTAATACGACATTTATTCACTCTACCCCTGTGGTCAGGAAAAAGCGAAAGAGGTCTCAACTGGTGGACCTCAAAGTGAGATGGGCAAAATCTTCTCGCGCGACTTCGCGGAAAACCCACCTTGAAAGTATAAGGCTTCCACTGGCAAATCAATGTCACTGAGAATCTGCCTCTTGACCTATTAAAAGCACGAATTTTAATGTCGCTGGGGTGAATGGGAGTTAAGTCGCTACACCTGCCCACTCGGCGTTAAATTTTCATAAATTCAATTTTTTAGACAAAATGCAAAGGCAAATCCAAATTTACTAACAAATTTGGTTTAGAATATCCTCTGGCACATTGGCTTTAATTTCCAATCCATCTATGAATCGTTGAGATACGTCGGCATGAGTTATTCAACATTGATTAATTAAGGGAAGAGAGTCCAACTTATAAGCCAAGTGAGCTACTCTTCCTATCACCAATTGGTTTTAGGATGGAACCTCACTTGGTGGGATTGGGCTCTCTAACATATTGGGTAAGCTTCACGTGTGGGACCGCACCAAGTCCCCCCAAATTTAACACGGTATCAGAGAAGGTCCATTGCTCGGCCTAAGGTGGGCTGTATCACATGATGTGATTGATCATAGTGGATCCTATTATGATGATTAATGAATTGACGAACAACTCACAAGTGAGGAGGCGTGTTGAGATATGTCACTTGTGAGTTGTCCCACATTTTATTATATAGTTACCAAAACTATTACAACTTCACCTTGAAGAGTACCACACTCTTCTTACAACGGCACCTAATAAGATTACCACTATCTTCCAACTCGAAGAGCACCAAACTCTTCTTTACCACAAAGAGCACCAAACTCTTCCAACACCTCAAAGAGCACCAAACTCTTCAACACGAAAAGCACCAAGCTTTTCAATCACTAACCTTTCATCAACCAAACGTGCTCTTGCCAAAAGAACACTAACAAGGATTTCTCGTTTTGGATGATGTTACAATTACAATCAAGATTACACTTTAGATGAAATATTACAACTCAAAAGTGCAAGTCTAATCAAGAAGGAAAGCCTAATAAGCAAGATGTGGAAGTTATAATCTTAGACTATTACAACAAGAATGTTGAAAATAAAGACTTAGACAAATTTGGAGAATTTCTTGTTGTGTTGTATTATGTTGTTGTATCTTGTTGCTTCAATCCTTCATCTATTTATAGGAGAGGTCTTGGATTTGATTTCCAGACATAAGCTCCTCCTCAGAGATTAAAATCTACAAAAAAAAAACAAGTTAAATCAAGATTATAGTTGTTAGAAAGCAATCCCTTAAAATCATGAAAAGTTGTCTGCTAGTTCAACGGATAGTTTGCTGATAAACATATAGGTCAACCGGTCGAACACTAATATGAAATTTGAAATTTTGTCCCAAAAATACACTGTTGGATTGGTCGAACAGTGCTTGGACTGATCTCCCTTGGGTTCGACTGTTCGATGTAGAAACAGAGAGATTTTACGGAAAAATAATGTTTCTTCAGACACCGGTCGACAAAGACCGATCGACCCACCAGTTGACCACCGGTTGACCTCCTTCAGCATGTTCTCTATTTTCAAGTTTTAAACGCGTTTAGATATGGGTTGCCCTATGGGGCGACCGGTTGACCTCAAAATAGAGGAGTTGTCCGATTTTTGTCAAAAATAAACTTCAAGAAATACTCCAAAAAATTAATAACAAAGTTTTAAATCGATTGGGAGTATTAGGACAACATTTAGGGACATTGTTTTGGTGAAAATCTCAGTTAAATAAAATCATCAAAATTACGATAAAAATATTTATCTAACAGAGAGTCCGCTTTATAAGCCAAGTGAGCTACTCCTCTCCTATCACCAATTAATTTTAGGATGGAATCTCACTTGGTGGGTTTGAGCTCTCTCTCATATTGAGTACACTTTATGTGTGGGATCATACCAAGTCCGCCCATATTTTATTGGGCGGGTCTTTTTCATTGTTGGTTGATGTTAAACTGATTTAAATTGTACTAGTATGTTGGACCGTATATTTTTTTAACCTTTTTTTAGATGGGCTTTGTTATTAAAATTTAAGGGAAAAGGACATAAATACCCCATTTTCCATACTCAATCCCTGCACAATGTCCATTTTCCGCTGATTTTGGACAAACATACCATTTTCCGCTTATTTTTGACAAAAATACCCATTCTCCGATGATTTTTTAGCGTTGGTTTCTTTTTTGTTTCTTTGTTGTTTCAAACATGTTTGTTGTTTCTTTGTTGTTTCAAACATGTTTGTTGTTTCATACCTGTTTCATTTATGTTTCTTATATGTTTCACTTAGCCAACTTTTCATTGAATTCCACAGTTGCATAGAGAAAATCTTAGTTGTGGTATGCCACAATGGACAATAGGAAGAAAATAGAGAGTATACCAACTTTGAAATAACAAGAATACTGATTCCAATGGACTGCACATTCAACACCCTAAACCAAATCTTGGAACAACAAATTCAATTTAGAAAATTTGAGTTTACTTGTCCATCATCGACTACGAGAAATGGACACGACTCCACTGTCAGACCAAAAAAATACTTTGTATTGACTTCCAACATCGTAGAATTATTGAATGCATCAACTGTAGCGGGGAAAGACTTACTAGTAACAACTTTGCTAGAGTACGTGAGATCTTTAGTTCAAGATTAGACATGCAAACATCGAAATGAAGCAAAGATCAACATTTACAAGGATGACAAAAAAAAAGCTGAAGAGTATATGGAGAAAAACTACACTATTTCTCTAAATTTAAAAGCAATTTACTACAAACTTTTATCACATGATCCCCTGTTTCACAATTGTTTCTTACATGTTTCATTTATGTTTCTTACATGTTTCAACTGATTACATCATCATTAAGATTTACATAACAACAATTCAGTAAAATCATTAGGAAGTGGAGGTAGAAACTCAATGTCGTTGTCATCGTCATCACCATTTTGCAGCTTCAACTTACTATGATTGTGAAGCAGATGACTGAGACTTGCTTGTTCATTCTCTATCTCAAATGCTTCGACGTCCATAGCCTTCCCACCAATAAAGTGCTCGGCATAACAAGCAACAAAAAATCCCACATTCACTACAAAAGAAATAAAAAAAGATACACAGTCAGATACATAACACAACAAATCAAAAACAATAAAAAAGAACAAATAAACGAAAATACAGAAACATAACAGAAACAACTTCGAGACAACATCGAAACAAACGAAAAACTTCAAATCACAAAATAATAAAAAAACACAGAAAATTGGGTTTAACCTCTGAGTCTTCGCTCGACATTTCATCAAAGAGTTGCAGAGCCTCACCCCATCGGATGAAAACTCGAAATCAACCACAAAATCTTCACCCCAATCCTCGTCGCCCCGTTCGAAACATTCATCATCTTCTTCGACACGACCGCGATTCCTAATCTGTGCTAAGAAACTTTACAAAAATCTAAAATCAATTCATCTGTCACTTGACAACACGGCAACAACCGATGCAAAAGGAGCCCTCCACCCCAAAGAAATCCGCACAGGCGCATCAATTCGATCCACCACCATGGTTTTCTGGTCGTTTATATGTTCATAATATATCCTGCTTTATTTATAGCCCAGGGTTTTCAGCCAAACTCCGAAATATTGGAATTGGTTTGGTTATTGAGGGGGAAAGTTTATTGAATATAGGATTTTCTACAAACCTGTAGCCATGTCTGTGATGGTAAGAGTTAGCGATGCAATAATCGCAGTTAGGGATAAGCTCAGGGGTGAAATCGGGAAGACGAAGGTGAAAAGGTATTGGCCCGGGAGAGCGCCGGAGTGGGCGAATGACAACGATGAAGGTGGGGACATTCAGACGGCTGAACTCAAGAAAGTTTTCCCGAGAAGCGATTTTTTGTGAAAAGATGATCCTAGATTACGACGTTTGACCCAGAGTATGGCCATGGTTTTCGTTTCGAAATCAGAGAGGGATACAATTGTGGGAAGGTATGGAAACATAGGAAACTGGAGGAGAGTAAAAAACCTGATAAGAAAAGTAAAGGGGTGGGTATATTTGGGAATTTGGGACCGGATGTGGTAGATTAGTGATAGGGTGGTATTTTTGTCTTTTTTTCAAAAATCAGGGTATTTTGTGGTATTTCCTCAAAATTTAAGCTACATTTGGTTATTTGGCTGAGTTTTTTTTTTGTAATATTAAAATAGAATTAGATTTTTTTGTAATCTATGTATATTTATAAAAAGAGAGGTCTCTCTAAATAATACCTTTAAAGTTTTCCTGCCTATTTTAATTTACTATAAAAATATTTTGTACAATAAATAAATCCTGATCTATTTTAAAAGACATGTTTTAATAGTCAAATCGTTCTTTACTTTTTGCAAGTTTTATTTTAAGTGTTTTTCATTCCTAATTGAAATTATATATTACTGAGTTCCAAGAAATTATATTAATTATTAATTGCCAAAACTATCCGTATTTTCAAAACTCTGTCAAATAAATAAATGTTGATCACTTTTGCAATGACATAATAGTTAATGTTAAAGGCCCATAATCACTTTTAAAATGACATGGTTTTCATAAGTTTTTAATTTAAATTATACATTGTTTATTTTCAGGAAATTAAAATAATTGTTACCTGCCAATTATTTTGTTATATTTACAATGAATCGTGTATATAATAGTTGAAAATATATATTCATACAACACCATTTTCGTTGTAAAGTCAGAAGGTTTCGGAAAAAAATACCTTATTAATTTCGCGTTATATTATTTATTATGGGATTTCATACTTGCCCATTTTAAATAATATAATATTGACATATTAAATAACTGATATCACAATAATCGTGGTTAAATGCATAAATCGTGATATTAAAATACACAAAAAAATTTAAAAATTATATTTAAACAAAAATTGATAGAGTATTGAAAACATAATCATTAAAATATTGAAATACTTTTCTAATTTAAATTAATTATTACTGATTTATAGGAAATTATATTAATTATTGCTTAACAAAAAAATTAAACTTTAAGGGAATATATAGATAATGATTTCAAAATCTAAACATTCCTATAACAGGGTCTTCATTCTAATGTCGGAATGTATCAAAAAAATACACGGACGTATTTAGTTTGCGTTCTAATATCGGGAGGTTAAAAAAGCACCGAATAAACATTATAAGTTTTTAGTTAAATCTAAATTAATACTGATTAATAATAAATTACTATAAAAATTTATGCAGTAATATTAGTCATGGTTAAATACAAAAATATCTGGAAATTAAAATATACAATTTTCAAAATGATGGTTAAATTAAAACTGATAAGACAATAAAAACAATAATTCAAATATGAAAATATAGCAAACAAAATAACAAAAATTATAAGCATTCAATTGGTCAATAAAAGTACTTCCTTGAATATTCTCTATGGCTGCTATTATATATATGTTGACATTGCTCATATTCATTTTTATACGAGCAATTATATTCAAACTAAAAAAAAATCATATGTTGAGTGTTGACCCTAATAAAAGACTTGAACATGACAAAATACATTGGGTTGTGAAAACTCCACCTTGTGCGGCTTTTTGAGAAACCAATGTATAACGATAAAGCACAAATTCACAGGTTCATCCCATGCATCGCACGGATCAAAAGCTAGTAAGACTAAAACTTAAGTATAACTTTTATAATTTACCCTTAGAAAATAATTGCAGATTTTTCCAGTACTTTTTAAGGCGGTCCTCCAGCGTAAAATCTTGATTCTCTTCATGATAAGGGTGTGCACGGGACTTGGAGATCACCGAACCCGAACCGATATCCAAACCGAAAAATATTCGAACCGAAAATATCCGTTGACTTTTTGACTTTCCCCGAACAGAACCGTCCCAAAAATTTTCATGGTACGGTTCTGGAGATTTTTCAAATGTCCATACCGAGAACCGTATCGAACCATACCGAACCGTACCGAATATCCGAAATTAGAACCGATATTAAACTAATTTTTATATATTCATATATAATAATTTATCTTATTTATATATTTATATTAAATTAACTAAACATTCTTTTGAAATTTAAAATTAAATAATATTAAAAATTATCAAATTAAAAATTTGGCATATTTGATCAATTTATGAAATGGAAAATTGAATATATATTTAATTCACTAAAGGTTACGTCACATTAATTTATTTAATGAACCCAATAAATAAAATTATAAAATCATATTTGATTTGTAGAAAATATTTAAATTTGATGATATTTTACTTATTAAGGATTATAACTAGACTCATGCTCTAATCAAGAAAATTAATTAAATTAAAATTAGTTAAATGATTAGTACATTGCACATAAACTAGAGTAATCGTCTAACTAAGAAATTAAGACATAGAGACTCCAGATTTTTGTTTCATATTAGTTTATCAAAGTTATTAGTCAATTATATTTTTCAAGAGCCCATGGCAATGCCAAGATTATAGAATATTATTGTGTAATAGAGGCTACTAAATTTGTTATTCATTGAGATCTACACTTTTACTACTAACACGAATGACATAATATCTTAAACATATTATGTTAAAATCCAAAAAGAAAAATCAATACTTTTAACTATAAATTAGATAAAATCGATTTAAAATTTAAACTGATATTAAACTAATATGTAGTATAGTCTATATCATGAAAGAAAGATTTAGAATTACAATATTAAAAATTTAGCACTTAAATATGAATTAAGAAATTTTATGTATAAGTTAAATATAAAATATTAAAAATTTAAACTTGTATAGTACTAATAGTTTTAGTATGTATATTCGAAATTGCACTAAAAAAAGATTGAAAGTATAAATGTTTAATGATTTTTACACTGGTTTTTCTTTTCACCTTTTTTGTGTGTTTCATTTGTGAAATATTTGAATCTCCGTTTCTCCAAACCGTCCCGAACCGTTCTATACCGTCCCATTAGAACCGAATTTCCGTCCCGAACGGTACCGAACTTTCGGGACGGAGATTTGTTTTCTTATGGTTCGGTTCTCGAGATTTAATTTTGGGATCTCCAAGCTTCGGGATAATTCTGGAAATTACTAAATCTCCGGATCGGACCGAACCGTGCACAACCCTACTCCCTGGTTATGCATCAAGGGGCGGCTTGCGAAATACAACCTAATCATAAAAAACAAATAGATTTATACTAATGTTGTTGATGGTTTCACATTTTAGAGTGATCCACTCACGAGAAAAATACAATTTAGACTTTCCACGTTATTAAGGAGAAATTTCGAGTTAGTAACTATATTAAAAAAATCAAATGATGGGATTACGTGACATTAGATGAATGTGTAATAATATCTTTAATGCCTCTCAATCCATTTAAATACTATTCAAATGAAGAGTATGTCTCTTATAAGACCATTTTACGGATCCTAATCTGTAAGATGAATCCTTAATAGGACCATCTTACGGATCCTAATTCGTATGACGGATTCTACCGTCCCCCCACCCACTTGGATCCGGTAAGGATCCGCTTATTTTTAAAAAAAAAGACACAATTGGACCACTTAGTGAGCCCTAACCGGTTGGGCCCAAACAGACCCAACCAAAAGACGCTCATCTTGTTCTCTCTCTTTGATCTCTCCCTTTCTCTCTCTTCCACACGTTCGTCTTCTTCTTCTCTATCTTTCTCCCTCATTTCTTTATTTTAATGAACGCATGACGCTCATAAGATTAACGAGATTGTATTCTCTTCATCAATGCACCTTCACTTTCACACACGCATTCATGTGTGTCTACGTGTGCTTTTGTGCCTCTGTCTGTGATGTGAAATAAATCATCAGATTTCCCATAAAGGAGTAACCGAGCCAAAAAATTCGAAAAGGGAGGCGACTCGCCCCTTCTTCCCTCATTCTCCTTCCATTTCTTCCATTCATCCCTCCAACAGTTATTCTACTAATTTGTCTTTTCACAAATTTGCAGAATGAACTGAAAGAGTTGGGGAGAACGAAAGCAAAATTTGTTGAAGAAACACAAATCAAAAAACATTGCAGAACTTGACTGATACTTTAATTTTCAAGAAAATACTAATACTTTTATGGGGAAAACTAGTACTTTTCCGAAAAACTACTGTTACCAGTTTTATTATTTTTAAAACATATATTTTTTAGAGTAAAAGTTATACTTTTGTAAAAAAAAAATGATACTATTAAACAAGGTTTCATGTAACTTTGCAAATAAATAATTAATCAGTTTTGTTACTTTGATACACATATACTTTTCAGAATAAAAATGATACTTTTTAACAAAAAGTGGTAATTTTCGATTCTAAAGTGATACTATTATTTTAGGGGAATTACTAATATAATTTTGTTTGGAAATATATACTTTTTAGAGTAAAAATGATACTTTTTTTTAATAAAAAGTGATACTTTTGAACAATGTTTTATACAACTTTGCAAGTAAATAATCATTTTTGTTCTTTGAAAACATATACTTTTCAAAGTAAAAGTGATACTTTTATTAATGAAACGTGATACTTTTGAAATTGTATATAACTTTGCAATAAATGAATCGTTTTTGTTCATTCAAAAACGTATACTTTTCAAAGTAAAACTGATACTTTTGCAATAAAAAGTGATACTTTCAAAATCTAATAAACACAAAAATATTTGCAGTGCTTCATCATTCTTTCATTTTTCTCCATCAAAAAAATTTCACCAAAATCTCCAATGGCTTCATCTACATATTATGCGGATACGTTAAATTTCAGAAAAAGGAATTAAATTGATTTATCTATAAGAGCGTTGCAAGTCACTTGATGATTGTGGACTACCACCAAATCCATTGACCACAATTCTCCATTGTCTGAACTACCATTATGACAAAGTCAAGATGCAATAATTGGTTACAACCAAGTAAAATTCATCCATGGTCATGGTTTTGATAAGAAACAGAGCTCTTGGTTCTTAACCAGATGCTAGTTCAGGAAAAGTCGACTTTTATCAACTTTCAATTTCTGAAAAATAAGCAAAAAACGAGAGAGAAAGAAATGAGATAGAGAGAGAAACAAGAAAAAAACGAGAGACACACAAAAACCAAAACACCCTTGAAACCAAAAAAGGGGCAGGGCCGGTGGGGCGGGTCACGTGGACGGGTCGGTCGCGATCCGTCTTATGGAAAATGACACGTAAGACCGTCCTACATGAGTTTTTGCCTCAAATGAATAACATATATATGAAGACCCAAACTAGGACTAAACCGATCCGTCTCTTCCATATCTTACTCTATGAATATTACTTTTTTCTTTAACCCTCACCTCTCTTGATTCTTTTCTTACTATTCATTGTTAATGGTGATATTTGGGATTTTTTTTTTACCTGAAATCACCCCCATCTATACCTCTTTTTATTAATTTAGTTTTGAAATAAGTGGTTGGCCACAAAGATCAGGATTATTTGTTTATTTTCTTGTTTGTGATTTCGCCGTCTAGTGCGGCGTTTGGTTTATCACCATCTTGGTGCAGTATTATTTATTGTACAGATTCAGACGAGTAAGTTTTCGATCCGATAGAGATAATAAATCAAATTATGGTCTTCAACAGATTATAGACCTGGAATCATAGATATAGTCTAGACACGGTAGAATTGTCAAAATTATAGGTTTATATCGATTTTTGTTATTAACTTAGATGTTATGAATATTTTTGAGAAATTCGGGGAAATACCTGCCTTTTTGGAAAAATCCCACTCTTTACGCTCCATTCACTTATTTGCCCTCCCGTTTGACTTTTTTGTTATTTTTATGTTTTTTGATTTTTTTGTTCATGTATTGCTTTATATGTTATTTCTGTTATTTCGATATTGTTTATATTTGTTTCTTGGTTGTTTCTATGTTGTTTCGTTGTTCCTTCAATGATTCAATATAAATTTTACTTATTTTTTACGCTCTTTTTTATTCATGTACTGGTTCTATTATTTTTGGGTTATTTTCTATAGCGTTTTTAATGTTATTATGATGTTTCTTTGTTTTTTCATGTAGTTGTCAATGTCTCAATGCAATTTTACCTATTTTTATTTATTTTTATTGATATGGTGTTTTTCATATTGTTTGTGGGTTGTTTCTATATTGGTTTTAATGTTGTTATGATATTTCTTTATTGCTTGCATGTTGCATTCGATGTTTCAATATATTTTTTTACCAATATTTAAGTACATTTGTTTTTGTGTTTTTTTTTCTTGTTTCGGGGTTGTTTCTATATAGTTTATGATGTTGTTCTGATGTTTCTTGGTTGTTTCTACGTGTTTTCGATGTTTTCAATGTATTTGATCAAAAATAGAATAGTGTTTTTCTATACATGTATTGTTTCTATATTATTTTCAATGTTTTTATTTTAATATGTGTTTTTTTATGTGTATATTTTTAATTACTTATAATATTTATAAAATTATTTATTTAATAGGGGCAAAAATTATTTTTCAGAAATTTTATTAGATGAAACATGTTTAAACAACCTTGAAACAACAACATAAAAAATCTGGAAAAATCAGCGGCAGCGTAAAAATATCCGGAAAAAAGACAGGAGCATTTACATGTCCAAAAAAAGAACCGGGAGCGTAAAAATGTCATTTTTTCTGGAATGTTGGGTATTTTTGTCCTTATCCCAATCTTTTCATAGTTCATTTTAGTTATGGTTTTTAGTAGATTTGCTAGATCTTCTAATGATGTATTGCTAGTTTGAATTAATTAATAAAATTATTTTTCTTGTTAAAAAAACAATTTGGGACTGAACAATAAATTTTTCACACGTCTCACACACTGCACCTGAGACTAGATTAATTGTTCCATATAAATAAGTGATAAAGAAGAAAAAGAAGCTCGGGTTTATGATTTGGCTGCTTTGAAATACTGGGGAGCAACTACACATATTAATTTCCCTCTAAATTGCGTTTCAAAAAAAAAATTCCCTGTAAATTGTGTTTTTTATTTTGTTTAATTATTTATTTTTTTAATTTATTCCAAGAATAAAAATCAAGTCCTTTTTATCTTGTGTGTCAATCAGCTAACCACCTATGAGAAAGAGCTTGAAGATATGAAAAACATGAGTAGGCAACAATTTGTTGCCCATTTAAGAAGGAAACGTAGTGGATTTTCAAGAGGGGCTTCCATATACAGAGGAGTAACCTCTAGTAAAAATCCTCGCCTAACACCGATTAATCCTCGCTTAGACGCTAGACCTTATTTGTCTATCTACGATTTGTTTTCCTATTAATCCCGCTTAATCTCGCCCAGGTCCCGCCTAACCCCTCCTAGGCTCCGCCTAAGCGCTAGACCACAGTCTGCCACCTAACTAGCGCTTAGCGCTTTTTACAACACTGGGAGTAACAAGGTGATGTCACAAAAATGACAAAGGAGAAAAAAAGGGATAATTGCAAAAACCATCCCTGTAGATTTGGTTAATTATAAAAAAACCTATAGATTTTTAAAATAAAAAAACCATTAATTGAATGGCACATGTCATTCAGATAAATATGACTTGTTAATTAATGTTTTAATATAATATTTATACATATCATTTATCCGGATAATTGAATATGGAAGCGGAAGGAAAAATCTGAATCCCACTACAATGTGCAAAAGACCCCTGACTTTAGGGCAGAATTAAGTACACACCCTTCTTGAGTTGCATCCAAATTATCCAAATTCATGGGAAGAATATAATCCAATAAGTCTCAAAAGATTTCGAGTGTATGAATCTTTTCAATATTTGTGACGACTGACGACACATTAGCCATACTTAGTGGGAAACCACTTTCCAAAGTGCACATTGTAGGTTTAAAGCAAAACGCACACAAAAAAGGCAAACTGTTGCGTGACGTATCCTTTTCAAACTCAGCCAACCATTCCATTTGTTCAACCCACAATTATGGCATCTTTACACAAAGCCATATATAAATACACACATTTATATGTATATATATATGCGTTATTTAAATTATTTTAAATTTTAATTAATATAACCTTATCTCATTATCTTCTTCTTTCAAATTAGTGGATAATTTTGTGCATTATATAGCACTGATTTAGGAGATGGATTTCCTTTTTTGACTTTTGATTGAATAATGAATATGTACAAAACTAAGGTGGGAAAATAATGGTGTCTTACGATCTAGGTGTGTCATACATGCATGCATGCGTACGTGTAAATTGCAAATTGTTTGTTATGAGATTGTAATATTAAATATTTTTTTAGGGTTTACCAATGCATTATACACAAATACCTTTCTTATAGTGTGTCCAATTAAGGTTATTTGAAAAATGCTAATCTGTATTTCCTGAGATCACCAAGTCAGTTATTAGTGATAAACAATCGATAAAATCTGCATCAAGATCCAACAACGCATCGTGTATACATCACGCAGCGGTTAATCCAGAATGTCACGAAATCGCAGATCGTAAACTTCCGAATGAAACATATAATTATTTCTTGGCTTCAGGCATCCCAATCGATAATTTCGATCTAGTTTTAGGGTGCCCTAGTCGTACCCATGCGCCTAGGATGGAGGAGGGTTTTGTTCAAAACCCTAGTTTAAACCCTAATCTCATATACACAAGTAACATGCATGGGAATAACACTCAAACTTTCGCTCAAATGCTATCCCAATGGGAGATTTCGAAACCTGTGAAAAAGGGGGAGTATTTTCCGGTCACAATGGATGAGAAAATTTACCAATAACGGGCGACGGAATTACGGAACACGTTGATTGGTAGATTAATATTACCTAAAGGATCCAACCTTTAGGTTTAGAGAATCTTAACGAAGACTTTCGGAGGTTTGGCATATTGACGGTTCATAGCGCCTTATACCCCTGGGAAAAGGGTTATTACAACATACAATTATCGAACGTGAATGACAGACACAAAGTATTTGGGAGGCCTATCTGGAATCTGAAACCGGGCTCAATTCGTCTCAGTAATTGGATTCCGGACTTCAATCCATACTGCATAAATTCGTCAAAATCTCATGTATGGATTCGTATATACGAGTTGAGTATAGAATATTGGCATTCTGCGTTAATTATGAAGCTCGCAAGTGCTATTGGCACGCTCATGCAGATAGATGGTCGTTCCCTTACGAGAGAAGTGGGACATTTCGTAAGAGTTCTTGTAGAATTGGATTTTAATTCTCCATTGCAGGAATTTATTATGGTAGAACGAATAGGCCATTGTTCGTTTGTGTCGCTCAGTTACGAAAATTTGCCAGAGTTCTGCTCTCATTGTCGAATTATTGGACATTCGGATGCAAATTGCAGGCAGGCGAACAATCAAGCGATGAAGCATAATGCAGAATCCGAAACTGTGGATGGTGCTAAACCAGGCTATAGCCCCGTGCGTGGCCGAGCTCCAGTCCGAGACCATGCTACTACAACTAAGGGTAAAGCTGTGGATTCAGAACAGTGGGTGCAAGTCAAGAAGCGAACAGCCCGAGCAGGTTGTTCTCCGGAAGGGGGTACATCTATTTTGCATGTTCAAATTAATAATTCTTTTGAGGTTCTCAGGGACGAGGATGAACAAATTCCTCATGAAATGATTAATTCGGAGCATGTTCAAACTCGTGGGGAAGGGTCAAGTCATAACAGGGGTAATGGTGATTGCATGGGAGATATTAATCATGCAGGGGAAATAAATACCGATTGAAGGATGGTTATTCATCAACCATTGCAAAGAAAATTGATGATACCGGACAATATGGTTATGGCTGCAAGTTTAGATGATAAAGGTAAAGAGCGCTTGCAACAAGCTATGGACGTAGTCTCATGCAGTATGCCTTTTAATGACTATGAGTTTAACACTGCTACTCTGTCGGAGAGTTTCCAAGCGATGGTGGCAGCCGCACAAAAATGGTGGTCAGATATGGCGGAAGAGAGGAAACAAGAAGACAAGGAACAAAAAGAAGCTTTAAAGACAAAGATAGGTGACCCTTCCACCACTCCGCTTGTCTTTCCCTCATGTGATTTTTCAGAAGCTCTGAAGTCTAAGGCAATTGTGGCTCATGGATCATGGGCCGACATTCCACAGGCTACATTATACCATCCAGAAGATAGTCGAGCATGTGCTAAAAAAACAACTAACTATGTCATTCGAAGATCTTCTAGACATAGACGTCCTTCGTTTAAATTGTATTTTTAAGTTATTTTTGTTGTTTTCTTTTTCTGAAGTTTAACATTTTTTTTCTTTGCTACCTGATCGGTTTGTGATCAGGACTTTTTCCCTTTTTTTATATTTCTATTATCTAAATAAAAAATTGCTAATTTGTTAGATGAAATGGCTGTTTTACCATTTGTCAAATTTACGCGAATTGTTATCGGGTTATCAACGTACATCTGTTATTGTTAGTAGCTAGTGATAAGTATGCGTAGATATATATTTTGGTGCAATATTAAATTTATGAAAATTATTATAGTAGTTGATGTTGCTTTTTAGGGCAGATTACTCAAAGTCAACAGTGTAGATAAAATCCTCCTTCCCGTTGGGGAAGTTTTCAAGTCTTCTTCTACAGAAGCTGGAAAATCCTTCGACTGAGAACATGTCTGCACATATGCGTAAATGTTAGAGGGCCCCAGAGATTTTCCCAGGGAGGCCCCTCCGAGACTCAAATGAGCACAGTGAACGAGAGAACAATTAAGAGAGTAATTGAATAGTGAATTAAATGCGTAGGAGATTTTATGAGAATGTCAGAATGTACTTACAAATGAATAGGAGGGACCTTTTTATACTTGGGAGATGGGCCCTATGGGCCGTTTAGGAGAATTCAGCCTATGGGTCAGCCCGTGTAGAAGAAATCGGCCTATGGGCCAGTCCCGGACTTCTTTGGGTCGGGTTATTTTATTAAGAGCCCATTGGGAAACTAATATTAATATATAAACCAAATTATATATTAATTAATTAAATATCATTTTTGCCCCCAACATAAGCCCCACTCGGTCTTTGTCATGGAGGGATGAAGCTGTGCGGGAGCTAAATTGGTACCATGTCTGGCTTGTCTTCTTGTATATCTTGTCTTGCCTTTGGAGAATCTTTGACCACTTTTCCATAAGAACACCTGGAATGAGAGCATTTGACCATGTCTTGCAAAAGTAATATTTTTCTCTCTACATAAGGACATTTGCATAAGGACACTTGGAAGGAGTACATTTTCATAAGGACACTTAGAAATATTTCTTGAAAGTTGAGGTGAGAGCTCATGGAGTGTTGGAGTGATGAGTGGAGTGTGTCAAGTGAGGAGAGAGATGAGAGTTCAATAGGCGGAAGAGGGCACCTCGGGGCGTTACCGAGCTTTTAGTATTCGGTTTAGTCATTCCATGTCAACCTTCATCCATGGGTTTTGATATTTCTCCTCTCGCTTCGGAGTTGCGTTTTGATGGTGAGGGAGATGTAGAGCTTGAACTTAACTCGAGCTCAAGTGATGAGTCTACCGAGGAGGAGCCTAAGGAAGATAGTCCGAAATAGGTCCACCGCTCCAAGTATCAACATAGGCCTCCTCCAGAAAGTCGGGCAGTTGTTCCAGGAGAGTTGGCTAGTCGAGTATCATCTGTTTATCTTCGTAGGTTGCAGGAATGGCTAGAGCTTCCTCCATCATTTGTGATGTTGGCCTCGGGATCGTGCAGTAGACTTGTTCATCCACCCGAGGGCTTCATCACAGTGTATCTTTACAGTTTCTCTATTAGCTTTGTTCTTCCTCCGGATATAGCACTAGTCACGGTTCCGGAACCGCCGGTTCCAGTTCCAAAATCACCGGTTCTGGTTCCTCATTTTTGAGGAACCAGAACCAGAATAACTTTCTCACGGTTCCTGTTAATGTTTGATTTTCTAAAAATTCAAATATTATAAGATTTTTTATTTTTCAGATTTCTGGATAATATTACACAGTTAAATTTTTCAGTTTTTCCTATAGGAGTTATTTTCAGTTTTAATTTCTAACTTGTGGGAAGTTATTATGTAGTGGATGGCGGTTTTTTCCTTATTCTTTTCAGGTGGTTATGTTAAGGAAGTTATTCTTTGGAGAAGTTACAAACATCTCTATTTAAAGGAAATCACTCTGCAAGTCGATTCAGCATTGACATGATCGTGAGTTTGAGAGTTCATCTTCCTTTTTCTTACAATAAAAATTATGCAGAAGCTCAGTGAGACCAAGAATATTGGTGACATTATTGGCATCATTTTTAGAACTCGAGTGTTGAGAGTTTGTGTGGGATAGATTCAGTGTAGAACGAGAGTTTTGAGTGCACTAAATGTATTCTCATACTTTGTAAAGGAGAGTTGTTGCTTTTGGAGACACAAAGGAATTTGTTCTTCTAATTTCCTTGTTTACTATATATTTTTATATCTTGCAAACAACATCATCCTTTGAATAGTTTTTGTTCTAATGAACACCGTACAAGTATTTTATATTTGTACAAATTTTTTGATCTCTTGTGTTTTGTCTTTAAATCTGTCTTTATTCCATATATAGTGAAATTGTGTTTTGTTAATAGTCTTTCGTTGTGTTTTATAAAGTGTTGGCAACACTTTTAACTACACACTGTATTTTAATAAGAATTGGACCCCTTCAATTCTTTGAATTGGTATAAAGAGCATATGCTTGATACTACTAAGCGTGATCCTAATTTGTTTTGTGTGCAGTAATTCATCATGGAATTTTGAGGAGCTTTAACAGTTCGTCCTCCTGTTCTGGATGGAACGTACTATTCCTATTGGAAGGTGAAAATGAGGGCTTATATTAAGTGTTAGATAAATGTTTTTATCATGATTTTGATGATTTTGTTTAAATGAGTTTTTACACCTAAACAATATTTCTAAATGTTGTCCAAGTACTCCCGATCGTCATAAAATGCTTTTACTAATTTTTTGGAGTATTTCTTGAAGTTTATTTTCGACAAAAATTGGACAACACCTCTGTCTCGTATTGGACCGGTCGCCCTATAAGGCAACCCGTACCTGAGTTAAATTTTGAAACAGAAAACGGGACGGAAGGAAAATTGGGGAGGCCGACCGGTCGACCTAAGGGCGACCGGTGCCTGGAAGCAAGCCCTCGAGAACAGACTTCTCTGTATTGAACTTTTGAGTACTCCAACCGGTCAACACAGGGGGCGACCGGTCGGACCCCCCGTCGACTGGTCCCCTTTGTATTTTCGTGTAAAATACTTTCAAATCTTATCTCTACGTGACCGGTCACTATACGGTTTTGACAGCAAACTATCCGTTGGGTTTTCAGACAGCTTTTCCCCAATTTAAGGGGTTGATTTCTAACAGTTATTTCTTGAGTTTAATTACATTATTTTTTGCAGAAATAACTCTCCAAGAAGGAGCCAATGTCTGGAAATCAAACCAAGACCTCTCCTATAAATAGAGATTCCATTCAAGCAACAAGATACAACACAACATACAAGCAAAGAGCATACAAGCAAACACATTGTCATATCTTGATGTATTAGCCTAAATACTTTCACTTGCACACTCTTGAGGTCTAGGCTTTTGATTCTTGATTACACTTGCACTCAATATTTGTATTATCATTATCGAGTTGTAATATTGATTTTTCCTCATCATCAAAAACAAGATATCCTTGTTGTTGTTCTTGTGGTAAGAGCACACTTGGGTGATCTTAGGTGTTGAAGAGTGTGGTACTCTTCATAGGTGTTGAAGGAAGATTGTGGTAATCTCCTTGGAAGTGTTGTAAGAGGATTGTGGTAATCCTCAAAGGTGGTGGTGTATTGATTGTGGTAATTAATAAAATTTCTTTTTCCTTTTCAAAACCCATCCCGGATATACTGGGGTGGTAGAGCACGTAGTCCCTAGGTAGGGTGAAGCTCTTTAAATCATCGTGTGTTGTTTATTTTCCGCACTTATAGCGTTCATCTTTGCTTGATCATTCGAAAAAGAGGGCGAAATCTGAAAAACTGGCATAATCTATTCGCCCCCTCTAGATTATCGTAGCTACTTGGACTAACAAGTGGTATCAAAGCCAAACTCTTTGGCTAGCTCGTTCCGAGTAAAGAGGATAGATCCATGGCTACGAATGAAGCTTATCTCACCATCGGCACCTCCACCAACAAGCCACCACTATTCGACGCCAATAACTACGCATTTTGGAAAGACCGTATGGAGTGCTTTCTACAAGGGTGTGGGTTTGACATTTGGAATGTGGTTATTGAAGGAGTTTCTCAACCAACCAAGAAATTGGAAGATGACACCTCGGCTCCCAAGTCTTTCAAGGAGTTCGATGAAAATGACAAGAAGGCTTTGTCTCTTAATGGTTAGGCATTAAACATTTTACATTGCTCTCTTACTGCCACCGAGTATAATCGCATAATAGGCATAAGGTCGGCACATGAAGTTTGGAAAAAATTAGAGACTATATATGAAGGAACCAAGAAGGTCAAACAAGCAAGAAAAACCATGCTTGTTAAAGACTTTGAAAACTTCAACATGCATGATGGTGAAAGCATTTCAAAAATAGTGGAAAGGCTTGACAATATTGTCAATCCTCTTGTGGCCTTCGGTAAAGTCATCTCCGAAGAAGACAATGTGACCAAGGTATTGAATGCACTCCCCGGGTCATGGTCCGAAAAGTTGACGGCTATTATGGAAGCACAAAATCTCGAAACACTCAAGTTCGATGAGCTCATCGGGAACCTCCTCATCTACGAAGTCTATCTCAAGGAGAGGAAAAATTCCAAACCATCCATCACTCAATCGGGTATGCAAAATATTCCTAAAGGTCTAGCATCTTCTTCTAATAATTCATATTATGATAATGATGAGGATGATGAAAAGACGGCCGCACTTGTCCGGAAATTTGCAAAATTTGTGAATAAAAATAAGGCAAGAAAACCGAGAGACAACTCGTGTTTTAAATGTAGAAAATCCGGGCACTTCATAGCCGATTACCCAAAACTCGAAGAGGAGGAACAAAAGAAGAAAAAGCCTTTTTCCGAAAAAGAAGGCTCTAAATGCGGATGTCAAAACTTGGGATGAGATACTCGCAACATCCGACGAGGAAGGTGAAACCGAACATGGTCTTATGGCCATAGACGATGAAAATAACGAGGTACGATCTAACTCCTCAACTTCCTCCTTAGTTAATGAATTGCAATGTGATTTTGACGAATTGCAAATTGAATTTCAAAATTTGATTGTTAAATACAAAACTTTGAAAAAGGAACATAAAGAGCTTAAAATTGAAAAGGAAAAATTGTTTAGTTCTTATGAATCTCTTGATAAAGCTCATGCTATTACCCTTACTAAAGTCCATACTCTTGAAACCGAAAAACAATCGCTCACCAATGATCTTGAATTTTTAAAAAAGGATGTGCATCGTTTTAACATAAGTACGGACAAAGTTACAAAAATTTTAGATGCACAAAGAGGTGAGCATTCCAAATTAGGACTTGGCTATAAACCTTTTCAACCTATTTCTATGAAAAATGACCAAAGTCCGACTTTTGTTCGTGCTAGTAGTGCCCACAATATTATTTATTTTTATTGTGGTAAATTGGTCATTATGTTGCTCATTGTAAATTGAAGAACAATTTTAGCTATGTTTGGAGACCCAAAGATCTCAAGACTAACCCCCATGGACCCTAAGATTATAGGGTACCTAAAAGTGGTTCATTTGTAGGTAATAGGGGCTATAACAACCATGGAGGATTCAAAATGGCTCGTGGACAGCGGGTGTTCACGCCATATGACTAGAAAGAGAGAACTTTTTACTAACATCAAGCTCCAGAAGAGGGTATGGTCATGTTCGGCAATGGCAAAGGAAGAATTCTTGGAAATGGAGAAATTTGTAGTTCTTCTTTCTCTCTTAGTAATGTTCTTTTAGTAGAAGAGCTTAAGTTTAATTTGATAAGTGTTAGCCAACTTTGTGATTCAAATTATAATGTTGTTTTCAATAAAGAAAAATGCCTTATTCTTAAAAATGATGAAATTATTTGTGAAGCAAATAGAAAATACAATCTTTACAAAATTTGTACAAGGGATTTGGTTAGTCAAAATGTTTCTTGTCTTGTCGCCAATAATGATTTAACGAGTTTATGGCATAAGCGACTTGGACATGTTGGATACAAGAATTTGAAAAATATTTACAAAAACCAACATGTAAAAAGACTACCCAAATTGAATTTTAAAAATCTTGGCTTATGTGACACTTATCAAAAGAACAAAATTAGTTAAAAGTAGTTTTAAGCCCAAAAATAAAATTTCCACCACCAAGCATCTACAACTTCTTCATTTAGATTTGTATGGGGATATTGGTATGGCTAGTCTAAGTGGAAAACATTACATTTTCGTTATTGTCGATGATTTTTCTAGATATACTTGGGCTCTTTTTCTTGCTAATAGAAGCGATGCCGTTAATAAGTTTTTTAAGTTGTGTAAACTTATTGAGAATGAAAAGGAAGATACTATTAAATCTATTCGAAGTGACCGAGGTGGAGAATTTGATGGTGAATTTAGAGTCTTTTGTGAAACCAATGGATATGCACATAATTTTTCGGCTCCAAGGACACCTCAACAAAATGGAGAAGCTGAGAGGAAGAATAGGACACTTCAAGAGATGAGTCGGTCCATGCTCAATGAATTTTCACTTCCAAAATATTTTTGGGCCGAAGCCGTAAGTACCGCTTGCTATGTCATTAATCGAGTTTATATTCGTCCTAAAATGAATAAAACTCCATATGAGCTTTAGAAAGGAAGAACTCCAAATATTTCAAAATATTTGGATGTAAATTCTTTATTTTGAATACAAATTATCAATTAGACAAACTTGATCCTAAGGCCGATGAAGGAATATTTATGGGGTATTCAACCAAGAGCAAAGCATATCGTGTTTACAATAAGGCTAGCATGGTTGTTGAAGAATCTATTCATGTGAAATTCAATGAAACCTCGGGTGTTGAAAGGATATCCATTGATGATAGTGATGAAGAAGAGATTATTGAACCCATTGTTCAAAATGATGCTCAAAATGATCAACCTTCTACCTCAAGTGATCAACCATCCACTTCAAATGTTCCTCAAGAAGATAAATGTGATACTTCGGATCTTCCCGTGGCATTAAAATTTAAAGGAGATCACCCAAAAGATCTTATTATTGGTGATCCCCTTGATAAAGTGATGACCCGAAGAAAATCTGCCGAGAAAGCTCTTATATCTCAAAAAGAGCCTAAAACTGCTAATGAGACTATTGAAGATGAGGATTGATTTTTAGAAATGCAAGAGAATTTGAAAGAAATAATGTATGGGAATTGGTACCGTGTCCTCCATCTCAAACAATCATTGGTACAAAATGGGTATTCCGGAACAAACTCGATGATCAAAGCAACATTGTCCAAAACAAGGCAAGGTTAGTAGCCCAAGGTATTGTCAAGAAGAAGGTATTAATTATGATGAAACATTTGTACCCGTAGCACGTTTAGAAGCTATTCGCATTTTACTTGCCTATTCTTGTTTTAAAATTTTCAAACTTTACCAAATGGATGTTAAATCCGCATTTTTAAATGGTTTTATTCAAGAAGAAGTCTATGTAAACAACCTCCGGGGGTTGAAAATTTTTCTAGGCCTAATGATGTTTATAAACTTAAAAAAGCCTTGTATGGTTTAAAAAGCACACCCGTGCATGGTATGATAGACTTAGCTTGTTTCTTTTGCAAAATGGTTTTACAAGAGGTAAAGTTGATACTACTCTCTTTGTGTTTGAAAAAGGGCAAGATTGTTTACTTGTGCAAATTTATGTTGATGATATTATTTTTGGTGCTACTAATGAATCATTGTGCAAGAAATTTTCTAAGTTGATGCAAGGTGAATTTGAGATGAGCATGATGGGGGAGCTTAATTTCTTCCTTGGACTTCAAATTAAGCAATGCCAAGAAGGTATTTATATTTCACAATCAAAATATACAAAATAACTTTTGAAAAAGTTCGGCATTGAAGAAGGAAGAACCGTATCTACTCCTATGGCAACAAATGTCAAAATTGACAAAGATGAAAAAGGCAAGTCCGTGGATGAATCAAAGTATCGAGGTATGATTGATAGTTTATTTTATTTAACTGCAAGTAGACCGGACATTCTTCATGTCGTATGCCTATGTGCTCGTTTTCAAAGCAATCCCAAAGAATCTCATATGAGTGCCGTTAAAAGAATTTTTCGATATTTAAAAGACACTATTCAATATTGTTTATTTTATCCAAAGAATGAAATTTTTTCTCTTAAAGGTTATAGTGATTCGGACTATGCGGGTAATATTGATGATCGTAAAAGTACCTCCGGATCATGTCAATTTTTGGGCGGTTGCCTAGTTTCTTGGTTTTCAAAGAAATAAAATTGTGTTTCACTTTCAACGGCCGAAGCCGAATATATATCCGCGAGTTTTTGTTGTACTCAACTTCTTTGGATGAAACAAACCTTAGCGGATTATAAATGTTCTTTTGAAAATGTTCCTATCTTTTGTGATAACATATCCGCTATAAATATTGCTCAAAACCCGGTTCATCATAACCGTACTAAACATATTGAGATTCGACATCATTTTCTAATGGATTGTATTTCTAAATGAAAAATTGAGATATCTTTCGTACCATTTCAAGATCAATTGGCGGATATCTTTAAAAAATTGCTATCTTCCGAGACTTTTGCGTCAATACGAGCTCGGTTAGGCATAATGCATATTGAATGAGGTTTGTGATTGCATTTTGCATGTTTTTAAAACTTACGGGAGAAAAATCGGATTTTTGGTTCAAATTTTGGATTTTGGAAAAATAGACTGAACCAGTGGGCTGACTGGGCTGAGGTCGACCGGTCGGCCTAGCCCTCGACCGGTCGCCCTAAGCAGTTTTTTTGATAAAACCGTCTCTGTTCTCATACTTAGCCATTTTAGGCTCTTTCAACTCATTTTCCGCCCCCTTTGTCATTTGCACAAAAAATCCACCTCAAATGTGTTTTATTGCATCCATTCTATATCTTTGAGTTCATTATCTTCGATTATCATCATTATTGCTCATCTCTACCGATTGAATGGTAAGAATTCTACTCCCTAAGCTTAATTGGGTTGAACCCTTGAAAATTTGCCTTACATGTCAATTTCTTGATGCATATTTTATATGGATGTGATGTGCTCATTAATTGTTGATGGGTGGTTGTTTTATACATTTATTTGGTGATAAATTTTTTGGCTTGATTACTTTTACAAGGGCTATATACAACTTCTTCCATTTTTACCGCCCGCCAAGTGTTCGATGAATTGTCGCAAAGAAAACTTCACAAATTACATGATACTCTTGCTTTTAAAAGTCTCTTACACTTATGGAGATCATGTTTCTTCACTCAAACGAGCTCTTGTAATTCAAATTATCAATTTCTCCCTTGTTCATTGCCCTCAAGCTTAATATTCCAAAAGCTCGATAAAATGACTACTTAGCGCACTTTGATATACATGGCCTATGTTTTTATCGTGCTAACATTTTTTTGATGATTCCAAAGGGGGAGAAACATGAAATTGGCTCGTTAGCTCATAGAAGCTAATAAAAGCTCGCGAAAGTAGCTATAAGCTATGGCTACTTAAAGCCAAAAGCTGTGAAGTATACTTAGTCCATTGGATGTATTATGGACTTATTTGCATGATCTATGATGGCTCTTGACAGGGGGAGCTTCTAAGCTCATGATTTTCATATTTAGATTGTAAAAGCTAAAACTTCTAGCTTTTGTATTGATTATTCTTGATGTGCTTGTTGATAGGGAGAGCTTTTGTAAAATGTCTTTGAATATTTTAACTCCCTTCTATTTGGTTATTATGCATAGTTTGTTGTTACTCTAAATGGATAGTTTACTCCTTAAACGGAAAATTGTTTTGTTTTCAAAATTGTCCTCTTAAAAATTGTTTTGGTTTGTAATCATCAAAAAGGGGGAGTTCGTTAGATAAATATTTTTATCATGATTTTGATGATTTTGTTTAAATGAGTTTTTACACCAAAACAATGTTTCCCGTACCTGAGTTAAGCTTTGAAACAGAAAACGGGACGGAAGGAAAACTGGGGAGGGCGACTGGTCGACCCGGAGGGCGACCGGTGAGGGCGATCGGTCGACCTAAGGGCGATCGGTGCCCGAAAGCAAGCCCTCGAGAATAGACTTCTCTGTATTGAACTTTTGAGGACTCCAACCGGTCAACACAGGGGGCGACCGGTCGGACCCCCCGTCGACCGGTCCCCATGTGTATTTTCGTGTAAAATACTTTCAAATTCTATCTCTACGCTACCGGTCGCTATACGGTTTTGACAGCAAACTATCCGTTGGGTTTTCAGACAGCTTTTCTCCAATTTAAGGGGTTGATTTCTAACAGCTATTTCTTGAATTTAATTACATTATTTTTTGTAGAAATCACTCTCCAAGAAGGAGCCAATGTCTGGAAATCAAACCAAGACCTCTCCTATAAATAGAGGTTCCATTCAAGCAACAAGATACAACACAACATACAAGCAAAGAGCATACAAGCAAACACATTGTCATATTTTGTTGTATTAGCCTAAATACTTTCACTTGCACACTCTTGAGGTCCAGGCTTTTGATTTTTGATTACACTTGCACTCAATATTTGTATTATCATTATCGAGTTGTAATCTTGATTTTTGTCCATCATCCAAAACAAGATATCCTTGTTGTTGTTCTTGTGGTAAGAGCACACTTGGGTGATCTTAGGTGTTGAAGAGTGCGGTACTCTTCATAGGTGTTGAAGGAAGATTGTGGTAATCTCCTTGAAGGTGTTGTAAGAGGATTGTGGTAATCCTCAAAGGTGGTGTTGTATTAATTGTGGTAATTAATAAAATTTCTTTTTCCTTTTCGAAACCCATCCCGGATATACTGAGGTGGTAGAGCACGTAGTCCCTAGGTGGGGTGAAGCTCTTTAAATCATCGTGTGTTGTTTATTTTCCGCACTTATAGCGTTCATCTTTTCTTGATCATTCGTAAAAGAGGGCAAAATCTGAAAAACTGGCATAATCTATTCACCCCCTCTAGATTATCGTAGCCACTTGGACTAACATTAAGTCCATCGATGAAAGAGCATGGAGATCTGTTCTTACGCGATGGACACCACCAAGAATCGTTGACACCGAGGGAGTTACAATAGACAAACCAGAGATTGAGTTGCAAAATGATGAAATCCAGATTGCAAGCTTTAATTCTAAAGTTTTAAATGCCATATTTGGTGTTGTTGATATGTTTTTGTTCAAAATAATTTCTAATTGTTTTTCAGCAAAAAATGCTTGGGATGCATTGCAATTGCATTGTGAGGGAACACAAAGTGTTAGAAGAACAAAGCTAAGACTCCTAGCAAGCAGATTCGAGAATATGAGAATGGAAGAAGAAGAAACCATTGCTTCATATAATGCAAAAATCTATCTTGCTAATGAGGCACAATCACTTGGAGAACCTATTAGCAATGCAAGATTGGTAAGCAAGGTAATAAGATCTATTCCTGAAAGGTACAATATTAAGATCTACACCATTGAATAAACCAAAGATACTGATACTCTTAGACTTGATGAACTTATTAGTATTTTACAAACTTTTGAGTTAAACTTGGGACAACAAAAAGAACATAATGTTGAAGACAAAGACAAAAAATATCGCTTTAAAACGCAAACTGATTTTGATTCTTGTGATGTTCAAAGTAATGCAATGGAACATTTTATGAAAACATTCATGAATGTTGTTTAAATGAAGAATCTATTGCATTATTGACCTTATGATTTAATAGTTTACTCAAAACTTCTTATGTGAATGGCAAAAATTTCAAGTCTAAGAAACAGTTTTCTGGTAATTATTCAAATTTCCTTAAATAGTTTGAACTAAATCAAGAGAGCAATTCTTTAAAACCAAAAATCCTTGATTTGATTCAATGTCGTGCTTGCAAAGGATTTGGTCATTATGCAAATCAATGTGCAAACACTCTTAGGGAAAGAGGTATGGATTTTACTGTATCTTTTAGTGATGAAGAATCTGAGATGGTAAAGAAAATTGCAAGGGACTTGTAACAATTCTTGCGGAAGAGAATCACAAATTTGATGGATTCAGAAATGATGCATCATCTGAGACATCACAAGACAGTTATGTTGATTCTGGATATGATTTTTTTAATCATTTTGAATCATTTTTATATCGAATTCAGTGGTCAAAGTTTGTTGATCTAGAACATAAATGTCATGATGATTTGCAACTTAAATGTGAAGATCTTGTCAAAGAGAATGAAATTTTAAGAGAATATGTTGGGAGATTAGAAGTTCTTTTAACAAAGAAAGACAAAGATCTTGATCTAGTAAAATCTGGACTTACAAGTCTTACAAAGACTGTAAGTAAGTTTGATTCTAGCTCCGCTGTTATTGATGATATATTTTTGAAAGTTAGATTTGATAGAACTGGATTAGGATATGTTAAAGCAAACAAAACATATTCTTGTAAGAAGACATGTCTTTCTATGAAACAAGGAAATGCTGGAAAAAGTAGCAAATTATTTTTCAAAAAGAAGTTCAAAAAGTCTGAAAGTGTTTTAAAACATAAATTTGTGTGTCGTTACTCTTTAAAACCTGGGCGTAGTAAACCTTTTTGCTTCAAACTGAAGAAAGACAAGGCTTTTGGTAAAATGATGCCAGAGATGATACATGACATTATTGAGGACACTTCCAATTTTGTTGAGAATTCTTCAAATACTGATCCTAAACTGGATTCGACTGATGATAATGATCATTGTTGTGTTCAACACATTGCCACTGAACATCCGTTAGTGATTATTTTCTCTAAATCATTGGATTTTGAAAGATTTTCCTATTCGAGGTAATCTCTCGATTTGTGTGTGTTTTGATTGCATGTGTTGCATGATGTATTACTTCTTATATCGTAACACATTCTATATTTTCTTTTTAGGTTTCTAGGCATATTTGTTTTGCATGATATATCATGGGATTTTTAATGTTTTGATGTGCCATTTTTTTTAAAACTGATTTTGTTAAAATCAAACTCTTCATAAAGTCACCAAACAGATTTATTATCTTATTTTGAACTTGCAGTTTTGTACATATTTAGCTCTTAAATTGTGAGAACATTTGGACTTTAACTTCTGGACTTTTAAAAGTATTTATGTACTATTTTTATGTGCTTGTGATTCTTGAGTGCAAGTGAAAATGCTTAATTAATCTATCTTTGTCGTATAAAATTTTAGTTTGAAAAATGCAGAATATGTTTTATGCAATGATGGCAATATTGTACATGATATTCTATGATACTGAATTGTGTGTGTGTGTGTGTGTGTTTTTTCCTTCTTCTCATAAATACATGTTTTTAGACATAATCTAGGTCATGCATTTTTCTTTTTATAAAAAGACAAACCGAAAATATCTGGAAGCTAATGTTTAGTAGTAAAGAGTGGTTACATTTTATACTTTTTATCTATGTTGGATAACTGATCTTAACTTCTTTTTAAGTGGAGATAATGGGGTATCAAAATGCACTTAGTGGACTTGTATGTGGTTATTTTCTCTCTTTAAATTATGGAGGCTGATTTCAGTCCAAAAAGAGGGAGAAAGTGGCACAAAAACAAGCTGGAAGCAAAGGCAGTAGAGATGGTGATTCCGAGAATGATGCCAACACGTGAGGCATCATTTGTTAACAATTGAACTTGCTTGTTTGAAGTGTATTTGATGTTTTTTGTACTTCTTGTTTCTGGCTTATATTCAAGGGGAGATTTGACTTCTTGTATTCAAGGGGAGATTTAATTGTGTTTTTGTACAAAAGGTTTTGTCCAGAAATCTGCAAAAAGGGGACGTTGTTAATGTTTGATATTTCTAAAACGTCAAACATTATATGATTTTTTATTTTTCAGATTTCTGGATAATATTACGATTAAATTTTTGATTTTTCCTAGAGGAGTTATTTTCAGTTTTTATTTCTAACTTGTGGGAGGTTATTATGTAGTGGATGACGGTTTTTTCCTTAATCTTTGCAGGTGGTTATGCTTATGGAAGTTATTCTTTGGAGAAGTTACAAACATCTCTATTTAAAGAAAATCACTCATGCAGAATTCAATTACATATTGACAGATTCAGAGTTTGAGAGTTCATCTTCCAGCTTTTTCTTACAAGAAAATCTCTGCAGAAGCTGAGTGATACCAAGAATGTTGGTGACATTGTTGGCATCATTTTTAGAACTCGAGTGTTAGGAGTTTGTGTGAGATAGATTCAGTGTAGAATTAGAGTTTTGAGTGCATTAAATGTGTTCTCATACTTTGTAAAGGAGAGTTGTTACTTTTGGAGACACAAGGGGAGTTGTTCTTCTAATTTCCTTGTTTACTATGTATTTTTATATCTTTGTAAACAAAATCATCCTTTGAAGAGTTTTTGTTCTAATGAACACCGTACAAGTATTTTATACTTGTACAAAAATTTAATCTCTTGTGTTTTGTCTTTAAATCTGTCTTTATTTCATATATAGTGAAATTGTGTTTTGTTAATAGTCTTTCGCTGTGTTTTATAAAGTGTTCGCAACACTTTCAACTGCACATTGCATTGTAATAAGAATTAGACTTCTTCAATTCTTTCAATTTTGGTTCCAAAACCAGAACCGATGGTTCCAGTTCTGGTTTAGAACCTGGTTCCTCCACAATTTTGGTTCCAGTTTTAACCGAAACCATTTGTTTATCTTTTGATAATTTTTAATTTTTTTAAAATGGTTTATCAACTTCAGTTACAAAAAAATGGGAAAAGAAAGAAAAAGAATTGGACGTAATATTCAATTGAGTTTTTACTTAATATTAATATTAAATTGTCTATATATACTATTAGAGTATAGAGGAATCAAAAGTTCACGTAGTTCGCTTACAACATTTGATTAAAAACGTGTCTCATGTGGTTACAAATATAAAACGTTATAATAAACATTTAACATTTCATCTAGCATATTTTACCAAATAAAAATAAAAATCGTTGGTTTTAACCTTGAAACCACCGGTTCCACCATGGTTCCACCGATAATTCCACATACGGTTCTAACCGATGGTTAAAACCGTCAGTTCAACAGTTTTTGAGACTAGGCAACCGGAACCAGAACTGGCCTATACGGTTCCAGTTGTGGTTTGACCAGTCAACGGTTTCCCGAATAGTTGACCGGTCAACGGTTTCCCAAACCGTTGACCACGGTTTTGGTTCTGGTTTGTAACCCGATTTCGGTTCCATTTAGCCACCCCTATCCAAATAATTTCCTCAAGCTTATGCTTGTATACGGGGTTACGAGCTTGCGATGCGGCAATTGGGCTTGACTCTGACTGTAGATGGATTCCACTCTTTGTTCTAGGCCAGGAAGTCTCCTGGTGACACCTTCTTCCACTTCTTCCCTCTCCCCCAGTGCACGTTTCTTAAGAGACTTCCTTCTTCTGTTGGGTTGTAGAAGGAGGACTTCTTCTATGTGAGGGACAATGGTTGGGAGCTTCCTCATGAATGGCTTTCAGAAACCATGACGGCCCGAGGCACTCCCACTTCTCGAAAGGAGATGGTGAAAGCTTATAGATTCAGGGGATTATTTGAGAGTATATTGAGTGTTAAGGAGTTCTTGAGTACTCCATCTTGCTTTACTTCTTTGTATTGCTTCCAGCTTTACTTGTATACTTTGACTGCCACCATTTTCTGATATTGCTTCTTGCTTGCTTTTTAGGTAAGGAGAGTTATAGCATCACAGAGCTGATGGCCTTTAAGAAGAAGGAAAATGAGAAGGCCGAGGAAAAGCCTGTTGATGGCGGGAGTTCAAGTGCCCCACCCCGTAGTGATAGTGAGCGATGGTAGCACCCTCATCGTCCAGAGAGTAATTGGCGCTTGGGTTCTTGCTCCGTTGACTACGTTGATGTTGTTCCTACTTCCCGTCCTCGTTCTGGCTCTTCTGGGAAGAAGAGACCGAGGACGGAGCCTGGTGTTACTGCTTTCGGGACCATTGGTCCCCGAGCTATCTTTTTTGGCGGAGTGAACCATCGTGAGGGGATTCAGTCCCATTAGGAATACATGGATTCTGGCTTAGGCTATGCTAGCACGATAAGTGCTCTGTAGTCAAATGATCAGTCCCATCTTGGGTCTCTGTCCTTCAAGGACATCGAGACTTATCTTTGCAGGATGTTGCTCGGGTAAACTTTTGTGGTTACTTTGTTTCGTCATTCTTCATTCTTTATCTTTTCATTTAGCTAAGACTTGTACAAATTTTGTTGTAGATTTAACGTCTTCGAACCATCGAGGCGAAGTGATGGAGGACGAGAACCATCAGCTCCGAGATAAGGTGAAGAGCTTGACATAAGGCGCGGGTCAGCATGAGAACAATATGTCCGAGCTATCGAAGGATTTTGAGTAGGCGATGGCCCAGCTTGACCATGAATCGAAGATGGGTGATGTTTTTTTTCAGTCTTCAGTTGGCGCGTAGATGCTAGCTCGGGAGATGTCCCGCCCGATTGAGGCTTATAGAGTTTCTCTAGAGTACCGTTCAGAGTTGCTGAAGGAGTCTTCCATCTTCTATGATAAAGTGGTTCGCCATTATCGAAAACTTCTATGGCGGAGCTGAAAGGTCTCTAGCGAGGTGATTGACATCTTGGACTCTGGCGTCTCAAATGAGGAGGAGGATAAGGAAGTCAAGGGCTTGCAGGATCTTCCCCACGAAGCCGACAACATGGGCGGCGACGATGGAGATGAGCCTCGAGGGGCTGATGCTGCTGAGGGAGATGGAGCCTCCCCTGCTTGAGTAATGATAACTATATTTCGACCCAGATGGCCTTTGATTCCTGCCCACCTCTTTAGGGCTTACTTTATGTATTTGGATATTTCTTTATTTCTCTTTTTGTTTTGAGATGTTTATTTGCCCCATGGGGATGGATGATATTCTGTTGCATTTAAATTACATCGACGCTCTTCCTTATGCATATTTGTTCTCTTTTATCATGCTTACTTGTAATATTTGAATGTGACTTCTTATTGGTGGGAGACTTGTTTATATCTTGTGTAGAGGTGGATCTTTTCCTTCGGAAGAAAGTCTTAATTTTTTCGAAATAGCCAAAAATACTTGTGTTTAGCATTAGAAGGTGCCCTTTCGGAGAAAAGAGGGGGATCTCTCCTAGAGCTTCCTCAGAGTTTTTGTTTTGTTATATTGATTTCTTTCCACATGTGTTAGCATTTTTGCTCTCTTTTCCTTTCACATTTTCATGATAAGTGCGAGAATCCCTTGTGAGGATTCCCTTTCCCCCAGGGCCTTAAATGGAGAAGGTGAATTACTAGGACTTTATGATGAGGCCCTTCCCATCGGGATTCTTAGCTGGAAGGGGTCTTCCCACTCGGGGTTTTAGCCGGGTGAGGTTTTTCCCTTTGGAGTCTTAGCCGGATGAGGTTAATTACTAGGACCCCCATGAAGAGGCCTCTCCCATCTAGGGTCTTAGCCGGAAAGGGTCTTCCCATCCGAGGTCTTAGTCGGGTGAGGTCTTCCCCTATGGGGTCTAAGCCGGAGGAGGTGAATTACTAAGACCCTCGTGAGGAGGCCCCTCCAGTTGGGGTCTTAGTCGGAAGGGATATTTCCACTCAGGGTCTTAGTCGGGTGAGGTCTTTCCCACTGGGGTCTTAGCCAGAGGAGGTGAGTTACTAGGAACCCCGTGAGGAGGCCCCTCCCATCCGGAGTCTTAACCAGAAGAGGTCTTCCCACCCGAGGTCTTAGCTGAGTGAGGTCTTTCTCTCCGTGGTCTTAGCCGGAGGAGGTTATTTATGAGGACCCCCATGAAGAGGCCTCTCCAATCTGGGGCCTTAGCCGGAAAAATGGGGTTTGTTGAAGAGAGCACCCAAATGGTCATTGACCTTGGCCATATTTGGCTAGCAATTGCATTCACCAAATCAAAGTAGAAACGTGAAAGTATTTTTATTCATTATAATGATAAAGTTTTACGCCCTGTGGGCGGAAATAATACTAAAATGTAAATAAATGTTTAATGCTTCTTGGGCAGAAATAAACTGAAAACAGTCAAATAATAAAGTCTCCAGGAGTCCATGGAGAGGTCGTGTCTAAGGCTGTGCGGTGCTTTCATCATTCGGTCTGGGGAGCTTGCTCATCTTCAAGGTGTCCACATAACACACCCGAGCCGTCTTAATATCTCCAACAGTCTCTCCTATCCTAGAGTCCATGGGACTTCAATTTTAAGTTAACTATGGAGGGGATGGCCGGGAACTGGATCAGGCTGGGCCTTCCCAATATCAAATTGTACAGAGATGGAGCATCAACAATAAGGACACTAACCATCTTCGTAATATGATGTGGGGCATGTATGCCCAATGTGAGCAGTAGGTTGATCTCCTGAGGACTTGATCACTAGAGCTGTCAATTCGGCCCAGCCCGAACCAACCTGGTTTTCTAATGGGCTGGGCTCTATTTTTCAAGGCTCGAAAAAAGTCGGGCCTCAAAAGCCCGGCCCGACGGGCTAGCCCAAGAAGCCCGACTTTTTTAGTGCAATTTTCATTTATAGGTCGGGCTGGGTTCCCCATTTTTGCGGCTCGGGGTACTGTTTGGGCCGGCCCAGCCCGACTCAATTTTTTGAAAAGCTCGGTGGGCTCAGGCCGGGCCGGCCCGACCTGGTCTTTTGACAGCTCTATTGATCACTTCTCTCGTAAAGCCAATTAGCAGCGTAGAAACCGAAATAATATATGCTGGGTCAATCTTCATCTTATCGAAGGCTTCTCGAAATATGACATCCACTGCACTTCCCATATCCACCAAGACCCTCTTGACCACAAAGTTGGCCAGCATGACTGATATGACAATGTCGTCTGGGTGGACTTGGGTTTCAGGGATGTAGTCTTGAGTGTTGAATGTGATAGACATGCCCTTTGTCTTATGCGGTTCTGTGATTCTTTTCTTGGACGGCGTTTCTTCGGGTCTCCCCCTTCCCTCCTTGCTACATTCCCGGAGAGCACTCTAGGTGTCTTTTACCTCTGGTACCCTAGAGATCACATTGATGACTACGGCTACATGATTGTCGTGCATTTCTCCCTGTGGGGGTCTGAGCGGCGCTGGTCTTGTTGAGATTCTTCTTCGTGTGGTATCGGATCATGGCAAAACTTGCTCTGATCCACGAAGTCTTAAAGGTGGCCTTCTGGATAAGTCGCTCTATCTCCTTTTTCATAACGAAATAGTCATCGGTAGTGTGCCCCTTGTCTCTATGACATCTGCAGTATAAGTTGGAGTGTGCCCGTGTAGGGTTGCTTCTTAGTGGTTGTGGCGGATCAATGGTCTCCTTTTTCTAGGCGGCTATCAGTACTTCTGCCATCGGAGCATTGAGAGACGTGTAGCTTAGCCAATTTATCTTTCTCGGACCTTTTCAAAGTTGATTCTTGTCGTCTTCCCGTGACTTGCACTTGGCACTGGGTTCAGGCTTGGTGGACCCCTCCACTCGAATATGCCTCTCGGCTTGGCTCATTAGCTCCTCCAAGGTGGATGGAGGCTTTCCAACCAGGGATTCCTTCAAATGTCCCTGGCGAAGATTTTACTTCAATATCCCGGCCAAGGTCTCATGTTGGACATTGGCTACTTCATTGACGGCTTCCCTAAACCGTTTCATATACTTCCACAACATCTCTCCTTCCTTCTGCTTTACCTGAAAGAGGTGAGCGATAGTCTTGGGCACTTTCTGTTGATGGAGAACTGTTGCATGAAGGTTTAAATAAGTTTTTCCATCCCGAAGATTGATCCTATCGGGAGTTGATTGAACCAAGTCAATGTTCACTTGGTCAAAGTAGTGCGGAACACCTTGTAGTAAGTGGAATCCGTCATGTCGTAAAGATCCGAACCAAGTGTTCCTGTGAGTCTTCAGTTCCATCACACTTCGGGAGATTGGAGGTCTTCATTCCCGAACGTAGAGGTTAGTCAAAATAACAGGGCCAAATGGCTCCTCTTCATCAGTGCAGTTGCTCGCGAATTGGCCTGGCTGGGTGGCACTGCTTGAGATTCTTCAACTGTTGGCGGCTCTTCGCAATTTTTTCGCGGCCTTCTTCTCTTTCTCCCTGATCTCTAAGGTCAGGGTCTTCAGCGGCCACCGGAGGTCGCGGTGGTCTTCCTGCGACATCGGTCGCAGCGTGATGCCTTAATGCATTCCGGGCAGTTTCATCCAATAGAGTCTGGAGGGCTTCCCGAGATAGATGAATTTCTTCAGCGGGCGAAGCCCCCCAGGAACAGGGTCGGCACTCCTCCAGGAGGAGAGAGGTCTGACTCCCTGCCTTCTGCGCGGTCGTTCTTCTTGCTAGTCTCCAACCCCACGGACTGCAGTTTGAGATCCGTCTTCACGTGCTTGCGACTGAGTTCATCTTAGTGTACTTTGGTTGTTCCCACAGACGGCGTCAAAATGATGCTGCTTTTTAGGCAGATCACTCAAAGTCAGCGGTGTAGATAAAATCCTCATTTCCGAAGGGGAAGTCTTCAAGTCTTCTTCTCAGGAAGCTGGAAAATCCTTCGACTGGGAGCGTGCTTGCATACACGCGCAAACATTAGAAGGTCCCGGGGGTTGTCCCAGAGAGGCCCCCTCGACGTTAAGTCAGCCCGGTGAACGAGAGAATAATTAAGACAATAAATATTGAATTAAATACATAGGAGAATTATTAGAATGTCAGAATGTACTTACAAATGAATAGGAGGGATCTTTTTATACCTAGGAGATGGGCCCTGTGGGCCGTGTAGGAGAATTCGACATATGGGCCAATCCGCGTAGGGGAAATCGGCTTATGGACCAATCCGACTCCTTTGGGCCGGGTTATTTTGTTAAGAACCATTGTGCAATTAATATTAAATTAATATATAAATCGAATTATATATTAATTAATTAAAAGTCGTTTTTGCACCAACAGTAGTAAATTAGAAATTATTGTTATTTAATATGTACTATACTACTATCAATTCTGACAACTTTTATGGTATCACCAAATCCTGTAATGATAGGTTACATAGTTGAGAAATTTCATATTCATGTGAAACATATGTGAAATGAAGCTCCTATAGAGTTCGTCTCATGATGACAAAATGATTAAAGTACAAATTGTAATGTTTTTTTGGTTTTTTAAATCAACCAATTTCATTCCGCTAGAGAACATTACAATTTATTACAACGATCAAAAGTGTAATACCACAAAAATAAAATATATTCAGATCTAAAATATAAATATATTTAAAATTTATAACATATTTAATTAATCTAGTAGAATCGAGAAAATCGCAACAACTATTTGAATAAATCACTAATATTCTGGCAACAGATCAACTGAATCTTGTGTACAAAACGCCCACAACGGGAACAATTTATTCGATAAATGAAAAACTTAACAATGGAAAACACAAACCACATGGAGACGGAAATTTCCACTTACTAATGGGAAACAAAACTACAACATATGTAGACAAAATAAAAACAAAATTAGAAAACAAATAAAAGCGAAGAAGAAATTCCTTCCCACATCCTCCCGTTTAGGGAAGATGATGGAAAAAAGAAGACAAAGAAGAGTCCACGGACGAACTTATATAATGAGATTTTCTTTCAAGTATTGATTAAGCTCGTGACGAATTATAATTTGAATAACCCTATTAATGTCAAAGGTTCCATGTGTGATGTGTGTGTATTTCATGTATGGCCTACCTTAGGGGGTTCGATTAGGGGAAGAATATTCTCCTAATGGGCAGAATTTAGTATCTCTATTATTTAGGGGGGAAAGAATAACCTCAAAATTACAGGAACCACACTACTAAAGAAAATTCCAATATCATTATTTCTTGATGGAAAAAAAGAAGAAAAAAAAAATCTGAATACTACAGGATTCACACTACTAGAGAAAATATACCAATTGGGGTAAGGATGCAATATGGTCTCTTGGATATATGAATAAAGAGGTATATTAAAGTAAGAGAATATTATAGTTCATAGCTAGCTTGTAGAGGTTCCTATTCTTTGGTGTCTCTCTCTCTCTCTCTCTCTCTCTCTCTCTCTCTCTCTATATATATATATATATATATATATATATATATATATATATATATATATATATAGGGGGAGGATCCAATGAGACCACATATTATAGTGAGACAATGTGGACTCATCTCAACCCTCCTTTATCTATATCAATGACTAAGATAAATAGGCAGGGTTAAAATTACATTAAATATTTAATTAAGTCAAAATAAGGGTATAATTGTCAAAACATACATGTGGGGACCATCCAAATATGGAATGAGTTATTAGGAGAGAGAAAATCACGTGGGGAGAGAGAAAATCGCGAGAAATCGTGTTGGACAGAGAAAATCACGCATGTGCTCTGCCATGCAGTATGTTGTACACTTATCATATATTTGTTGTATACTTAACATTATTTTACTGTATGTTTAACATAATTTTACTACATATTAAAATGGTCAAACAAAAATATGTGGGAACCGTGAATCAAGGAATCAGTTATAGGGAGAGAGAGAGAGAGAGAGAATCACGCTCATTAACATGTGGGGACCGTGGATTAAGTAAATCAGTTGTAGAGAGAGAGAAAATCATGGTCATTATTGTAATGTATATTTAATATATATTTAATGTATATTTAACACTATTATGTTATATATCTATTATATTTGTACTGCATATTGCAATTGTCAAATAAAAATATAAGTATACAACAAAACACATATAAGTGTACAACAAAACACATATAAGTATACAACAAAAAAAAATAAGTATACATCAACATAAATACATACATAAAAAATTAACTACTTATACAATAAAACACATATAAGTATACATCGGAAAACATATAAGTGTACAGTAATCCTAAATGCCTCATCGTATGCCCTTGTTTTCTCCACATCAGCATCGTCTCCTTCATCAATCCTTCAATCCTATCCTTTATTCTGAAACCCCAAAAATATATTTGCCTCTTAGTTCATGTGTACAGGAGATGTACTAAATTGATTTCCTGACAGTTTCAACAGTCTCATAGTTCTTGATTTGCCAATGTATTTGGATAGCACCGAGGAGGTTGCCTCTTTCCTTTGCTTAATAAGAAGTTCTCCAAAGTTACAGATGCTTAGAGTTACTGTGAGTAATTTTCATGTATTGTATCTCTTTTTTTAATTTATTATTTCCTTCTTCGCATAATATTTAATGTGCATACTACAGTGTGATTCTACTAACATCATCTTATCTTGTCCTTCCTGTATGTTAAAGCTATGTGTCGATAGAATTGACGGAGCTGTAACAGAATTCCTACGAGCCCAAGAAACACCAGATCGTTATTTGAATCAACTTAAAAGGGTGGAAATTAAAGTTTACGCTTATCTTGAGCCTCTAATGGAATACCTAGTGACTGTTTCTGCTGAGAATATATTTGAATGAAATTGTGTAATTAAACAATTACAATGTTGCTCTTTTCAGATTTAAAATAAATCAAAAATATTTATTAAATTGGGTAAATCTCAACCATCTAAAATTACAGATTTGTGGACTGGATTAGTCCATATTGTCTCACTCTAATTATGTGGTCTCATTTCATCCAATCCCTATATATATATATATATATATATATATATATATATGTATATTTTAATATAATATATATATATATATATATATATTTTTTTGAGAGAGAGAGAGAGGGGGACACCAAAGAATAGGAACCTCTACAAGCTAGCCATGAACTATAATATTTTGTTGCTTTAATATACCTCTTTATTCATATATCCAAGAGTCCATATATATATATATATATATATATATATATGGAGGAGATCCTGTGAGACCACCCTCCTAGGGGAGACCGTAGGGACAGATCTACACCATAAAAAATTCGATGGCCAAGATACACCAAATATATGCAGCTATTGGAAGGAAAATATACACTTGCAGGGGTAAAATAGGGATAAATGAAAATCCCAAAATAACCGCCTCCTACAAATTAGGGACGTGATCTGTTATTGATCACGTTCTCTAAATCACGCGGTCAACCATTCTCTCTCTTTCTTTCAACATATTTATGTTTCGCATAATTTAAATTTGCATGTTTAGTATGAACAAAGTGTATTACATTAAATATTTATGTTTGTTTAGAATAAGAATATTGCATATATAGTTTTGTTCCAAATTTGCATGTTTAGTATGAAAACAAAGTGTATTACATTAAATTTTAATGTTTATATAGTGTTGCATATTTTGTGTGTTTGTTTAGAATAAGAATATTGCATATATAGTTTTGTTATTAGATGAATATTGTATAAACTTGGAACAAAACAAAACAAGAAAATATTGAAATACATTAGGCATTGGTCCTTATGATTTATACCCAGTATCTGCGCATATTTATATTTTGCATATATAGTGTTCCAAATTTGCATATTAGTATGAACAAAGTATATTACATTAAATTTTAATAGTGTGTTTATTTAGAATAGGAATATTGTATATATAGGTTTGTTATTGTGTATACTTACAACAAAACAAGTAAAAAATTGAAATACATTAGGCATTGGCCCTTATAATTTATACTTTGCATACTGTATATTTATGTTCTGCATATATAGTGTTCCAATTTGTATATTTAGTATGAAAAAAGTGTATTATATTAAATTGTAATAGTGTGCTTATTTAGAATAGGAATATTAATGATGAAACTACATCAATTTCCCTAAATTTAATTGTTTAAATATATAGTAAGACATAAGGTTAATCCCAACTCCTAGATCAGGTATACCTGTGACATTCTTACAATTCCCAAAAGCAATATTAATGATGAAACTACCTGGATCTTGTTATTTTGGGAGTGGATTTGGGGATGGATTAGGAGATTTGTAAGGATTGTCGGTTTTGTGTAAGGACGATCCCTTACTTGTCTCCTCATTCGTGCTTTCTTCACTTGCATCATCCTTCTTTTTAATTTTAGCAATACCAATTTCAAGATCTGTGATGGTTTGATCTTGCACTGGTTGACTAGGCAACGTGTCCTTTTTGACGAGATGTCGAGCAATTTCACCAACTTGTGTAGCCAAATATTGGACGACTTGAGTCTCAATTCGCTTAAGAGAGGCCTCCAAGGATTTAAACCGTCTGTTATTCCACTCTTATGTTTGCTGACTAATTTGAATAAAAGAATTCAAGCTCTTTTCTAATGTAAGTCATGATGGTTGCTCTGGATTGGTCGTCATTCCTGATGCTTATATAAACAAAACTAGGAAAATAGATCAAACACACCTGAGGAATAAACCTAAACTAGATACAAATAAAAAAAATCCTAATCTAGAAACAGGAAAAATAAACACAATAGATATTAAGCCTAAAGCTTTCCCCGACAACAGCGCCAAAATTTTGTTCGACCGCTAATCACCTAAAATAAATCTAGCCATCCTCGCAAAAAAACGAGATCAATTGTAGGGTAGCAAGTTGACCACAAGTCGTCTCTCAAGGAAGACTTAGCCGACAAATAATTATTATGCAACACAATTGACAGAAAATTAAACCTAAACACTCTAACCAATTTTGTGATTTTAATAAACTAAAATAAAATAATTTAAAAGATGAATTAAAACTAAACACGATTAAACATGGAGAAACAAATATGGATGAAAGTCTAGGATTTCGGATTCATCTCATCAAACTAGCAAGCAGAATATCAACTAATTGATCATGAGGTTAATAAATATAACAAACATGTAAAAATAAGGCCTAGATCTGATAACTCACATATTCACAGATTAGGGCTATCCCAATATAATTTACTATTTTCATTAAGCCACGGTTAGATAATACATCTCTGATTCATATCTAGCCCCCTGAATAATTTAGTCCAGGAATAATATCTTCTCTCGATCTCAATTATTCCCTTAAAACAATCAAGAGTTGGCCAAATAATTAATCAACAAGTAAATAATTTATTCAGGAAAGCGAATCAATTAGTCAATACTCATGATTGGTTGTTTGAATAAAATCATCCTAATCCTAGAACAAGAAAGTTAGTTCATGCTTAGTTCAGGCGTTCTGCAACTGTGCATCGTGCGGGACCGCGCGCCTCTTGTGCGCACCCACGTACCCTCAAAACCTTGGAATTTGCTCTCGGTGTCTTCTTATAAATTGTAGCGCTATCTCATAGATTTCCATAGCCACTTAAATGACCTCAATATCAATTTTCTAGAGAGAGTTATGGCCACAATACTAAGACGTGTCATTTCTGAAATTTCAACATATTATTTTTCCTTGAACATGATTTTAACCCATCTAAAACATCTTCATTTGCATTTACTAGAAAATAAACATTGTAGAAATTTGAATTATCTTCCCAATGGTGCATGAATCAATATAATTAGAGTTCGGATGAAAACGTTATGTCCAAAATACGATGACTGTTGCAGTTGTGCGAAATGACTCTTTGACGTTTCTTGCTCCAAAACTTGTTTTTTCCACCAAATCCTAGAAAATCAACAAAATAACTCAATGTAACACTAAAACATGCAAATGCAAATAAAACATGCCAAAAATATGTATAAATCATCACATAAAACACACACAAAAATATGCAAAACAACTCCCCCACACTTAGCCATTTGCTTGTCCTCAAGCAAATAATTGTGCCTTTAGACCCAACAAGAAATATCAAGTATAATTTAAAATTCAATTAATCAATAACACCAATTTCTATCCATTTCGGATCCAACATTAATTGATTCTCAACCTCCACAATGGACTCACCCAGCTAAGGTTAAAAACAATTAACAAAGGTGTTCGGCCATCCTCGCTAAGTTTCAAATCCGTTTTACAAGTGCAACCCCATTACACATAACAAACCACACAATTGCTAGCCACGAAATTATTTTTTTTTCTTCTCTTTTTTTTCTTGTTTTTTCGCGAGAATTTTCGAGATATCTTCCACTAGGTGTAAACTTTGGATTTTCTCCAAAGGCTCCTAGGGTGGTTTCCCATACTCATATTTGTGTCGCCGTTTTACGTAAAAGACAAACATGGGGCTCATGAATGCTCCTAGTCAGTAAGCAACAACAAACAGATGAGTATAATCTCAATTGTTCATTTTTCTCTCTCTCTCTTTTTTTTGATTTTTTTTTTTTTTTTTTTTTTTTGCAAAGCTAGAAATCTTGTGTAAACAATAATTAAAACAGGGTTTCAACTTAATTCACATCAACGAAACCTCACAATTCAAGCCCCACAACCTGGACTACCATTTAACCCTCGTCGAACTTGTCTACCAAAAAGGCCAATTCACAATTCTAGCCAAATCCTACGTATCAAGTTCGAGGTGTAATTTCATAATCAAAAATTAAATTTTTGGCACATATTTCTAGCTAGCTCACCAACACAATTATAAGGCTTGTAACAATTATAAGGCTAGTGGTAACTAGCCACATGCAACCATAAGACATATATGATGACAATCCCTCCCCCACACTTAAATCATGCAATGACCTCAATGTGTAAAGAAAATAAAATAAAAGAAAAGAGAAATGTCCCTGAAAAGTGCTATAATCGGCAAACGATTAAAGCAATCAAGTGAACCGTCAATCTTGCAAAAGCCATGTGAAGGAAAACAAAATACCTCACATAAACTAAAAAAAATAAAAAATCAAACTAACATGAACAAAAATACCACATGTCAACTCACACAAAGGGAAAAATGATTGGGTTGCCTCCCAAGAAGCGCTCTTTTAACGTCATTAGCTTGACGATATTAACTAAGAAAATCATGGTGGGTCATCGAGCAAGACCTTTTTTACTACCTTGGAATTTTTATCCGGCTGAATTTTATTATGTTCCTGCCATAAGATATCTTTCATAGCAGAATCGGCAGAGTCAATAATAAAATTATCATGCAAGGTATAGGCAGGGCTACAAGCTATATCAAAAATGGAAATATTACAGTTTTTCCCAAAACATTCATACTTAATTTTCTATTTTTGACATCGATCAAGGTGTTGGTGGTTACCATGAATGGTCTACCCAAAAAAATGGTATGATCCTTAATATTACCTTTATTCTTCCTCATATCCAAGACAACAAAATCAATGAGAATTTTAAGACCACCTCTACTTGGACCAAAATATCTTCAACAATACATTTAGGATACCTAAGTGACCCATCAACAAGTTGCAAACATAATCTGGTGGACCTCAATTTTCCTAAATTTAATTGTTTAAATATAGAGTAAGACATAAGGTTAATCCCAGCTCCTAGATCAAGTATACCTGCGATATTCTTACCATTCCCAAAAGTAATATTAATGATGAAACTACCTGGATCTTGTTGTTTTGGGAGTGGATTTGGGGATGGATTAGGAGATTTGTAATGATTGTCGGTTTTGTGTAAGGATGATCCCTTCCTTGTCTTCTCATTCGTGCTTCTTCACTTGCATCATCCTTATTTTAAATTTTAGCAATACCAATTTCAAGATAAGTGACGGCTTGAGCTTGTGCTGGTTGACTAGGCAACGTGTCCTTTTTGACGATATGTTGAGCTATTTCACCAACTTGCGTAGCCAATTGGCCGACTTGAGTCTCAATTCGCTTAAAAGAGGCCTCCAAGGATTCAAACCGTTTGTTATTACACTCTTGTGTTTGCTGACTAATTTGAATAAAAGAATTCAAGCTCTCTTCTAATGTAAGTCATGATGGTTGCTCTGGATTGGTCGCCATTCCTGATGCTTATATAAACAACACTAGGAAAATAGATCAAACGCACCTGAGGAATAAATCTAAACTAGAAACAAAATAAAAAAATAATCCTAATCTCGAAACACGGAAAATAAACACAATAATTATTAAGCCTAAAGCCTTCCCCGACAACGGCGCCAAAATTTTGTTCGACCGCTAATCACCTAAAATAAATCTAGGTGAGTTAAACTATTTTCTTGGTTTACAAGTGAAATAGTTTGACAAAGGAATTTTTATCACTCAGAATAAATATGCCAAGAACCTTGTCAAAATATTTAGGTTGGACAATAAAAAGCACATGAAAACTCCGATGGGTCTAGTGATAAATTGTCCAAGCATGAGGGAGGAACTTCTATTGATCATACTTTTTACAGGAGTATGATAGGAAGTCTTCTGTATCTCACTGCCAGCGGACCTGGTATTAGTTACAGTGTTTGTGTTTGTGCTAGATATCAGTCTTGTGCTAAAGAGTCTCATTTGAAAGTTGTGAAAAGAATCATTCGTTATATAAATTGGACTACTGAACTTGGTATTTTGTATTATTTTGATACTAACACTAATTGGGCTGGTTTTTGTGATGTTGATTGGGTAGGTGATATTGATGACAGAAAAAGTACTATTGGAGGGTGCCTCTACCTTGGAAACAATCTGGTTTCCTGGTATAGTAAGAAACAGAACTGTGTTTCATTATCTACTGTTGAGTCTGAGTATATAGCCTTAGGGGGTTGTTGTTCCCAAATGTTGTGGATGAGACAAATATTAGCTGACTATGGTGTTGAAGAGGAAATCCTTACTACTTACTGTGATAATTCTAGTGCCATAAATATTTCTAAAAATCCAGTGCAACACTCCAGAACAAAACACATCGATATTCGATACCACTTTATTAGAGACTTGGTTGAGACTAAAGTTGTTGCCATTGATTTTGTAACCACTGAGAAACAAATTGCTGATATTTTCACCAAAGCCCTGGACTTTCAAAGGTTTAATTCCCTGAAACAGTCCTTGGGTGTCTGTACTTTCTCGGCAGTGTGGGTTTTAGTGTTGCAACACCATATGCATCATTTCTCTTTCTTGATGTGTTGTAACTTCTTTTATTATTATTTCTTTTGCATTAGTCATTATGCATTTTTAAGATCATTACATTGGTTAATCTCTGTTTTATTGTTGTGTTTCAGTTGAGTACCCTTTTGAGGTAACACTTGCCTAAAAAACATTGTGGGTCAAATTGCAAACAGAATGATTTTTCCCATGTGAAAGATGTATTTTTCTTTAAAGCCTTTGATGGAAAAAGGTGCCTATTCAGTGTGTGTAAGCTATTCAGTTATGAACTATTCTCTGTTCTTTTACATGCTTGAATTATGTTATGATCTTCGGAGAAAGAGCTACCCATGTTTTGGAGCGAAAGCTACCGACTGGCCAAATGTTCTCTTGTTGATTCCTTACACTCAATAGAATTTTAAATGGGAAAAGGATTTTGATCCATTGACTTTGTATGATAGTGTTTTTGAAAAAAGTGGTACAACACTGGATTACAGTACTAAAACGCCTGAAGCATTTTATTCTTGTCAGAAATAAAATCATCATTTTAAGCATCCTTTAGGATCATATTTTTGGCTTATGAAAAATATATTCTTCTTTGTTTCAAAGTGGTGAATTATTTTTCAAAATAATTTTTTCCGTAAATTTATCTCTGGTAAAGGTATTATTTATAAGTGATTATTTTGGAATAAATGCACACCTTCATTTAGTGGGACTTTCCCTCAAATTTGCAGTTGGGAAGTTTTATGGAAACTACCATTTCAGCCGCCAAGTGTGTCTATCTAATTATGGGAGTTATATCTCTCGCTTATATATTCTAATTCCGTTATATTTTGATATATTGATTCCTTAGTTTCTTACAGATGGTTTTCCTTGTTCTTTCTCACCCAAATCTTCCAGAGAAAATCTTGTGTCCTTTTTGTTTGATTTTTCTCTGATTCTCAAAAATGGTTTGAACAAGAGAACAAATCCTCAGAGAACTGAGAGAAGTAATGCAAAATAGAGGGAGAAACAGATAAATCATGTTGCTGGAAACCCTTCTCCTATCCAAGTTCAAACCGCTGCAGGTGCAACTTTTGGTGTAAAAACATCACAAGGACAACCCCTTGGAGTCGACTTGAACAACTCGCCGCCTGCTGATCCAAACCCTAGTGTTCGTGGGTCTCTTGAAAGTTCTCTCCCTAAAGAACGAAAATAGGGGTATTCTGCCATGGGAAATGAACCTTCAAGGTTGTCCTCTCCCTCAAGCCGTGTTCAACCCGCAGATCAAAGCTTTCAGAAGACATATGCTCGCAAAAAGAAAAGAGGAGTACCTCTCCAGAAAGAAGCAGAGAAAGAAGTTCCTACTGTTAGGGAAGAGGGTGAATCATCTAAAAAACCATCCAAGAGGATAATAAGACAGATGGTGTTCACAGACTCTAAAGATGAAATCCCTAGGGAAGACCCTCTTGAAAATCTTCCTGTTCAAGATATTGGGAATGAGCCCTCAGAAAATGGTTCTTCTTCAGATGATGATAGTGAAAGCACTGAGTTAGAGATGGTGAAGGATGTTGGTGGACCTTCGAGCCCTATTGATAAAGATGTTGATACCAGTGTTGAGACATCTAGTTCTCACACTGACACTGACAACTCAGAGCATGAGCCTTCAGACTCTGAGCTTGAGGATAGCAAAGGTATGTTCACTGCGTTCTATACTGTTGAAAACAAAAGGTTATGGGAAACCGTTGTTCAAAGGGAAATTTTGTGCGAAAGGCCAATCAAAATAGAGGATCATCTTAAGTATGTTATCCTACCTCTTCTTGAAGAAATGGAGTTGTTTGGGTCTATTACAAACATTGGGCCATATGTGGATAGGGTTGTTAGGGAATTCTACTGTAATCTTCCCCTTAAGTTTGATGATGAAGACTCTGCAAAATATGGTTCTGTTTGGGTAAGGAAAAAGGTGTACTCCTTCACTCCGGAGGATATAAATGATGTTCTTGATGGGAATAATGTGCCTAATGTTAATCTTCCTTCTGATATGGATGCTATTGCTAAATGAGTGACAGAGTTGTGGAAATACTAAGAAAGAAAAATTCAAGGCCAAAGATTTGACCAAGAAGTACACCTCGCTGCATAAAATTGCTATTTGTAATTGGACCCCTACCAAGCATTCTTCTTCATTCACCACAGATCAAGCAGTGTTGCTCTATTGCCTTGGGACCAAACATGCCTATAATATTGGGAAGCTGATATTCGACATTATTGGGACTCATGCTGGTTACACTAGCACGTATGGTATACTCCCTTTCCCTTCTTTAATTTACAAGGTGCTTGTGTCTCAGGGATTTAAAAAGAAGGATTCGAAGGACCTTGTTGCTATTCCTAGTCCAATTACCATATCTGTTAAGATCCTCAAAAGTGACAAGACCAATGACTTGATACTCTCAGCTCCTGCTGGCACTACTACTGCTGCTGTTGTTGGTGCTTCTTCCAGTGTTCCAACACCTAGCAATTCTGCACTTGAAGCACGTCTTCTCACTTAAATTTCTGAAGCAGAGAATCAGATAAAATTCTGGACATCTAAAAAGCTGGAAGCACATAATTTCTTTCAAAAAGGGGGAGTAGATATTGACCTTGCTGACTTGGCTGAAGCAACCATTGTGGATGACAGGGCACACTCTAGGGGGGGTCTAGTGATGAGGATGATGCTAGTTCTGAGGGGGAGTTTGAGTATGATGATGAGGAAGGAGATGAGGCTGACTCTTAGGGGGAGTCAAAAGATGAAAATGAGACTGATTAAGTCTGTAGCATACTTATGTTTATCTTGCTTCTAGTTTGGACGGTAAACTTGTTCTATTTAGGATAAACTGATTGTATGCTCTTTGAACTATGTATGCTTGTGTTTTTTACTGTGCTAACATGTAGGATTTAATTTTAAGTGTTGCATCACTTGATATTTTTATTTTTTCCTATGTGGTATATTTTGACCAAAAGTGCCAAAGGGAGAGATTGTTAATGTTTACTTTCTTGGAACATTTGGTCTTTGTGCACAATGCAATGTCTAGTATTGTAACTCTGTGATGCAATACTGTTGGTACATAATCTGAGCGGATTTTATGACAGATTTTATACTTTTATTATTTGGCATATATTTTATTATGAGAAGATTGCTAATTATCTTGGATGTCTAATCTAAATTGATTCAGCCTATTTTATTGCCATTTAATCACTTTCCTTATATACTTGTTCTCACCCATGAGGAAAGGATTATATTTTGCTGTCTTTCCTTTTGTAACCGCCATCTGGGAATGAGAAAATCTCTTGATTTCAGCAACAGAACTTCGGTTTTGATGAGTATAAAAGGAGAGGACAACACCTTGAAGAAGACATTGAGAAATACATTCTGAGCTTAATAAGTTCTTCTTTAAGAAATCATTTGTTTCATTTTTCTATTCATCAAGAGAAGAGGTGAACATCTACGGCGTAGATCGACTCAACCGTTCAAGGATTTGAAGTTGGAGGGATTCCAACAAGGTTGAGATTGTGGAGGAAACAATTAAGAGATTAGTCGAATACAAGTGTTGGTGAATTTATAAAGAAGGAATCTTTATATTATTCGTAAATCCAGTTGTATTTGTAATAAACTTTGCTTTTCTAATATTGGTTTGTTTCTTCTCTGGGTGTGGCCTCGTGCATTAAGATTGAGGAATCTAAGTACGTTAAAAATCATCATGTTATTTCTTTTCCACTTTGTGAATGTGTTGTTTGGTTCAGTGTTACAACATAAACTTACAACACTTTAAGAATCTGAACTGTTTAAATTTATTTTAAGGCCTCAATTTTTTTCAAAAGTGGCTCACCAATATATATATATTAGTCGATACATGTAGACCATGCAAGCTTATAATCCATGCGTTGTAATATTCTTATTGGCTTATAAGTCACATCACCTCAAGCATCAATGGTTGAGATTTTGGGTTGATCAAACTCGAGTTCGGCTCGGTCGGGCCAAGTCCCAATCTATATATATATAATAGCAGAAGTTTGGTCCAAAACTTTTCCCGCCCATTTTTACTTCCTAAATTTGGAAATTATTTTTTTGCAAAATCCTAACCGTAAATCTTGGAATCTATATTGAATATAATCTTGAGCATTAATACTGATATTAATATATATAGATATAATATAGTATAAGATTAAATACAGAAATTACCACAACAATTATTTATAGAAAATGTTACTCATTAAGTAAATAGTCAATGATATTTAAAGTCAATATTTTATTGTTCATAAATTTGGAAAATATTATGAATTGTATTCTATATTATTATTATTATTATATCAAAGTTGCCAAATTTTAGATACATGGCTTACAAAAATAATTAATTATATGTTTTATTCAAAAGTATTTTTGGTAGCTTATTATTTATGTTAACTTAAGTATATTTTATACAAATCCTCTCATATTATACTATTTCGATTGATTTAGAGAGACACTTCAACATTGTTTGATTCTAAAGTCGAAGCATAACTAGCAAATATATATGGTTTTCACATTTTCCGCGATTATCGTCTTCCTCAAATGTCCCGCCAACATCGGCAGGATTAAACCCCAATTATGCACTAAACAAGAGTTTGTTTATAATCTATCTTGTGGAACTGCATTGACGTTTTTTGATTAGTCTAATAAATAAATTTTGCTTCTTTTTGTTTATTCCTTATGTTTTTATTGTATTTATTTTTTAAGTTATATTTCGTGTTTTATGCTTTGTTTATTTTGAATTATTCTCATTTTAAAAATCAATATTTAAATTTAGATGGAGATCGTAACTAATTATATCTTCTGAAACAACAAAATTATGTAGCTTCTGTATAGTGTATTATAGCATCAATTGTTCGATAGACACGATAAGTAACTATTCTTCTAAAAGAGATTATTGAATTTGATTTTACAAATTACAACTCAACAATTTGGTTATGGATTAAATTATTCTCTTGGATTAACAAATAGCTAATTAATATTTCAAATAAATTCGAATACTAAAGTAATAATGGTGGTGAATTATTATTAAGTTTTTCCTACTAACAGCATATATATTGACCATACAATAATATTTTAGTAAATGATTTAATTTAGGACGACTTAATTGTAAGTGAAAAAAAAATACAAGATACAAAATAAGATAGACAAATCTGGACCAATCATTCAGAAAATTCTCCTAACCAATGCATGTTTTAGAATTACCCAAAATTAGCAGTGTTTTATTTTGGTAAGTCAATGACTATATTTTTTGTAATGTATTATTAATGTATTCATAATTTTTTTAATGTATTATTATGATATTGCTGTAAAATTTGATGTAATACAACTACAGTTTATATTTAATGAAATAATTGTTTGCTATAAATTTTTATTCATGATTTTTTATGCTGTATTATTTCGAATAATATCTCAATTTAAATTTTATCAATTGATTATAAAAATCGTTATTCATTCTTCTTTAAAAGTGTTAGTCAATAGCATAAAAAAATATCTATCATACAGCTAGCATATTCACAACTTATTCCTGCAACCTTTTCCTCATTAGGCGTTATAAAAAAAATTACAATTGCACCTTCCACAAACTATTATCTTGAATTATCCACACGTTAATTATATGATATGAAATCGGTCTAATTTAATTTTTTTTCTACTAAGTTATACCATAGAATAAAAAATAGCAAGTTTTTGTGTAGGTGGGAAAACGTTAAGATCATCTTATGTATTTTTGTATTATATTTACGAATACATTTATGAATTGATTACTAATTCTTGAAATTTTGATTTAATTGAGAATGGAGACACTGAATGATTAGTTTTTGCACAATTAATTAAAGTATTGAAATAACAATAAGAAATAATAATAATAATAATAATAATAATAATAATAATAATAATAATATGCATTTAAATTACTACTATCTTCGTCTTTACATCATTTGTAACGTTGGTACTTTGTATGTGTGCATAAAATTATCAGGATCTACATCTACAGATCACCTATCAGAAAATTTCGAGAAACCTATAACCAATGAAAATTTTAAATTAAGCATTGTAATCTATACATTTTCAAGAACCACTTTCAGTGATATTTCGAATTGTTTTTATGCACTATATTGCTTAGCTTCAGAATATTTAAGCCGTCCACAATATATTTGGGAAAAATATTGGAAATATTTTTGGATGATGTTTTCTACAAACAACGTTAACTGAGAAAAATATAGACAAATTGTTTTGATTACTGTTATGATATTGAATTATTAAATTGTGCTATATTTAATTGACATTACTAATTGATTCATTTGACGTTTTCCGCAATTGAATTTGAAATTTAAGTTTATAATTGAAAATATAAATGTTATATATAAATTTTTGCTTTTATGTACTTTATATGAGTATTTTATTATTAAAATAAAATAATAAATACCAAAAATTTAAGTATAAAATAATAATACATGTGCAACGCATGTGCGGGATTACTAGTTAAGTGTTATACTCAGAGTCAGATGTGTACCACCAAATATATATGTATCTCATTATATACTTACACATTAACATATATATAATAACAAACTTGTTTTCAAATTTGTTTTCCCGCCTATTTGCACTTGCTAAAAGCTAAATTAGATATTTTTTTATGAAAAACGAAAAAATCAAAATGGATATATATGTTCAATATCTTTGTAATTATATCATTAATTTTGTTATTCTTAATTATGTTATGAATTGATATTTTAATTTAGGTATGTCTAATTAGAATTAAATACTATACACGTGAATTTGGAAAGATTTTTTTTTTTTAAAAATGAATGATATTTTGTTGTGCGAAATTATTCTAATTTATCAAATTTATGTATGACTAATCATTATTAAATATTGTATTAAAAAAATCAAAAAGATATAACCGAAAATATAAAACAAATTGACATTATTGGCTATAATATTATATTATTTGTTATTTACGATCAATTTAATACGATTTTATAGTTTTAACCAAATCCTTAATTGTAGTGAGACTATATATTTTCAAAAATAGTATTTTAGAATCGTAATTTGCTATTACAATATACATTATTAGAGTTTAATCTTTTAATTGTATTATTATATTTATAGATAAATTTAAATTGAATTTATTTTTTTAAATTTTTTAAATTTATAATCAATATTTATAGATAAATTTAAATTGAATTTTTTAAACAAATTATCTTAGAACAATTAGGATAAATTACAAACTCAAAATTATTTTACATATTTTAAAATTTTGATATACTTCAAATCCTTAATGAAAGAATTTAAGCACGGATATTTACCAAAAGTTTTGCAGAGTAAAGATGTGATTGCAGATGTGGTCACATTCACAATAAAGAGACACACGAAGTAAAAATTGTCTACAAGCCAACAAGCTTGTAGACGTGCCAATATGGCGAAACTTTCCACTAGTACAAATCGATTGATTCCGTATACAGAAATACTAAAACCAACTAGTAGAAACTCAACGAAAAACTCCTATCTAGAGTATATCGGGATCTGTGTAATTCAACTCATCCAACAATAGACATGTGTGGACTTCGTTAATCACAATACAAAAATCAATGGATGAAAAACCTAACAAACACAATCGGGGGTGAATGTGATCTCGGATGTAGTCACATTCGAGATCACATCCGAGCGCGAGACTCCTTGTGCTTGTATGACTCTTAACTCTCTCAAGACTCTTGTATCTCTGGTATATTTCTTGTGTATTGATTATGGACGTCCTCTTCTCTTTATATAGGCGTCCAAACCCTTCAAGAGTTCTAATAAACATGGAAAGAAGATATATACAAATATATGACAAGTATATCACTTATGTTAGGAAACAAGATAAATATCAAAGAGTCCTAATATATCTATACCATATCAATATGAAATCTTTCCTAATCTATTTACAACTCAATCTTACCATAAGTCTAGAAAGGCAAAACAAATCAAAATCCAATCTTTTATTTTAGGAAATTACTTGGGCGAAAATTAACGCCCTAACAATCTCCCCCTTTTTGCCTTTCTGGACAAAACACTTATCAAGCACAAAACAAACAAACTCCCCTAAAAAAAAAACAACTCCCCCTAAATATCATGCTGAGTAAAAATACTGAAACAAATGCGATCACATTTCAGATCACATTCATAACTGCAGCAAAAATCCAGCAAACTCAATCAAATATCAAATATCCAGAAAACTCCCCCTAAATCGAAAGCATCACAATCAACCTTTTTCTCCCCCTTTTTGTCCAGAAAACATAGGTAACAATCATGTTTGCTCCCCCTCACGTGGACACGTAAAAGTTCATTTCATATGCAAAAATTTGAGGAGAATAAAGGATCATAAGACTCGAGAATTTTGGAAGATAACCATTGAATCAAGATTTTCCATAAAATAGAATCCTACAAATCAATGACACTCTTAACCAAAGATATAGATAATTAGGAGCAAAATCTATTCAAATCTTCCAAGTCCTTCAAACCATGTATAACCCACCAATTATTATCCATCAAGATTTTCAAGATTTTGGGAAAGAGAAAAATATTATCCTCAAATTATATATGGAAACCAAATCTCAGCAAAGAATCCAAGATCACCAGGACATGCAAACCTAATATGCCTAATGCAGCAAAAATAAAAAAAACGCACACACAAGGTGAAAAGTCAAAGAATGGATGTAGGTTCAAATGTCGTCCCATTTTGAGTCACACTTGTACTCGCTGATTCAATGAATCGCAATCAGAAATCCCAGCTTATCAAAATTTTCGAGTTTTCTTCACTTTTTCCGAGTCTCATGAGGGAGTTAACCAAACAGGGAGCTTTCACTCAAGTGCCAAAGGTAGCTCTTTTTCACATGATCATGCCTTTGTTAAACAGTAGGATGCTTGATGAAATAGGTCACAAGGAATAGCTGCACACAATGGGTTGGTAGCTGGGAAAGATAGTTGGGAAAGGAACTTTGAACGTTGAAGGACTACCCAAGCTTCGTAATATGCTTCATGTAGTTGGTCTTAATGCTAATCTCATCAGCATGAGTCAACTATGTGATGATGATCTCTATGTCAAATTCAACGAAAAACTCCTATCTCGAGTATATCTAATCTATGTAATTCAACTCATCCAACAATAGATATGTATGGACTTCATTAATCACAAAACAAAAACAATGGATGAAAAGCTAATAAACACAAGCTGCAGGGCTGAATGTGATCTCAGATGTAGTCACATTCGAGGTCGCATCCAGGGCAGTTCAGACTCCTTGTGCTTGAATGACTCTAACTCTCTCAAGACTCTTGTAACTCTAGTGTATTTCTTGTGTAATCATTATGGACGTCCTCTTCCCTTTAAATAGCCGTCCAACACCCTTCAAGAGACCTAATACACAAGGAAAGAAAATATATACAAATATATGACAAGTAAATCACTTATGTTAGGAAACAAGATAACTATCAAGAATCCTAATATATCAATACCATATCAATATGATTTCTTCCCTTATCTAAAAGTCCTAATTATATCACAAGTCTAGAAAGGCAAAACAAATCAAAACCAATCTTTATCTTTTTCAAAAAATATTTTTAGACGATAAAATCGTCCTAACAATCTCCCCCTTTTTGCCTTTCTGGACAAAACACATGATAAGCACCAATCAAGCAAACTCCCCCTGAGTGTGACAACTCCCCCTAAATATCATGCTGATTTAAAAAAATACTGAAACAGATGCGATCACATTTCAGGTCACATTTATAATGGCAGCAAAAAACGAGAGTTCATCAAGTTATCAAAAGACAAAACATGTACACCTAGTAGAATAGTAGTCTTAGTACATCCCCAATCAAATATCATAAAGTTTATCGGTAGACACATTCGTGTCCAATTGTCCTTCAAAATCAAATCAAGGCCTTCGCCGCTTCATTCTCGAGTCGGTGGTGGTGCAAAGAAGACCAACTTGATCTGCAGCCTGTTCAGACATGTGAGCATCAGTTCTAGGAGTCTCAGTCTCCATAGCTCCCCCTGTAGCAGTGCTTGGAACACATGCGGTATGTTCTCCCCCTTTTTGGCCAGAAACAGAGCCAAGGATTTGTTGCAACTGAGATCGGAGAGCAGTGAAGTGAACAATCATTTGCTCGGCAAAAAAGCTTTGGACTGTAAAAACGCAGTAGAAACAGGTATAGATGAAATGTGAGAGAAAATGGAATCAGGAATGTGGCCAACATCCGGAACCGCATCCGGGACCACATCATGGACGGTCTGGGGGGGGGATAGCAACATCCGGAGAAGAAGCAGAGGTTGGAGTCGTAGGAGCAGCGGAGCATCTCCTGGATAGGCGAGAGGTAAATCAACAATGCGATTTTGAGGGGCGAGTGAGCGGTCCGGATACATGAAAGACCCAGGTGGGTTGGTAAAATGATCATCCTTCTTGGTGAAAACTTGTGACACCAGGATCTTATAGATCGAGGCTTGGAAATGGCGGGGACCAAGCTTTAGATTCATGGTAGCAAAGAACGTGACCTCCTCGAAGGCCAATTTCCCAAAAATTGAAGCGATCCTTTCCCAATTTGATATAGAACTCTAGCATGTGTCCGTGTAACTATGGAATTATTCTTGAATGAGACCAATTTGCACAACATATTTTGTGCAAAAACCCATAGAAGGACGTAAGGCGGGAGGAGACAAGCTTTTTGGGATGGGCAGGCCAATCTTGCATACGCCCACCAGATAGAAAGCGAGCCATTGCATTGTAATCGGAGGGCACCTCACTTTCCTCAAAATCAGGCATGTCAAAGAATAGGTTAATGATCGAGGATGAACTCATATATCTTATTTTGAACAAACACTTTTCCAAACTTGGGAGATCGATTTAACAAAGAATACGAGTAGACATATTAGCATAAAACTCACAGACCACATAATCAATATAAGGCAGTGCAGTATCAATTGTGGTTAACAAATTGCGTTCTTCAAAAAATCGATTCAAGTTATACTTCTCAAAGTGCTCATAATCTCGATTTTTCTCATCAATAAAGGAACGGGAAAGGATAGCATGAAACCTGGAAGCGGCAGCAGCTGTGTAAAATTGCTCAAAGTGAGCTTTTGCAATATCAAACTCGGAATCGATGTGTCGTCGGATGACATGACATCTTCTCAACATCTCAGCAGTTGACCTCCTTTAATTCTTCAAAGAATCATTTCATCACCCACTTCTTCGACCATGGCATCAAGATCAATCTCAGGGTCTGGTTCTTTTGAAGCATCAAAATCTTCATCACTTGAGTCATCGAATTCAGAACTTGACTCAGGTGCAATAGGTGTTGGCCTAGATGTGGTCACATCCTTGGCCACACCTTTGCCCTTTCTGACCTGCGCAAGCATTTGTGCCAAAGGCACATCCTCATCATTATCTGTGGACTCGGGTTGCACTCGTTCTCTGGGCAGAACAACAAACTGGTTTGCATTAAAAATACAGATGCGATCACATTTCAGATCACATTCATAACTGCAGCAAAAATCCAACAAACTCAATCAAATATCAAATATCCAGAAAACTCCCCCTAAATCGAAAGCATCACAATCAACCTTTTTCTCCCCCTTTTTGTCCAGAAAACATAGGTAACAATCATGTATGCTCCCCCTCACGTGGACACGTAAAAGTTCATTTCATATGCAAAAATTTGAGGAGAATAAAGGATCATAAGACTCTGAGAATTTTGGAAGATAACCATTGAATCAAGATTTTCCATAAAATAGAATCCTACAAATCAATGACACTCTTAACCAAAGATATAGATAATTAGGAGCAAAATCTATTCAAATCTTCCAAGTCCTTCAAACCATGTATAACCCACCAATTATTATCCATCAAGATTTTCAAGATTTTGGGAAAGAGAAAAATATTATCCTCAAATTATATATGCAAACCTAATATGCCTAATGCAGCAAAAATAAAAAAAAAAAACGCACACACAAGGTGAAAAGTGCTGCAGCAATGGATGTAGGTTCAAATGTCGTCCCATTTTGAGTCACACATACTCGCTGATTCAATGAATCGCAATCCGAAATCCCAGCTTATCAAAATTTTCGAGTTTTCTTCACTTTTTCCGAGTCTCGTGAGGGAGTTAACCAAACAGGGAGCTTTCACTCAAGTGCCAAAGGTAGCTCTTTTTCACATGATCATGCCTTTGTTAAACAAAGAGGATGCTTGATGAAATAGGTCACAAGGAATAGCCGCACACAATGGGTTGGTAGCTTTTTCGGGAAGGCCTCCAAGCATGATCAAGACTTTATTCACAACTCGCCCATCGGGAAAAATATCATCAATTTTTTGAATTGGAGAGATCGACTCACACCGATTTTCCAAGGAGACAATATATGTGACTAGTTCGAACCATCAATCCACTTTTTGCGTAAATGCATGAAAGCTTATAATGCGGGGATGCCTAAAAAAATGAAAAAAGAAATAGAGGAGAAGAGAAGGGATGCGATTTTGGATGTCACGGCCGGATGTGATGTGCAATCTTTGTGACATCTCGTGTAACATCTCAAACAACACACAAACCGAGAGACTTCCTTAGATTGGAGAATCTCTCAAAATCCAAAGCCTTGGTGAAGATGTCGCAAGCTGATTTTTGAGAGCGATATACTCAATTCGAATAATATTTTTCTCAACTAAATCTCGAATAAAGTGATGTCTAATATCTATGTGTTTAGTACGAGAGTGTTGGACAGGATTTTTCGAAATATCAATCGCACTCATATTATCACAATAAATGGTTAAAATATCACAATGAAAATCATTTTCTTTTCTATATCGATCAAAATCTTCATGCAAAGCATTATTCCGAACATCATCTTTCAAAGAATCAAACACATTTTTAGGCTCAGAAAACGTGACACAACAAGAGATTCTTACCATTGAACAAGTAGAAGACAAACACACTAGTCTTACCATATCTCGATAGTTTACCCTTTCTTTCTTTCTAGTTCTTATGCCTTCAGAGACATCACCTATGACTTGAGAGATTGGATGATTCTTTTGAATCCTTGTAGGTATGTCACTGCCACGATCCACGATTGGGTTATTGGTTTCTTCAACAGGTTCATTGTCAGAATCAGAGTTTGACTCAGCTGCAGCAGACACGGATGTGGGCTCAGATGCCGTCACATTTGGTTCTGCATTTGAGACAGTTGTGGATGGAGCTTCAGTCACATTCTCCATTACATTTGTGCCTACATCCTTTGCTGGGGCAGTCTCAACAAACTCGAGCAGATCCACCACATTATCTTCTTCACTCTTTCCTGCAATATCTGAGAGATCATCGAAGACAACATTTACAGATTCCATGATCGTCTTAGTACGAAGATTATAAACTCGATAGGCATGACTATTCGAAGTGTAGCCTAGAAAAATACACTTGTCACTTTTGGAATCGAATTTACCAAGATTATCACGATCATTAAGAACATAGCACAAACACCCAAAAACATGAAAATATTTGAGGTTAGGTTTCTTTCCCATAATAATTTCATAAGGGGTCATCAAACTTCCAGGCCTCAAATATACACGATTGGCAATATGACATGCAGTATTTAGAGCTTCTGCCCAAAAACCTTTTGAAAGTCTTTTAGAACTCAACATAACACAGGATGTCTCATGCAATATACGATTTTTCCTGTCTGCCACTCCATTATACTGTGGAGTTTTAGGTACGAAAAATTCATGAGAAATTCTCTTTCTATCACAAAAAGCCGAGAAAGAAGAGTTTGCAAATTCTTTACCATGGCCCGACCTAATTCTAACAACTGGTAGCCTATACTGATTAACAACTCTTCTATGCCAACTTCTAAATACTTCAAATGTTTCAGATTTCTCACGTAAAAAATAGATCCAAGTAAAATGTGAAAAGTCATCAACAATCACAAAAAAATATTTCCTTCCACCAAGACTTTCAACTTCGACTGGACCCATAATGTCCATATGAAGCAATTCAAAACACCGTGTGGTATTGAAATGAGATAACATTTGGTGTGACACTCTTCTTTGTTTACTCTTTTGACAACTTCCACACACATTAGCATTCTTCATGCAAAATCTCGGTAAACCACGAACAACCTCAAATTTCACAAGATCCCTCATTTTCTTAAAACTTAGATGACCTAATTTTTGGTGCCATAGGTCAGATTCATATGTGTGTGCAGTGTGACACATTTGTTTATTAGCATACTGATAGCAGTTATCAGATGATCTCGGACCAGCAAAAATACACGTGTTAGATTCATTAAAAACCTCACAAGATTTTTTGTTGAATTTAACATAGAGGTTATTATCACACAATTGGCTAATACTAATGAGATTAGCATTTAGACCATCCACATGCAATACATCCCGTAGCCTAGGTAGGCCATCAACATTCAAAGTTCCCTTTCCAACAATTTTTCCTTTACCTCCGCCTCCATAAGTCACATTACCACCATCATGCTTCTCATAGTCAGTCAAATACTCCAAAGTACCTGTCATGTATCGTGAACACCCGCTATCAAAGTACCAAGATCCTGCAATGTTAGATCTCAAAGAAGTATAGATAACATGACATTTAACATCAGATTTCTTAACCCAAAAAAATTTGGAAATTTTTGAAATGTGATTACGAGGATGTCGTAACATTTCGGATGACATCTGACATGCAGAATTTACGTTCACAAATCGATTTCATTTTGAAACAAAATGGCCTAATGAGTCCAGGAGCATGGCAATAGTGACAAATAAAGTGGCGCTTCCGTGGTTTAGATTTCTGGGAAAATTTCCTTTTATTGTTGGAGGAATCCGAGGATTCTCCTTGTTCTTTAGCTTTAACAAAAACCGGAGTTTTATAACCAAGGCCAGCTTTATCATCACTACTCATGGAGAGAATATCATCCAGTTTAGCTTTCCCAGAATTGAACTTTTTCATGCTTTCAAGAGATTCTTCAAGTTTAGAGTTTACCTTTTCGAACTCCAGTTCTTTCTTGGTAAGAGAGACTTCTAATCTGGTAATCACTTCCTTTTGATCATCATTCTCCTTCTTGAGTCGATCATTCTCCTTCTTCATCATTTCATTCACTTTAATCCTCTTCAGCCAATCCGGATATAGACTCGCGTATGTGTCTTCCAAACTTTCACCATCAGATTCATCAACCTGTTCAATATCGTCAGGAGCAGAGGTAGAATTGAGACAAAAAAGGTTAGAGTCAGATAAGAGATCCTGATCTTCAAATGTGACCTCAGATGTGATTAGGGAGGGTGTGATCACATCTCGGGCCACACCTCTGGCAACACCTGAAGGATTTATTTGGAGAGACATTCGATCTTTCACCAGGGTGGTCAGAACCTTGTGATCTTCTTTCTGGACAGCGTTCTCATTGTCACTTAAGGTGACACTCAAACTCATTCCCTTTTTCACAAAAATATTTGCAAATTTTTTAACATAATGACCATATCGAACAAGCCCTACATCTAATGTGTAATCAAGAGTTTTTTTATCAAACTTTTTTCGATTTTCAATCAAGGACGAAAAGTAGGGACACTAGGAATTTCCATGCTAACAAACATATAGGATCAACACTTAGTGTCGTCAAGTGTAGGCTCTTGATGCCAATTGAAAGAATTTAAGCACGGATATTTACCAAAAGTTTTGCAGAGTAAAGATGTGATTGCAGATGTGGTCACATTCACAATCACATGCAGTGAATTTTGAAAACAAAAAGAGACACAGTAAAAATTGTCTACAAGCCAACAAGCTTGTAGGCGTGCCAATATGGCGAAACTTTCCACTAGTACAAATCGATTGATTCCGTATACGAAATACTAAAACCAACTAGTAGAAACTCAACGAAAAACTCCTATCTAGAGTATATCAGATCTGTGTAATTCAACTCATCCAACAATAGACATGTGTGGACTTCGTTAATCACAATACAAAAAATCAATGGATGAAAAACCTAACAAACACAATCATCCACTCACGAGACTCCTTGAAAAAGCTATACATATCAATATGAAATCTTTCTAATCTATTTAATCTTATATAGGCAAAACAAATCAAAATATCTTTTATTTTGATGAAAATTAACGCCCTAAAAAAAAATATAATGTTATTTTAAAACTGAAAAAATATGTATGGAGTGTGCTAAATTTTGAAATATATTAATGAGTCATTATATTTGAAAACCATATATTTTAATTGTATTAATATAATTTTTAAAAAACAATCTTCTAATTGTATTATTATATTTATAAATAAAGTTAATTTATTTTATTTTTAACAATGTATAAATACTATCATAAATATTTTTGTAGCGTAATATAATATTATTATTAAAATTTAAAATAAAAAAAGATACTAAAAATATGTGTTCATAACATATTATTAAGATATAATATAATGTAATTTTGAAAATTATTAAAAAGATTGACTCATTGGTTTCGCTATTAAATTATTTAAACATAAAAATATTAATTATTATTTTTCAATGACATACATATTTTTTATTATTGTAAAATTATTATTATAAATTGAACAATATATATATATATATATATATATAGAGAGAGAGAGAGAGAGAGAGAGAGAAGTCGCTGGAAATAGTAAGTTGAATTTTTCCTGCCCTTTTGTAGTTACTATAAAAAGTATTAAAAATATATGTTAAAATAAGAAGTAATAAATATTCAGTAGTTCATTGTTTTTAGTTGTGAACTTTTTTTAAATAGTTATTTATTAAACTGATATAAAAAAATATAATTATTTGGAATTAACTTTCCAAATTTGTGTGTGTATTGCATTAATTATTATATTTCTTTTAAAAAATATTAATAACTTTTTTATTTTTGATTTATTTGGACGTATAATGTTTCAAATTAATCAATTTTTATGATCTTCAGCTTGACACCTATATTGCATATATAAACTAAAATTAATAATAAATAAAAAAATATAAGAAATATTTACTCATTATTTTATAATTTGTAATGGGTTAAAAAATTATATATTCGGGCTATTGGACATCAATTTATATATCCTTGTATTTTGACTTTATATAATATATGTATAATTGTTACTTGGGCTTAGCCCATTTATTAATAATTATATAGAGTTATATTTAAATTGATTAAGTTTAATTAAAAAAATTTAATTTAATTGATGAAAATTTCTCAAAATATGTATTCAAATGTTATATATCAATATTTCCATACATAGCATTATATATATTTATGTAAGAAGAAAATTAAAGTTTATTTAACATGAAATTATATTCATAATAGTATTTTATATATAGAAAATCATTTTTTATATAGTAACGTGCTTTTTCATGTTAATAGAAATTATTTTTTATATTTGTCAACGTTTTTTGATATTCAAGTTTCAAATTTGTACATTTGGAATTAGATATGATTTTGTCTGTTTGATAATATTTTGATATATGTTATATATAAAAAATAAAATATTTTTAAGTTTTTTTAAAATATTTTATTTTTTTCCTTAAATTGCATTGCTAAGTATAGATCATGGTTTTTGTTTAATACTTTTAATAATTTTGACAATTGTTGAACTTTCTAAACCCCAAAAACTATTTGAATTTGAAATGAATTTATTATTGATTATATTGAAAATATAATTTATTAAATATTCAACATTGTGGTAATAAAAAAAATATTCAATATATATCGGGCAGTTAAAACGTTTTTCAAACTTTTACTTTCTTGTAGATAAACATGTTCTATAAATAGATGCAATTCATATTCACACGGGCAAAATATTTTGTATTAAAAAAGCTTTTTTATGGTTTATAATAATTAATAATTATTGTTTAATCATATCGTATGATTTATAATCAGATTAATTATCTTTATATTTTAAGTATTTTTGAAATTTTAATTTATTTGCAATTAATATTTTTTTAAAACATAGACAACATAAATTTGATAAAATAAATAATGAGAACAAGTAAAACTGTAAAGATCTTGGGTTTGATTTTTAAAATTAATAAAATAAAAAATTACAAATCGAATTAATATTAATAATAGATAAATAATATATTTATTCGGGGAATGACGATGAGAACAGAAAATTCCCTTTTATATAATCGGAATGGGAAGGGGGAAGAAATTATAATACCGTTCATGTCCCATCCTCGGTTCTAGAGAAGAAGAGAATCTCTACCCCGGCTATCATCCCCGAACTAACCGGGATTTTTTGTCCCATTTTATTTGGTTACCAACGGAGATGGTTCCCCGTGCGGATATTGTCATCCTTAAATGCAAAGATAGAATTCATAGAACTATTAGAAAAATGTATATGTAACAGTACAAAACATAGGCTTCACGGTTATACACCCCGTGCATCGCACGGGTAAAAGATTAGAATATATATATATATATATATGATTGGTTCAAATGAGACCAAGACATCTAGGTAAGACCATAGGGATTATTTATGACCATTGGATCTAAATTAATAACGTGCCATATTTGTTTTGTTTTTTTTAGTATTAGACGCCAGTTTTTTGGGTTAGTAAGGGCAATATTGTATTTTTGAAATTAATGTCCAGGGTTAATACTGTAATTTTAATAAGAATTATTGGTAAAAAAATCTTACCATATCTCTCTCCCGCGATTTTGGGTGTCAGTTATATTTTCAAAACACACGCCTTTCAGTTTTCTCTCTCAATCAATTTCACGTCTCTGTAAAATTAATGCATAATTAGTATCATATTGTTTATATTTATTGTACAATTGTTGCATATTTATTATGTATTTATTTCATATATAGGATCCTTTCACTACATTGTTGATTTGTGTGTTGTTTTTACATATATGTAAAAGTCATGCATACCTATTATATTGTGTATATTTAGTATACAAATTTACATATTTATTATTTCTTTATTACATATCTAGGACATTTTTACTGTAGAGTTTGAATTCGTGTGTGTTTTTACATACATGTTGTTAGCAAATATGGGCTAAAACTTAAATCACATATTTGCACATAATAGGTGGATCGAGTATACCTATTTGCAGTGGAACTGTCGATTCACATAGCCAGGATTACGCCCGTCTACAAGCCTCCTTTTGATCCATGATTAAGCCATCTACAAGCCTCCTCTTGATTGAACCGCGAACAACGAACGAACCCCATCGATTTCACGAACCGTCTTTCTCGTTGGTGTAAACAACTACTACAGTTATTCACTTTGATGTGCATACCTTAAACCCTTGGAGAACTTTGGTGATGCTCCAAGAAGAAAATTGTAGACAAAAATTTTAGGAGAGAAGTTATTGATTCTATGTGAGAGACGATATTTTCAATTGGATTGATATTGTAGGGAGATATATCAATATATATCTCAATATCATATCCCAGTTAGAGTCCTGATGGGAGAGATTTTTAGATAAACCTCATCTAAATAGGGCTCCCTATTATCTCAAATATGGATGCAACCTAATTGCACTCAATACATGTAAAAGTCGTGCATACTTAGTATAATATTCTGTATTTTTAATGTACAAATGTTGCATATTTAATATGTATTTCCTATGTATTTATTGCATATATAGGATCATTTCACTGCAATGTTGATTTTTGTGTTGGTTTTACATATATGTAAAAGTCATGCATACTTAGAATCATATTGTGTATATTTAGTATACAAATTTTTCATATTTATTATTTCTTTATTGCATATCTAAGACCTTTTTACTGCAGTGTTTGAATTCGTGTTTGTTTTTTACATACATGTAAAAGTCATGTATACTTAGTATCATATTTTGTATTTTTTATGTATAAATGTTGAATATTTAATATGTATTTATTGCATATGCAATCCTTTTTTATTGTAGAGTTGATTTCTGAGTTGCTTTTACATATATGCGGTTTTAGTATGTTAATTATGCACTATACATATTCCAAATATGCAACAAAAAAGACAGTGAATTTGTAGTTTTGCATATTCATATTGGTGCACAGATATGGGTTTTCAACTGTTTTTGTATTTCATCGCACAATTGCAGAAAGCATTCGTTCGAAATTACCATGAATCGATTCATCAGTTGGGTTGGATTGTTGGTTCTCTGCCATGGTAGATTAGTATATATCTTTTGTATATGATGATTCTTCTTATTCACAGATTGGAGGTGTTGTTTTTGCTATGTTTTGTTGAGCCCAAAGATAGAAAACACAGATTTTAAAGGTTACTCATGGAGTTTTCTCGTTTTGCAGGGACGATTTGCATGGAGAGGGTGATGGAGTGTTGTATGCATGATTATAGGAACGTGGTTAATAACAGATTCTGTTTTCCTATTTTGTAGCAGCTTAAATTGTTGGCGGTTTATGGAGTGATTATGATCTGCCAAAAATGCCCATGCTGATTGTTTTTTGGTTATTTTATAATGATTTATACTTGTTAGATCTTGGCCCTCCAATATTTTTTTTAATGGTGTAGATCAGTCCTTGCGGTCTCACCTAAAACCCTGGTTTCAATGGATCCTCTATATATATATATATATATGTATATATATAGTCATGACAAAAAAATTATTGATTACAATAATTAATTTTCACAAGTTTAATAATAAAGAAAATGAATATATTGTATATATTTATAAGTAGTTATCATTGAAAATTCACCACATAAAGATAATAAAAGGCACTGTTGCTCATCTATTTTTGATTCTGTTTCATCTGGTGTTCCAATATATTAGATAAATGCGACATGTACAATAATTAAATCATCTTGTGCACTTGACATCTATATTGTAGTTTCCCAAGGGGTGATAAGTAAAGTCTAGAAGGAGAGGTTGAATAAACTTTACCAACCTTTTGATTTAAGTCCTTTTTATAAATTCAGAGTAGACTCAAGTCAGCTGAGTCCTTGATGGACAACTTAGTTTACTTACACAACAGACTTAGCCATTCAACAGACGCGACTGAGTTGTTGATAGTACAACTCAGTTGATACAGTTAACTCTTTTAAATATCATTAGACTTGGTTTTTAACAGCGGAAGACTTTCACCATAAATTAGAAATATGTTGTTCAACACTTGTTTAAGCTTAGTTATTATCAGTTGACATAGCAAATTAACAAACATCAATAATAATGTGCAAGAAAGTAAGTATGTTGAATGTAAAAGACACAAGCAATTTTATAGTGGTTCGAGGATGGGGTAATTCCTCTAATTCACTCTTCTCCAATCCCTGGAGGTAATCCACTAAGAAACGTTGACTTTGTTACAAAAGGATGACAGTCCGAGATAACCTTGATCACACAGTTGGCTTCTCTTGGGACTCAGCTTCTTCACAACACGGTTGTCCTGCTACTTCAGCTTCTTCAAACTCTTGGATTTGTTCACACAGCCCTCCAATGAGTTTAAAGCCTCTGGTTCGATCTGGAACCTTACTACACCACCTTCAGCCTTGGAGAGTAGACCCCTTGTTCTTTGAAACAAGTTTTTCCTCTTCAACAAATAGAAGTTGTATTTCCTTCACTGAATGTGTTGGATCGATTTCCTTCGAGTTTGGGCTTGAGGATATGATTTGAATGCTTGAGAGAGTTTATGCTTTGATTGCATGATTTCTCTTGTGTGTCTCAGATTGCATAAGTCACTTGGTTAATCTTCTCTCTGTGTATTCTTCAGCCTTTTATAATGGCAGTTCGAAAATGTATCCGTTGAAGAGATAAATGCATTTTCAAACTCCAGTTCTAGGTCATTGGCTTGTCTTGTCTTGTAGCTTTGATGTAGACTGTACCTTGAATTTAATACTCTGCAGCCTTTCCTTAAACTCTGCAGGTTTTCAAGTACATCTCATTGGCTCCTTGCTTTTTGCACTCTTTCAGCAAAACATATTTAATGTAGGCAGTCTGACACATGCCTATTTCTAGCAAACACTTGACTTTGCTTTGACAACGGATCTCTTCAGCTTTCTTTGATCCTTTCTGCTGCATAACCCCTTTGACAATCAACTCCAATGATCTTGGAATGACTTTACTATCAGTCAGCTAACTAAGACAGATTTTCTATCACTTGACTGATACTTGACTTCACTTCTCTCAGCTGCCACACAGTTGGGTCTTCTCTTCAATCTTCAGTCGATTCCTGCAATCTTCATCCTGTGATGTTTGAACACCAACATTCCCCAAAAATTCCAGGAGGTATTCTTCCTCCTCAATGAACTATGGGCTTTTGAATTGATCTCTGGCAAAACTCAGCTTCTAGGATCTCCAAATTCGTAGCCTCTTGTCTTTTGAGATATACAGGAGATAGCATTATTAAATCGTCATCATCCTGCATGGCTCAAGAGGAGCCCTTTCTTCCTCAGCAATCCTCGCATATGTCTAAAGGGATTGTACAATAACTCCTTCTTGCCTTAGTCAGCTGTGTTGGGTTCTGATTGCTCAGTTGTCTCCCTGACAACTAGGTCTTTCGGACTCTGTTGTTCATCAACAACAATCTCTTATTTCTCAGTGGGTTTCACACCACTTCCATCTTCTGAAGTTTGATGCTCATCCTCAGCAGCCTTTTCCTCAACAGCTAGTCAGACTCAGATGGCTCAACAGTTAAGTCGGACTGTCTCACCAGTGTTCTTCTTGGCTTTCTCTTCAAGGGAACTTCAACTTCTTCTTGTTCCTCTTCCTCTTCAGCAATGGTATTATGTTCTGCCAATTTCACCTTCTTGGTTGTAGCTGGCTTCCGGGATGCAGCTGAACACTTCTTCTTTACAATTGGAGAGGAAGCTCGAGTAGGTTCTTTCTCGGCTGCGGAGCAGGTGCTGGGTTTTTCTTGGCTGCAGGGGCAGGAGCAGTCTTGGTTGTGGGGGCAGGGGATTTCTTCTTCTCTGGAACAGGCTTAGTAGAGGGGACTTTTGATGGGATGGGCTCATCTGATTCCCCCTTACTTGTAGTCGTCTTCTTTCCATGGGCTTGACGCTGGGCAGCAGACAAGTTTGCTCTGAACATCTTCTTGTTAACATGGAAGGGTTTTCCATTCTGGAGAGGAATCCCCTTCACCTCCAATAGATGGCCTAAGATCCGGCCATAGCCGAGTGAGCTGCTAAACATTCCATATTCGCCCATGGACATTTTCAGCACATTCTGGCATAGCTTTCCAAAAATGAACTCGGCCTAGTTAACCTTCTTCTCCTCCATTATCGCCGCCATCACTATCAGCTTAGTCTGAGAAAGTTGATCGAAAGATCTGAATTTCATATCGACACACTTAGCTACCACATCCATTAACTTGTGGTAGTCTTCTTTGATCAGCGACTTCTTCGCAGTGTAGTTGGGCTACGCAGCAGCCTATGGTTTGGCTATCTCCTTCCAGGAAGCAGCCAAATCATTATTCTTCTCAGTTATCTCTTTCAGACCAGAGGAAGGGAGATAACAGTTAGCAGCTGAGTCCGCATCAGTTAACTTGATTTCTTTGTTGTCGACCGAAGAGCGGATCTCATCGTCATGAACCTGAGCATTCACGTAAAACATTGCGACCTCCTTGAGGTATGTGTGCGAAAACTCCATAGATAGAAACTGTTTGAGACCAGTTTTCTCAAGCTTTTCAGTGATATTCTTTGCTACAGCCTTGTCCAGGCCTTGCTTGACCAGGCCGTCGAAGTCCACATTAGTGTCTGTGTGGACCTTCTCAGCGAGCTTCGCGTAATCATACAATGGTTCCATTTCTATGTTTAGATTAGAGATTCGAACGAAAGTGAAAACTATGGTTTGATCTTCGTTGCAGAGAGAAAATTTCTTGAGATTCCTTTGAGAGCAAGAGTGTTTGTGAAGAGATAGAAAATTCAATTTCTCTATATATGGGACGTGAAGGTCGGATTTTGGAATTCAAAAAGGTAAAATTGATCAACGGTTAAGATCACATCTTAGAAACCACATTAATTTTCCCGCATTAAATGTAGCAGCATTTATATTCAATCATGGGTAAACTGGCGCAGGCTTTTAACTGACATCATAATTACTACTGACGTGAAGCCTAAAAACATTCCCACTCGCAGAAAATGACTGTGTTTTGTCACTTAGCTCATAAATAACTCAGTTATTTTCATTAGTGACTTGACTCTGCTTCTCTCTTGACTTAATGATCACTCGGTTGTGCAGGTAACTCGACACAGCTGACCAGCCGTCTTGGCTGTTTCACTTAACTGATAAGTGAAACTCTGCTAAATTTCATTTTTTTCTTCTTTAACCCTGCTGATTGAGTCTTCTGAGCCTCCTAACTCAGCTCAATCAATCCAAGCTCATTTTTAAGCTCTTCAAATATTGATTCCCATAAAGGCTTAGTGAATATCTCAGCTAATTGCTTATCAGTTAATATGTATTCCAATGTTATGTCTTTCTTTTCAATATGATCTCTTATAAAATGATATCTGACATCAATGTACTTGGTTCTTGAGTGCAACACTAGATTTTGAGTAATTGCAATGGCACTTGTGTTATCACACATTATTGGAATCTCTCTTTCTTCTATATCATAGTCTCTCAGTTGTTGCCTCATCCATAAGACTAGGGCACAACAGCTGCCTGCAACAATGTACTCTGCTTCAGCTGTGGATGTAGCTATTTAATTTTGTTTCTTGCTGAACAAAGAAACCAACATATTTCCAAGCATTTGACATGTACCTGATGTACTTTTCTTGTCAACTCTACATCCAACATAGTCTGAGTCTGAGTAGCCAACTAACTTGAATCCTCCATCCTTTGGATACCATAAGCCGACTTCTTGGCATCCCTTCAAATAACTTAGGATTCTCTTGGCTGCAGTCATATGAATTGCCTTTGGAGCAGATTGAAATCTGGCACATACACCTATAACAAAGGTGATGTTTGGCCAACATGCTGTCAAATAGAGCAAAGATCCAATGAGAGCTCTATAACTTGTTTGATCAACAGCTTTGCCTTCTGCATCCATGTCCATCTTCATTGAAGTATTCATGGTAATCTTCACAGATGACTTCCCTTCCATACCAAATTTCTTCATTAAATCTCTGGTATATTTGGTTTGGCTTATGAAGGTTCCACCCTTCATTTGTTTGACTTGAAGACCTAGAAAGAAAGTCAGTTCTCCCATCATACTCATCTCAAATTTCCTTTGCATGAGATTTAAGAATTTGTGACACAGCTCTTTGTTTGTGGATCCTAAAGATAATGTCATCCACATATATTTGAACAAGCAGTATACTTTCCCCATCTTAAATATTGAAGAGTGTCCTATCAACCTTGCATTTGGTGAATCTGTTGTCAATAAGGAACTGAGAAAATGTGTCATACCAGGCTCTTGGTGCTTGTTTCAAACTATATAATGCCTTCTTGAGCTTGTAGACTTTATCTCCAATAGTTTTCTACTCAAAACCTGGAGGTTGCTCACATAGACTTCTTCTTCCAAAACTCCATTTAAAAATGCACTCTTCACCTCCATTTGATAGACATTGAAGTTCTTGTGTGCAGCATAAGCAACAAACATCCTAATTGCTTCCAATCTTGCAACAGGTGCAAAGGTTTCATCAAAATCTATGCCCTCCTCTTGGCAATACCCTTTGGCTACCAGTCTTGCTTTGTTTCTCACTACAAATCCTTCTTCATTCATCGTGTTTCTAAATACCCACTTAGTACCAATAACATTTTGGTGGGTAGAACTTTGAATTAATTCCCAAACCTTATTTTTCTCAAACTGATTTAGCTTATCCTGCATAGCTAGAATCTAATGTATGTCATCCAATGCTTGTGACACATCTTTAGGCTCCATCTGGGAAATGAAACAAGTGAACATAGTTTCATGTTGAGTTCTGGATATGGTTCTTACTCCTTCTCTAACATCTCCAATGATAAGCTCTGGAGGATGGTCTCTCAACCATCTCACATCTGGTTGGCGTAAGTCGGATGGATTTAGTCGTCTCACAACTAAGTTGTCTTGAACAACTTCCTCATCATCATTCAGATGCAGACTTTCCTGTAGTCTTTGAGATTCAGCTATCTCATCTTTATCTGGGTTGAGTCTTCTGATATCTGCCACAACATAGGGACTCTTCTGAGCAGTTGGCTGATTCATCTTGTCAGCTAACTCATCAATATCTTCTACATTAACATTAGGTTCATCAAAAACCAGATGGAAAGACTCTTCTGTGACCATAATTCTCTTGTTCAGCACTCTAAAAGCTTTACTCTTAGCTGAGTATCCCAAAAAGATATCTTCATCAGCTTTAGCATCAAAAGCTTTCAAGTTGTCCTTGTCATTGTTGTGAATGAAGCACTTACATCCAAAGATATGAAAATATCCAAGATTTGGCTTCCTTCCTGTCCAAATTTCATAAGGGGTTTTAGACAACTGCCTATTGATCATACACCTATTTTGAGTGTAGCGAGCAGTATTAATGGCTTCAGCCCAAAATCTCTTGGGCAATCCAGCTTCAGCTAACATGGTCTTTGCAGCTTCCTTGAGAGTTCTGTTCCTTCTTTCAGCTACTCCATTCTGCTGTGGAGTTCTTGCAGCTGACAACTCATTAACAATACCATTTTCTATGCAATACTGAGTTATTATCCCATTGACAAACTCAGTTCCTCTATTAGACCTTATCTTGATAATGGTTTGCATCTTCTCATTTTGAACTCTTCTCATCAGGTGAGGAAGATTCTGCAAAGTTTCCTTCTTTTTACACATAAAAATGGTTCATGTGTATCTTGAATAATCATCTACCACCACTAAGGTGCATTTCTTTCCACTAATGTTGGTTGGTTCACCTGGACCAAATAAATCCATATGCAATAAGTGAAGTATCCTGGTTGAGGAAGGACTTGGCTTGTCCTTGAATGAAGACTTTATTTGCTTTCCCATCTGGCATGCATCACAAATGCTTTCCTTCTTATATACTGAGTCTGGAAATCCTTCCACAAGATGACTCCTTGTAAGCTTGTTGATTGTCTTCAAATTTAGGTGACTCGGCTTTTTGTGCCACAACCAACTTGATTCGGTTGTTGAGACATATGTTTGGTGTAGCAGTTGACCAATCCACTACATACATGTTTTTATGTCTTGATCCTTGTCGCACAACTTAATTTGATTTAGCATCCTTGATCTGACATACTCCCATGTTGAATCCTACATTGTATCCCTTGTCACAGAGTTTGTTGATGCTCAACAGATTGAAGATTAGCCCTTAAACATAGGCTACATCTATGATTTCTAGTCCATTTTTCCTTATGGATCATGTGCCTTTGATCTCCTATGGAGCTTAATTTATTCCAAATATGACTTAGCACCTCTTATTTCCTTGAATTTTGAAAGATTTTTCTTGTTGCCTGTCATGTGTCTGGAACAGCTATTATCCATATACCAGGTTCCTTGGCACTCAGTTGTTCCTTGAACCTGCAATCAAAGAAATTAGTTTTTAGGTACCCATACTTGCCTGGGTCCTGAGAGGTTAGCACTATAAGGTGATTCAACCAACCTATAGCCAAATGGTTTGACTCTAAGAGGTTGCCACCTATATGTTCCATAATCATAATTAACATTAGCAAATTGCTTGGGAGCTTTAGGCTTATATAGCTGTCTCTTTTGTCTGTATGTCTGTGTGTGAGCTTGTGCATTTGCTTTCTTGGGATAGTAATGAAACTTTTGTGCATATTGGGCATTGTGCTTGGGTGCATATGTGTGCTGATAATGGTTTTCTCTGCCTTGGGAATGACTTGTTTTGAGTCTGAGGTCTTTGCCACTTGGGCTTGTATCCTTTAGGACTTGGCTGATATCTCATTTGATTGTTCCAATCAACTTGGCTGAGATAATTTCTACCATTCCCATCATATGGCTTTCTTTGTTGAGACCTCGAGGCTTTTGGTAGTTTTGTTTAGATTTCAGAATATTTTCTATTTGGAGTCTACTGATGGACTCTTCTGAATTTTGTCAGCTGTCCTTTCAGCATACTCGGCTAGTTTTTTGCTTTTACCTTTGTATCCTAGGCCAGTGTTATTGTGATTGTGTTTGTGAGTGGTGTGGGTGCAACATATGGTGCTTTGGATTTTTGGACTCCCTCATTACTTGAGGATCCTTTTTCCATTACCACTCTTGGAGTTTGGGCATGCACAAAGGAATTAAATCCTATGCCTGTCTTATTTCTACTTTCCTTTTGTATCATTATAAGTTCATCCAATGATTTAGATGCCTTAGTGAATGATGCAATCACATTTTTCAAATCTTTTTCTCTCTTTTCTGTTGCAGCTAAGTCGGCTTGGATCTTTGCTATCTCAGCCTTCAGCCCTGTGTTCTCAGCAGCTATGTGACTTAGAGTACTCAGCTCCTTAGTCAGTTGTGAGTTTTGGCTTTTGAGCTGGTTGTTTTCCTCATTTAGAAGTGTGTGTGAGGTTTTTACATGCTCAAAATCTTTCATCATTTTTCCTAATGAATCATAAAGATCAATAGGTGATGAAGTGCTTCTTTCACTATTACTATCATCAGAATTAGAATGAGATGAGTTAGAGTGTACCTCATCTTCCTGTTCCTTGACCATGAGGCATATCAAAACCTCTTCTTCTGTGTCAGAGGAGTAGTCAGCTTCAGTGCTGTCTGACTCAGCTGGTTCCTTACATTTGGTTGTGTCAGCAGCTTCAGCAACCAACATGACTTTCTTCTTTTCTTGTCTCCTCTCTCTGAAGACTTTTCTTTCCTCCTCATTCTTGTAATTGTTGACTGGTGGATAGGGACAGTCAACAGCAAAATGTCCTGGTTATCTGTAATTCCAACACAGGTTTTCAGCTTTTTGGAAGTCAGGCCTTTTAGCTCTCTGATATTCAGTCCTTTGATGGTCACTCTCTTTTTAGTGGTGGTCTGTCTTCCTTCTTTGTGGAAGGTGATGAGTGTCTCCTAGATGATTCACCCTTGTTCCTTTTGTAGTTCTTATTGAAGAACTTGTTGAACCTCTTTACCATAAGGGCAATCTCCTCCTGTCAATGGCTTCTTTGGATTCAGCTCTTTTGGACTCTCCAGCCATGAGTGCAGTTGTCTTGGGTACATTTGTCTCTTCTTGCTCCTTTCTTCTGAGCTCAAATTCATAAGCTTTAAGGTCTGAGAATAGTTCATGGTTGGATATTCTTGTAATGTCCATTGAATGTCTCAAAGCCATCACCTTCATTTCCCACTCATTTGGGAGTGACCTGAGAATTTTCATACATATATCCTTTTATGTATACTCTTTTCCTAGAGCTGAGAGTTCATTGGTTATCTCTGTGAATCTGGCATCTAGCTGATTCAGACTTTCACCTGCAAGCATTTAACAATTTTCAAACATTTGTACAGCAACAGTTATTTTATTTTCTTTAACTTGATCAGATCCTATACAAATTAAAGTAAGTTTCTCCCATATTTCTTTAGCCATTCCATAAGATTTCACTTTGTTGAACATGGCTTTATCGAGTGTTTTATACAAAATGTCCTTGGCAACATTGTCCAAGTTGTATCTTTTTCTATCCTTGTTGGTCCACTCGCGTCGTGGCTTTTCTACCATAGCAGGTCTTGGTACAAAGCAAAGAAGAATAAATGATGGCGACATGTGTGCCACGTGCAACGAGAGGCTGCAGCAGCGGCCTCTCTTTCGGGTGCATCGCCGGTAGCCTCGGGAGCGAGGAGCCCGGCGGTGTGTTCACCTTCATTATTTGTAGTAGCTCATCCTCAATGATAAACCACATTTCATCATGAAGGCTGAAAGGTGTGCCTACATGCGCATTTCCCGATCATCAAATTCTTCAACAATGAACATAGGAATGTGTAGGTCCCAAAGCGTGTGGTTTAAGGTTTAGAATGGGGGGGTGGAATAAACCTTACCAAATTTTTAGTTTTAGTCCTTTTAAAATAGTTCAACGAGTTGACTCAAATCATTTGTGTCCTTGAGGGACATCTAAGTTGGCTATTGACTAAGTTACCCACTCAACAAACTCGATAGAAATTTGTTGATAGTATAACTCGGCTGCTTAAGACAAATATTTAACTTAGTTGATTTGGTTTTATAACAGCGGAAGACTTAACACCCTTTGATTGATTTAGAGTTTGTTTTTAAACACTTGTTTTAGCATTCAGGTAACCCTTTCTCAAATACTTCCTTAGCCTTTTATAGTGCACATTTGAAATTTACCCGTTGAAGAGATAGACTAGTTTCAAATGTCACTTTGTGTTTGTTGGCTTGTCTTCTTGGTTTGCAGCACTTGTGATGTTGACCTTTCCTCGTATTAATTTGCTCTGCAGCTTTACAGATTCTGACACAAGGTGCAGTGTTTCCCATTGGCTCATTCCTTTTGCATATTTCTGGACCAAACACTTTAAGACCTGACAACTTGACATATTACTATATCGAGTAATATTCTTGACATTATTCCAACGGATCTAAGTCAGTTGTCTTCACTTGACTGTTGCCTTTACCCCAGGTGACTTGAGTCTGCTTCAATCATAGGATTGACTCAACTATCACTTCAACTGATAGACTTGGCTCTTTAAGTTGACTTGACGGACACTTCTCATAGTTGTTCCTCAGCCGACTCTCCTTTAAGAGTTATTGACTTAAAATAGGTCATAAGCAAGACAGATATAGTCTTCATTCCAAATGATTGACTTCTTGTAATCATGACTTAGCTGACTTAACTCAGCTCTTCCAGTCTTATCTATTACAATACATAATTATAAGGAAAATGGGGTGCCAATTTCCTAGTGTAAGTTTTACATGGTATCATCAAAATCTAACAAATAAATTTTCTAACAGAATGCGAGTTAGATTTGCTTCCATGATAATAACTTGCTTTAAAAGAAAATCTTTAAAAACAACAAGTGTTGTTTCTTTTAAAAAAGAATGAGATTTAGTTCAATAACCAGTGCGGAAGGCTCAATGAACTAACTACACCTCGACTTCAGGTCCCAAGGGGTGATAAGTAAAGTCTAGAAGAGGTGTGGGGTCAGTAGACTTTACCAACTTTTTGATTTTAATCCTTTTTATAAATTAAGAGTAGATTTTAACTCTTTTAAATATTAGTAGACTTGGTTTTTAACAGCGGAAGATTTTCACCCTTAGTTTGAAATATATTTTTCAACGCTTGTTTCTCTTAGTTATTTGAGATTGACTTAGTAAATTAATAAACATCAATAATAATATGCAAGAAAGTAAGTATGTTGAATGTAAAATACACAAGCAATTTTATAGTGGTTCAAGGATGGAGTAATTCCTCTAATCCACTCTTCTCCAACCCCTGGAGGTAATCCACTAAGTAACATTGACTTTGTTACAAAAGGATGGCGGTCGAGATAGCCTTGATCACACAACCGGCTTCTCCCGGGACTCAGATTCTTCACAAGACGGCTATCCTGCTACTTCAGCTTTTTCAAACTCTTGGATTTGTTCACACAACCCTCCAATGAGTTTAAAGCCTCTGGATCGATATGGAACCTTACTACACCTCCTTCAACCTTAGAGAGTAGACCCTTCAATCTTTGTTCTTTCAAACATGTTTTTCCTCTTCAAGAAATGGAAGTTGTCTTTCCTTCACATGGTATCATCAAAATGTCCCCAATTGGATCGATTTCCTTGTAAATTAAATTTAAAGTATCTTGAGGATATAATTTGAATGCTTGAGAGAGTTTATGCTTTAATTGCTTGATTTCTCTTGTGTGTTTGAGATTGCATAAGTCACTTGGTTAAACCTTCGTAAAAACGACCACTTTCTTGTCTGATTAAATTTCAAAAAACTTTTATAGTAACGGTTTGAAAATGTATTTGTTGAAGAGATAGATGTATTTTCAAACTCCACTTTTAGGTATTTATTTCTTTCTTATTACTTTTTTATATTAATCTTGAATTTAATGTTATGTGTTTTCTTAAACGTTTTTTGCAGGTTTTATTTAATACATCTCAAATTATTAACTTACTTTTTGCACTAATTTTCTAAGTCAAAATATCTTTAATGCAACTCATGAAGCTCAATTCATCAGTTGCCTATTTCCCCAAAACACTTGATTTTATCTTTGACAACGGATCTGTAAATCTTCATCTTTCTTTGATCTTAAAATAGGGTAAAATTCACTTTATAACCCCTTTGATAGTCAACTTCAATGATCTTGGAATGACTCTCTTTTTTTGTCAAAGATATGGGGGAAACTTCACTTCAGATATATAAAGTGTTTGATAACTAGGTCTTCTCTTCAATCTTTACAATTAATATGGTCCTACAATCTTTAACTTGGTTGCTTAAATAAAATAAATACAAAACAATTAATATGATTTGGGATTTTAATTTTTAATTTAAATAACTTAACTTAATAAGAAAATATAATTTCTATTACAAGTTAATTTACAATTAAATTTAGTACCAACTTCCTAATCTAAGTTATTTAAATGGTATCATCAAAATATATTACATAAATTCCCCAACATATATAATATAGTGAAATACAAAATGAAACAAAGAATCAAATAGAATATCCTTGTAAATTAAATGTCTAAAGTATCTTGGCAATTAGTGACGTTTACAGACAACTAACTAGTGGCGACAAAAATTGTATTTCTTTGGCATTGTCAATAATTTTACTGTACGTGTCATTAATTGTTAAAAACGACCACTTTAACGTAATTCTTAGTCTGATTAAATTTACAAAAAACGTTATAGTAACAAAATAAAAATTGTTGCATTGTTATTATATCATTAATTAAAACTTTAATATATTTATTTCTTTGTTTTTATTATTTTTTATATTAACTTACATGAATCCTATGTGTTGGAAGTAAATCGTTTTTTTTCCTGTTTTATTTAATAATCTCGAAATTATTAACTATTGTCCAAAATATCATTAATTATTACTAAGTCATGAATATTAATAAATTGTTTTTCAAATGAAGCTCAATTCAAAAGTTATGGCCCATGATGCCCATTTTATAATATTAAAAATATATTAAATCTCATCATCCCAAATATAAAATATTCATTTATATTCTTTTATAAGTAAGTTGAACAAAATTTGAAATAACTAATTTATTTAGTTTTATTATTCTCTCAAAGTAATTTTCTACTAAGGGTATTTTTGTTCATGAATGTGACTTTTATTCATTTAAGGGGGTAAATGAAGGATATATAACTCTCTAACTTTGTTTTGAATTTTACCCTATAAAATATTCATTTTATTCTCAATCGAGAGATTTTCTTAGATTTGGAGGCTCGGCTCTGAACAAGCCCAAATTTTGAAATGACTCAATTTTGGATAGATGATTAATGAAATTTATGGATAGATGATTAATGACGACTGTCAGACTCAATTTCCTAACTTAGAGTGATCATCATCACTTTCTGCAACATCACCATGTGGGGCCCTCGAAGGCCCAAAATGGGAGCTCGATATGCCTCATCATGAATTTGTAAAATACTGGTGTCTTTCCTTGAAAATCAATGTTGATTGTCCCATAAAAGTTTTTAGGACGACTTCCTTCTTTATTACTATAATACATAATTGATGACGGTGAAAAGGAAAAGAAAATATTTTCTCAAATAGCAATTTCAATTTTTATTATATTTTCTTATCATAGTTCATGCATGCATTTTATATATATGATTAATTTCAATATATTTACGAAAATATTACATAATGTACAATATAACATGAAATACAGAATTAAAATAATGTTTTAATAAAATATTCAAATTAATTTAATAGACCTTCAAATCAATATATAGCATTCTCAACCCTTTTAAAATACTTCAATATAATAGCTCAAATCTCATGGGTCTAAGAAGTTGGACCCTGCTCTCAGGGGCGGACTAGATGTGTAACTTTGGAGAGAGGGAGGCTAAATCAATATAAAATAAATATTTAGTACTAAAAATTAATATTTTAAAATAAATTATACATAAAAATAATTGAATTTTCAAAAAATTGGGGCATGGCTAAGGGAGGATACGCCCCTGCCTGCTCTAGTAAAATTTGAGGGTCGAATAATTGACCCGACCCATGTAAACAGTATCGCGGCTCTTTGTTCCATTTCATTTGGAGTACATCCTCAAGGGCTAGTGGTTTAGGTTGTGACTGGTTGTGGGATCTTTTTCCAAATTTTCATTCTTGGGTGAATTTTTTTTTGGAGATATGATTGTTTGTGGAAAAAATGAAAAAATTCAAAGAAAATCTCATTTTTCTCTAAAATTTACTCATTTTTCTTTTCCTTTCTCATACTTTCCAATATCCAATTATACTATTTATTTCTCTCTCCGCTCCATATTCATATATGAGTAGGTGCCACCTTGACCCACCGCCTACAAGACTGTTATTTAAAAAAAAAAACAAATCACTTCAGCGCTCCACAGGAGATTCGAACCCGCGACCTTGATAGGCTTAAGGTGGTGTTCTACCACTACCCATTAGTGCTTATTGTGCAATTTTAGTATAACAATGTATATAAACCCATGCATAAATACGCCTGGTAATAAAAAAAAAAATTAAAAACACCTATAAATGTAAAGGCTAAGAATCGAACCCAAGTCTATTAAAAAAACATGATACATTATCTCAATAAATGGATACGTATAAAAGTGTTACTTTAACTACATCATATTTATTTTTTATTTTTCCTCTTTTTTTGTTCATAGTTTGTAACTGTATTAAGAAATCTGATACTTTATCTCAACAAACGAATATTTTTACTTATAAAAGTGTTACTTTAACTATATCATATTTATTTTTTATTTTTTCTTCTTTCCTTCATTTCTAATTTGTGACCATATTAAAAAAACATGATACTCTATCTCAAAAAATAGATATTTTAACGTATAAAAGTGTTCTTTAACTCTGTTTTATATATATATATATATATATATATATATATATATATTGTAATATATTCATAATTTGTGACTATATTAAAAAATATGTTACTTTATCTCAAAAAACAAATACTTTTAGTTATAAAAATATTACTTTAACTCTATCATATTTATTATTCATCTTTCTTTGTATCTATTATTAAAAAATATAATACTTTACTTAAAAACAAATATTTTTACTCTTAAAACATGATATTTTGTTTCAAAAAATATATATTTTTACTCATAAAGGTGTTACTTTAACTCTGATATATTTATTTGTCCTTCAATGTAATGTAATCATAATCTGTGATTATATTAAAAAAATATGATACTTTATCTAAAATAACCGATATTTTTTCCTCATAAAACTGTTACTTTAACTGAGGAAGAAAAACAGAAAAAAAAGGCAGGAGTTGTTGTTGATCACCCGCGGACCTAGTTAACAGGATCCGCGGATCCAGGGTCCAATAGGATCCGTCTTACGGATTGAGACCCGTAAGACGGTCCTATATGAGTTTTTCCCTTCATATAAAGAGTTCCGATAATTTCTTTAATTTATCACTATTTTTATTATTTTTCTGTTAATATAATCTTGATAACAAAAGGTATAAAATGAGATCTATATTGCCTATTTTTGGATAAAAAAATTTATTTTTATTCAATTTTCTTGCATTATATTTTACAATATTTTTTCCACAAAAATTTTCACAAACAATTAACATCTCTAAAAGATTATCACATCAACACAATCATTACTTTTTCTCTACACATCCAACTTTCACTTTTAAAAAAAATCTCACCACTATTCTCTCAGAAAATGAAAATGAACGAAACAAAAGCACAACCAATCACAACGTTAGGCTCTATTTTTCATATTTTATTGTGTGGAATGAATATCACGTGTTTCTATAATAAATTGGGATAAATACAAAAATCCTCCCAAAGTTTGAGCTAATTTCAAAAAATTCAAAGACGTTTTAAAATTGCAAAATACACTCTCACGTTTGATTTTATTTTAAATTTAAGGGGTAACTGTAATATTTCTATAAATGTTAGCTAGGGGGAATTTTAAAATTGTTTTTTGCTGATGAATGAAGTAGGAAAATGTAAGACGGAATCTAACTTCAATGGGGGTTTTGCAATTTCAGAATCTTATGGATTTTTTTTTTTTTTGTAATTAGACCAAAACTCAGTTTTTTTTATAGGTATCCCTATTAAATATGTATTGTTGATTATTTGGATGTATCTTATTTCATGGACATGTGTAAATACAAAGTGCCTCGAATTGGAGATCTGAAGCAAATGGTTTATAGTCCCTGAAAAGCTATAATTTTGACAAGCAAGCCATGGTTCAAATGTCCAAATCAACTAGAACTAGTGTATAATTTCAAAATCAGAATAATATACGCGTAAAAATTATAAACGACTCTATTACCTTCCGCAAATAATACAAAACTTTCCAACTCATGAATCCTAATTAACTAACCCTGGACTCAATGCATCACAAACCTAAGTAAAATACACCATTGTATATAGGCTCTAAGTTAAAGTTATGTCTTGTACTCTGACAAGTATGGTTATGTCTTGTTCTTTTAACAAGTAAAAGCTTACTTTTGTCGTATTTTGTTTCTTTATCTCTACCAAATTTCCTACCAGTAACATGTCAGACAAACAAATTTCAATTGATGATTTATGCGATTGAATGCAACTATTATATGAGGAGGAGGGGGAGTGTGTATCGAGGATCCTGAAGATGTAGCGCAGAATCAAGAAGTTCGTTGGTGTATGGTTGGTCGTTTCTTAAAGGATCGGCAGATTAACTTTTTGGCTATGAAGAACACGTTGGCTTCGATTTAACGTCCGGTTAAAGGAGTTTTTATCAAGGAGTTAGGACCTAATCTCTTCTTATTCCAATTCTTCCATGACTTGGACATCTCTCGTATCCAATCTAATGGTCCTTGGATGTTCGATAACTCTCTTTTGATCACAAAAAAAATTTACAACCCTCTAAAACTCACTTGTTTCTCACAGAAAGGTGGGTTCAAGTTTATGACGTCCCGTTTGGTTTCATGACGGAGAAGGCTGAAAAGTGTATTGGAAACTTCATTGGGATTTTCGTGGAAGCAGATCAATATAGTTTTAACGGAGTTTGGCAAAACTATATGAGAATTTGCGCAGCAGTTGGCGTTCGTGTCCCGATTAAGCGACGTATGAAACTGATGAGAATCCAATCACGAAGGATCCGGGCAACACCAAATGCAAGCTATCTCGAGTTTTTGAAGACTATGTAATTGAGTTCTTGAGTTCTTGTATTTGTTTATCATAGATTAGGTGTTAATTTTCATTGTTTTGAGTCATTTGAGTGGCCAAGTTGATGTTAGAGGCCAAGTATATTGCGTCTAGAGTCATGTTAGTTAATCATAGGTCGAAAGGAAGCATTGACGATCGAAGAACAAGAGGTTGCATTCAAAAACGTCCAAGCGCGTCAACAATTTTCAGCACTGACAGAGTTTAGTATTTTGGCCATAACTTTCTCTACAAAATTGATATTGACCTGATTCAAGATGCTATGGAAAGCTAAGAGAAAGACTACAACTTTGATGAAGGCGTCAGGGGCTAATTACGTGAAGAACATGGCCTGGCCGTGCTTATTTGCACGGCCGTGTTCGCTGAAGACGTGATGAACACGGCCTGGCCGTGCTTCTGAAGCACGGTCGTGCTTTTTGCCGCGTTTTTTAAATATGTTCAGTTTTTCGTTTCCTTTTTGGTTTTGTGTTGATTCCAAGTTGGTTTAGGGTTTGTTTTGAGTCGCCTATATAAGGCAAACACTTATTTATTTTTCATAACAACTTTGATTATTGAATATTGAATTGAGATTATTCTCTCCAACCCTTTGGGTGTTTCGAAGAGCTTCAAGATTGTTCATCTTGTTGCGAATTCTGACTTATCAAACAAACTTCCGCATTTGTTTGTGGCGTCTACGCATACCAAGGTTCTTGCTTTGATTAGCAATGGGTCGAGGTTTCCACCAAATTAACCAAACTAGTGAAGATCTTGGGTTAACAACATATTGTTGTTGGGTCGTATGCACAATTGTTGTTGCGGTTCATATCAGTTGGTAATCAGAGCCATCTAGCAAGGTTAAACCCTAGTTCTTCAAGGGTACCAAAAAAAAGAGAGAAAAAAAAATTCGAAATTCAAAAAAAAACGAGGGAGTTGATTTCGTGATTTGCTTGGAGATTATGAGTTGAGTGATACACGAGCGTATACACGTGAGGGAGCGATATAATCATGACTCAAGAAAAATCACAACCAGCAGATTTGGGCAAGAAGTTAGATATGGAGGCGATTGCAAACATGTTAAAGAAATTAATGTTGGAGACATACGGGGATCCCGAGGAGAGGCGCGCGGTGAGGAGCTGCTACTAGGGTACGGAGGCCTAGGAGGTTCGAGTTAGAGGAGTGGGCAGATGAGATGGATGATTTTGATTCCGACAGGGAGCAAAATTACAATCCGGGTAGAGGTCGGCACGGAAATAGGGGTGATCGGGGACGTGAGGATGGCAATTTGAGTAACATCAAAATGTAAATCCCCTCGTTCCAGGGAAAAAGTGATCCGGACGCCTATTTGGATTGGGAGAGGAAAATCGAGAACGTGTTCGACTGCCAAAATTATTCTGAATTAAAAAAGGTTAAATTGGCATCAACCGAGTTCTCGGATTATGCAAGTGTGTGGTGGGATCAATTAATGGTCTCAAGGAGGAGAAGCGGCGAGCAGCCCGTTTCCACATGGGAGGAGATGAGGAGTCTGATGCGACGTCGTTTCGTACCAAACCATTATTATAGGGGCGTCTATCAGAGGTTGCAAAGATTGACTCAGGGGTCGAAGAGTGTAGAGGATTATCACAAGGAGATGGAGATGCTAATGGCGAGGGCCAATATCAATGAGGATCAGGAGGTGACTATGGCCAGATTTATTGCGGGTTTGAATACTCCTATAGCGGATGTCGTCGACCTACACCACTGTGTCGATCTTAAGGAGATGGTGCACATGGCGGTGAAAGTTGAGCAACAACTCAAGAGGAAGGGTTTTACACGGCAAAATCCCAACACTAGCATCAGTACTTGGGGTTTGAATACTCCTACGATGGATGACGCGCGTTTTTCACAACAACCCAAAGTTGTGGAGAGCAAGATGGACTCGGACAAGGCAAAATCATCAGGTAAATTTGATCCTTCTACTTCACGCAGTAGGGACATTGAGTGTTTTAAATGTCATGGGAGGGGTCATAGAGCTAGTGAATGTCCGAATAGAAGAGTGATGGTGATTCGGGATAATGGTGATGTAGAGTCCGAAAGTGAGGATGATCATGATAATTTGGAATTGGAGGAGGGTCTAGAGGTAGTTAAGCCGGTGAAGGGCGATGTGTTATCACTAGTGTCATGTAGAGTTTTGAATATGCAACCAAAGTTAATTGATCATGAGCAGCGAGAAAAAATATTTTTCACACTAGATACTTAGTTAAGGATAAGGTGTGTAGTATGATCATTGATGGAGGTAGTTGTACAAACGTGGATAGTGCGAAATTGGTGGAGAAGTTGGAGATTCCTACACTTGAACATCCAGAGCCGTATACACTACAATGGTTCAATGATTGTGGTGAGGTACGAGCTAATAAAAGAGTGTTTGTGTCTTTTCAGATTGGGGGTTATAAGGATGATATATTATGTGATGTGGTGCCAATGCGGGCTTGTCATATTTTGTTGGGTAGGCCATGGCAGTTTGATAGGCGAGTTTTGCATGATGGATATACTAATTGCTATACTTTTGAGCATGAGCGGAGAAAGTTCATACTTTCATCTCTTACACCTGCAGAAATTTATGATGATCATGTGAGGATGAGAGTTTGTGAGTCAAAAGAAAAAGAGTATTCGGCAAGTAAGCAAAAGAAAGAAATAAAAGCCGAGAAAAATGAGAGCTTGAGTGAAAATAAAAATAGAGAGCTTGAGAGTTTGGCCAAGGGTAGTTGTGAGATTCGAGAGATGGCCAAGAAAAAGGAGAGCACAAAATTTGAGTGGGCCAAAAATATAGGGGGAAAGGCCAATGAGGTAAAACAAGAGAGAAAATTTATGCTTATGATTAAAATGAGAGACATTAGGCGAGAGTGTTTGAATGCTAACATATTTGATAATATTTTGCCTAGTTCTATTGTTTCTCATGTGCAGGGATTTGGGCAACCGGGTGAATGTGCGTGTCGTTTCACATTTGATCCGGGTGGATTGATATAATTGTTCAATCCCTTTCAAGAGGAGGGGAATGATGAGAATCCAGTCACGAAGGATCCGGGCAACACCAAATGCAAGCTATCTCGAGTTCTTGAAGACTATGTAATTGAGTTCTTGTATTTGTTTATCATAGATTAGGTGTTAATTTCCATTGTTTTGAGTCATTTGAGTGGCCAAGTTGATGTTAGAGGCCAAGTATATTGAGTCTAGAGTCATGTTAGTTAAATATGGGTTGAAAGAAAGCACTGACGATCGAAGAACAAGAGGTTGCATTCAAAAACGTCCAAGCGCGTAAACGTCCAAGCGCGTCAACAATTTTCAGCACTGACAGGGTTTAGTATTTTGGTCATAACGTTCTCTACAAAATTGATATTGACCTGATTCAAGATGCTATGGAAAGCTAAGAGAAAGGGCTACAACTTTGATGAAGACGTCAGTGGCTAATTACGTGAAGAACACGGCCTGGCCATGCTTATTTGCACTGTCGTGTTTGCTGAAGACGTGACGAACACGGCCTGGCCGTGCTTCTGAAGCACGGCCATGCTTTTTGCCGCGTTTTTGAATCTGTTCAGTTTTTCCTTTTTGGTTTTGAGTTGATTCCAAGTTGGTTTAGGGTTTGTTTTGAGTCGCCTATATAAGGCAAACACTTATTTATTTTTCATAACAACTTTGATTATTGAATATTGAATTGAGATTATTCTCACCAACCCTTTGGGTGTTTCGAAGAGCTTCAAGATTGTTCATCTTGTTGCGAATTCTGACTTATCAAACAAACTTCCGTATTTGTTTGTGGCATCTACGCATACCAAGGTTCTTGCTTTGATAAGCAACGGGTCGAGGTTTTCTCCAAATTAACCAAACTAGTGAAGATCTTGGGTTAACAACATATTGTTGTTGGGCCGTATGCACAATTGTTGTTGCGGTTCACATCACTTAAAAAACCCGATGGTGAATGGGTTTGGGTTAACTTCAAATATGAAAGACTACCGACATTTTGCTTTTATTGTGGATTATTGGGCCATTTTGAAAATTTTTGTGAAAAATTGTTTATTGACCCCTCAATCACGGAGGATCAAGCATATGGAGTCTGGCTTCGGGCACTTTCCCAGAAAAATCAAAATATTGTAGGTTCACAATGGCTCCGATCGTCTTTTACGGCGAAGAATTTACGGTTTCAAAGATGAAGTAAACGACGATTATCACTCTGAAGATGCAACTGCTAATCATGGGCCTATAATTTCGGAACATGGTTCAAAAGTTAAAGGAAAGTGTGGAAATCATGGGGTAGTTACGTCAGAAGATAGTGCGGACATTGGGGAAACGGTTTTGCATGGGAAAGCATTGGTCTTATCCTCCACGTCAGTTAGTGATTTAAATCTTATTGTTGTGGGAAAGGGTAAGGAGCAGGTCAAATGTGATAATAAAGGCAAGCGTGTAGAAGATATTAAAAAAGCTAATTCGGACAACTTGGGTACGAGGCCAAGTTCTAGTGAGCGGAATTGGGAATTTGTGTATTGGACTCGAACCAAAAAAACTTGAAAGCGGTGGGTTCTGGATTCCAGGCCCACTGAGAATTATGAGTACCCTAAGCTTGAACTGTCGTGGGCTTGGCAACCCACGGACTGTTCAAGTCTTATCGGACTTAGTCCAATTGAAATGACCGTCTTTTATTTTTCTTATGGAAACTATGATTCATAAAAATAAATTGGAGAATATCAGATCTAAATTAGGATTTGAAGGTATGTTTGCCATTAGTAGTGAAGGTCACAGTGGTGGTATCGCTTTGTTGTGGAGAAATCAGTCCATGGGTGAATTAATTAGCTTCTCCTCGAATCATATTGACATTCTTGTACGCATGTAGAATCACCCTATATTCCATCTCACAGGTTTCTACGAATTTCCCAAAAGGTCAAGAAGACGTCAATCGTGGAATTTTCTACGTCAATTATCTTCTCAATCCACGCTACCTTGGTGTTGTATAACAACCTCCTCTCACCCTCGGAGAAAAGGGGTAGTATCGAACACCCTTCATGGCTTCTCTCGGGTTTTCGATCGACTATCGATGATTGTGGCCTTGTTGACTTAGGGATGTTGGGGTATCAGTTTACGTGGAAAAGGGCGAGAGGTACGCCTCATTGGGTGGAAGAACGACTGGATAGGGGTCTAACTACTCAAAGCTGGCTTGCAACATACCTTTTTGGTAAAGTGTGGAATATTGAAGCTTCTATGTCATATCATTCCCCTATTTTTCTGGAATTAGGCAAGCAATTTCGGATTTAAAAAGTGCGTAGATTCCGGTTTGAAAATATGTGGCTTAGGGAAAAAGAATGTAAAGAGATTGTTGTGGGCGGATGGAATAAAGGGAATGACGGAAATCTTCTGGGTAGAATTGCAGCTTGCGGGTCTGATCTGTTTGAGTGGGGAGAAATTTTAAGGAATTCATTCCACAGTAGAATTAAGGAAGCAAAACATAAAATACGCTTGTTCCGTGGAGGAAGAGACTCTCACTCTATTGATGAATTCCAAAGAGCGCAGAATCAGTACAATATTTTACTTGCCCAACAGGAATACTTTTGGAAGCAGCGAGCCAAATTATTTTGGCTTAAAAGAGGAGACGCGAATTCAAAATATTTTCATACAGTGGCGCCTACGAGGAAGAGTCACAATACGTTAACCCAACTTAAAGATGAAAATGATGCATGGCTTTCTTGGGATGATGGCTGAAGCCATCACATTGTTAACCATTTTGTGGGCATTTTTTCTTCTATAGGTTGTGTTTTTGATTCCATTATTGATTGTGTTCAGCCCAAATGTCCGAAACTCAGAATCTGGAGTTGTTAGCTAATTTCACAGAGTTGGAGTGAAAGGAAGCTTTATTTTCTATGCACCCAGATAAATCACCGGGGCAGACGGAATGAACCCTACGTTTTTTCAGTGATTTTGAGATGTCATAGGACCTGATGTAATCTCATCTTGTCTGTCTTTCATAAATTCGTGTTCGTTTCCGGTTGGGTTTAATGATACGAATATTGTTCTCATTCCTAAGACGAACAACCCTGAATATGTGTCGGATTTGAGGCATATTGCCCTTTGTAATGTGGCGTACAAAATTATCTCCAAGGCATTGGCTAATCGACTGAAAAGAACCCTCCTAGGTGTAATATCATAATTTCAAAATGCGTTTGTGTCAAAGAGATTGATTTCGAATAATACCATGATTGCATTCGAAATTAATCACTTTCTTAAATGCAAAAGACAGGGGAAAATTGGAGTGGCGGCGCTTAAGATAAATATGAGTAAGGCATATGATCGAATTGAATGGGCTTACCTAAAGGCGATGCTATTGAAACTTGGCTTCCACTCACAGTGGGTTGAACTTATGATGTTTTGTGTTTCAACTGTGCGATATAAAATTATCCATGGAGATTTTGAATCGGATTTGTTCGTTCCAGAACATGGCTTACGCCAAGGCGATCCTTTATCACCGTACTTGTTCATTCTTTGCAAGGAGGGATTATCGGCTATTATTCAGAAGTATGAGCAAAAGGGGTGGATACATGGTTGTCGAATTGCCAGAAGTGCTCCGCCGATATCTCACTTATTCTTTGCGGATGATAGTTTTCTTTTCTTCAAAGCAACAAGGGAGGAATGTGCAAGAATACAGACATGTTTGGATTTATATGCTCAAACTTTAGGTCAAGTTGTAAATTTTCAAAAATCAGCAATCTCTTTCAGCAAGAATACGAGAAGTGAAGAGATCGACCATATATGCAGCTTGTTGAATGTTTCTCAGACTGAAAATCATGGTAAGTATCTTGGACTCCCCTATTTGATAGGTTGTAATAAAAAAAGATATTTTTGCTTATATCAAAGAGAAGGTGTGGAGTAGGATACAAGGCTGGCGACAGTAACTTCTATCACAGGCAGGAAAGGAAATACTTTTGAAAATAATTGCACAAGCCGTGCCGTTTTATGCTATGAGTATTTTCCTATTACCTGTAGATTTATGTTCAGAGATTAAAAAGATGATGAACTCCTTTTGGTGGGAAAAAGGATAGAACTCATCTAAAGGCATTAATTGGATGGCCTGGGAAAAATTATGTGTTTCACAAAAGCAAGGGTGGTTTGAGCTTCAAAAGATTACATGAATTTAACATTGCATTGATGGGAAACAAGTTTGGAGATTGTTTGCTACACGATTCACTTGTTGCTCAGATTATAAAGGCAAATACTTCCTGCCGCAATCGATTTAATTGAGGCTCAACTTGTATCAAATCCCGATTATCTATGGAGGAGCATTATTGCCGCACGTGATATGGTGATAAGCGGATGCGAGAAAAAAAGGTTGGAGATGGCAAACATATCTCAGTTTGGAATGACCCCTGGCTACCAGATAAGAATGCATTTGTTTCTACGCAATATCCAAATATGGGCGATTTGGTCAATAATTTGTTAAAAAGCGATTCATTGGAGTGGGATGTGGACATCATAAATGATCTCTTTAATGAAGGAGATCAAAATCTTATTCTTAATATCCCTCTTAGTGTTGGTCATACAGGTAATAAATGGTCTTGGGTGGCAATACTAAAGGAGTTTACACATCAAAGTCGGGCTACCAAGTGTTGTGTGAAGATTCGGTAGCAAATTTCAATTTCTCGAGCTTTTTGATTGGAAGGATTTTTGGAGAATCAAGGTACTGCAAAGGTTAAAGATCTTTTGGAGAATCTTATGAAGGAGATGCTTATTTCAAGACGAGTTAGGTATCTAAGGTTTGCAACCTTGGCAATGAAACTCTTTTCCATGCCTTTTTCCACCTTTGTCCATTTGCTAAGAAATGTTGGGAGTTCTTTGTCATTTTCCGATTTACATTGTCAATGCTTCTTTTTTGTTCAGTCTTAATATGGCTTGGAAACATATTTCAAATGATCACAAAAACAGGTGATGATGGTGCTTTGGTCATTATGGAAAAATAGAAATGATATTGTTTGGAATCAAAAGTTTAAGTCCCCTGCTCAGGTTATTAATTTGGCTACCTCTTTGCTATTTTAATGGGAAGTGGCCCAAGTGACTGAGGTTGGTGATTGGCTCATCAATCCTACTGATGGAGCTGGAAAATGACAGCGGCCTGTAAGAGGATGGATAAAATGCAACATTGATGCGGCGCTATTTACAGAATCAGGAAAGATAGGTTATGGTGGCATTCTTTGTGACTACAACGGCAAGTTTTTGGCAGCAATACAGGGAAGCATGACTTGCCCATTAGTTCCAGAGGTAGCAGAGGCATTAGGCTTAAGAGAGGTCCTTAGTTCGTTGAAAAAGGAATGGTTGAATTCACAAATTATCCTGGAATCTGATTCTCTCACAGTCATTAAAGCATTGAGAAGGGAAGTTGCAGATATATCATATATTGCTGATTTTATGCAGGAATGTAGAACTAGCCTTGTTCGTTTACAAAATGTGAATTGTGTTTTTGTTAGGAGATCAACGAATATTGTTGCCCATGTGTTAGCTAGAGCAACAAATTTTATGTCTGATATCGTTGAGTGGAGAGATGTGCCTCCTCTCTTTATATGTAATGAATTGTAGTTCGATCTGCTTAATTAATGAAAGCATTCTGTTTGGTTTTCAAAAAAAAATTAATTAACCCTGGATTATCGTTTCAACTTATCTAATCATACATGTCCGGACTAGTTTGACTTGCTCATACTTAGTGGTTGCAATTTGTGACAGTTCGGGTTCACGCACTACAAGAAAAAAATCAATTTACCTACAGAAAAAATTTGTAGGTAAATATTAAGAAAATTATAAACTGTAGGTAAAATTATTGTAGGTAAAATATTTACCTACAGAATCTAAAGTTGTTGGTAAATACCTACAGAAAATTGTTGGTAAAAATGTTTTTTTTTTTACGTAGGTATTATGTATATAATTGTAAAATTTAATGATAAAATCATTTTAAAATCGGTAAATTGTGTCCAGTAAACTTGAATTTTCCTGTAGTGACGTGTCGTGTCAGGACATAAAATTATTGTTATTCTCAGATTTTTTCTACCTGAACCCAACCTATTTATTAATTCGTGTCATATTTCTCGGTTCTAACTTTGGCTTTATTTATTATTCGTGTTTTTGCATTAACTCAAAATGACCTATATATTTTAAAAATCTAAATAATTCATCAATTTTATTTGGAGTATATCAATTAATTATCACCACACCACTTATTAATTATTCAAATACTTGATTAATACACATACATCAAATTAGGGGTGTCAATTTGGGTTGGATCCATGTTCGGGATGCGGGTTTGTGGGTTTACGAGTCGAATTGCAAACCCGGACAGGACTGTTTAATTATTCGTGTCGAATTTTGAACCCGGCCCGACCTATTTATTTCACATGTAACCTAGACATGGCCCATTTAACCCGTATAATAAAATTAATTTTATTTACATTTAATAGTTTCAACAAAATACATTTAATTTTTTTAAAATTAATCACTAGACACTATTCAATCAATAAAAATATCACAATTCACAACATTCGAAAAAAATAACATAATTATTTACATGTCTTATTTTTTGTCTTTTCTATTAATTAATTATTTACCTAATTTTTTTTAATTTTACGAATGGGTTAAATGGGTCTTTGCAGGTTGACCCGAACCCAAGCTGTTTAAATGACGTGTTATTTGGGTTCGACCCGATTTTGATCTGGACTCACGATGTCTGGACCCATAATAATTAATTTAGTGTTAGGTTCGTGTCGGATTTGTATGTAGAGTCGGAAATTGACAGTACCCCTATATCAAATGCAGGTATGATATTGAAAATTGGGAGATGAACGATCATAACTTGGCCACGTCACGAAGCGCATGAACCCAAAAGTCGATTTTCCACTTGTTTTTTTTTTTTTTTTTTGGACAGATTTTTCACTTGAAATTAATTAGAAATATCATCACCATTTCTGAGGTGCACCTGTGTAATAATATTACTTTTGGGATTTGATCCTAATCAGCAATCAACATATATTTAAAAGTGTTCCAAAAAAAAATTATTATATGATAACAGATTTAACAATCAGGGATGATGTCATGTGATAAAGTAAAACGATACGTAGTGCTACAAATTGGACTTGAACACGTCATCAAAACTTTACCACTTCCATTAAAAAAGTAGCCATTTTTAATTTTCCTCTCCAATTAAACAAAGTTTTTTTTTTTTTTTTTTTTAGGAAAATTAAACAAAGTTTTTGATATGATGCTTCTTCACTTATAATGTGAGATGACCAACTCATGTAGCGGAAGCATCTGATGAAAAAGATCAAGAAATGATTTTCTATAATTTATTGATTCGCTAACGAATACCAGTCTATAAGCATCAAAATCTTATTGATTTTTAAGAATGCCGAGAACTTGAAAAATTAGAGAAAACTCTCTTCAGATTTGTTAATCTTCACTTCTCTTGAGAAATGCGTAAGGCAAACAAAACAAAAACTCATGTCAGACGGTCTGACGGGCCAAAATCCGTTAGACGGATCCTAAAACTGACTCGGTAGCGTTTTTGTAATAATCAGGGACCAGTGGCATTTTTGTAAATTTTTTGGACCGAAAAATATTATTTTTTTCATTGAAAAGTATTAGCAGCCCATATGAAAAGTATTAGTACATAGTTCAGCTAAAAAGTATTAGTTTTTTAATATTTTTTGTATTTGAAAAATATTATTTTCTCATCTGAAAAGTATTGGTAGTTAAATCCGAAAAATATTAGTATGTAGTTCATGAAAATATTTCACACACCCTCTAAATATTATTAAATTTTCCCGTCAAAAGTATTAATAGTCCCCTTAAAATGTATTAGTAGTTTCCTGAAAAATATTAGTTTTTCCCCTGATAGTTTTTAGTAATTCTTTTGAAAAGTATTAGTTTTTCCAATAACAAGTATTAGTAGTTCTACTCAAAAGTATTAGTTATTTACCTGAATATTATTAGTTTTTCTCTAATTGCTTAAATATTAATCTTCAAACCACAACTTAAAGATGAGGGAGAAAAAATAAAGAAGATCTCCAGCTTGTTGTCTGAAAACCTTGAGATCATCATGAATCTCGTACACCTTCAACCTTGCAAGTCAATTGCTTCTCGCTTAATCTTGTGGGAATCAAGTCATCAACCCAGTAATAGCTCTCTATAGAATATTAGAAGGAGCACGAAAATGATGGGCCCATGAATAGGCTTACTGTTCATTCACTTATGGAGGAATCTCAACTCAAGTACTTCGTCTTCTGGTGCACGATCCACTTGATAGGCAAATTTCCTCGTACGATCTGAAATTAGAGCAGGGGAGTTTTGTGTTTCTTTTATTTTTAATTCTACTGGGTTTTGGGATTTGGATCACTGGATCGGGTTAGGCTGGATCCGTCTAACGAATTATATCTGTTAGACCATTTCACAGAAGACCTACCCGGCAAACAATATATAGGAAATCAAAATGATTCAAAATGAAAACAAAATAATAGCAAATCACGAAGTAAAGGAAAAATGCTACCAAATCATGAAATAAAAGGCAACTTAAATGTAATTGATCCTATTTATAGCAAGGGAATAATTGGTGGGAATAATTGGCGCGCAATCACTTCCTTCGGTCAAAATTTTCCATAAATAACATGTTTATATACGCTGCATTGCTAGAACTGGCAATGGGTTGGGCGGCTAGAGCCCACCAAGCTAAGTCAAAATCGGGCCAGGTTGGCCCGTCACAATATTTCATCGGGTCGCGTTTTTTGTGGCCCAACCCAAACCAACACATGTATTTTTCGACGGATCTGTTAGGCTTCAGGCCATTTGGGCCAAGCCAAAGTAGGTTTAATCCCTTTTGGAACTTTAAAAATGAAGTCCAATCATATATGCGAGTTGGCCATAGATCGGGCCAATTTTACTAGCTTCATGCATCATAAGACATTGTTCTGACATAATAAGATTAAGGTCTTTTATTTATATATTATTGCCGATGCTTAAATCATCTAAGTTCATATTGTCATTTTGTAAAAACAATAATGGCAAGTGGAAAATACTTTAATATTTTTTATCACTAGAAGAAAATTTTAGTTAATACCGACATAAATGATTTTATCACTAAATTTTATAGCTACCTAAAGAATACCTATAGAATGAAAAATATTATTTTTTCCCAAATTACACCAGCAGATTATCGACAAATCACCAACCGTTTTTAAATTTACCGACAAAAATATTGTAGGTATTAATGTTGTTTTTCAAGGCATATCATTCCAAGTTAAGGTTTTAATAAAATCCAGTGTTCTCCTTCCCAAGCGGAAATCTTCTAAGTCTTCTTCTCTGGGGCCGGGAATGTTCTACTCGGAACTTGCCTACCCATACACAAATGTTAGACGAGTCTTGGGTTGTCCCAGGGAGGCCACTCCAATGCTCAAGTCAGCACAGTGATCAAGAGAGAATGTAAGACAAAAACTGAATACTAAATAATGATTAAGTAAGATTATGAGGAATTAGCTTACAAATGAAGAGAAAAGACCTTTATATACCTAGGTGATGAGTCTTGTGGGCGTGTAGGAGAAAATGGCATGTAGGCGATCCGGACTCCTTTAGGCCGGTTTATCCATCTATAGCCCATTGATTATTGGGCAATTAGTAATATTATTCCAATATATTGATTGAATTATATATTAAATTTTAAATAATATTTTTGCCCCCAACATAAGCCCCCCAGCTCCGGTACTGTGTGAAATAAGAGTAGTTGGGAGCTAAATTGATAATGTGTTTGGCTTGTCTGTTCTTTATCTTATCTTGTCTTGAGATTCTTTAACCATTATTACACAAGGACACACTTGGGAAGAGAGCTTTGACCATGTCTCCCAAAGGTAATATTTCTCTCTCTACTGTTTAACTATGAATTTCTTTATTTGGTAGAACACTTGGTTAAATTTTCTTGAAAATTGAGGAGAGTGCACATGGAGAGTTGGAGTGAGGAGTGGAGTGCATCAACTAGTGAGGAGAGAGATGAGAACCCAAAAGTTCAGAGAAGGCGCCCGGGGCGCCTCTCCGGATGGGCAAGGGCACCCCCTTGGCGCCCTTTAGGGGCGCCCTCTCGTGCGGGGGAGGGCGCATCCCCAGGGGGCAGCCCGAGCCCCCTGGCTCCATCCTTCCCTGTGATTTTCTCCATCTTCCCCAAAGTCTTTCCATATTTCAAGTTGGATTTGATTCGGCCATTTTCACTTTTGCTCGGGGCAGGGCATTACCGCCGTTTAGTCTCAGTTACATTATTTTGTTTCCATCTTTACCAACAGGCTTTTATATTCCCTCTCTAGCTCGGAGTTATGTTGTGATGATGAAGGGGAAGTAGTGTTTGAGTCGGATTCGTGACCAGGTGATAAGGTTCCCGAGGAGGAGTCCAGGGGACGGTCGGAGGAAGATGTCCATTGGCCCAAGTATCGGCATAGGCCTCCTCTCGTGCCAGCGTTGTCCCGGAGAGAAGTTGTTTCCTCCTAGTGTCTTTGAGTTGAGGGATCGGTTGGGGATCCTCGGCAGAATGTTCTTTGGGAATAGATTTACTCATCCTCCCGAAAGGTTTTATTATGGTGTATCTCTACTGGCTTCTCTGTTATTTTTACTCTTCCTCCGAATAATTTTCTTGTGGTGATCCTCAAATTGATGGGAGCATGTGTTGGACAGATGGTTCCCCAGGCTTATGCGTGCATACGAGGATATGAATATGCTATGCGGAGGTGGGATATGCCAGAGGGATTCCACTCCATGTTCTTTAACAAGAAGTCTTCGGGAAATACTTTCTTTTATTTCTTTCCTCGCTCCCAATGCAAGTTTCTTATGGAGATACTTTCTCCTGACGGGTTATGGAAAGAGGATTTCTTCTATGTGTGGGATAATGGTTGGGAGCTTTCCCACGAGTGGGTTTTGGAGGCTAAGTTGGCCCGTGGCACTGCTGCTTCACGCAAGGAAATAACGAAGGTTTATAGATTTAAGGGGTTGTTTGAGAGTCTTCTGAATGTTAAGGATTTCTTGGGTACTCAACATTGTTTACTTTCTTGTATTTTTCCTCGCTTTTACTTGTATACTTGATTTCTGTTCTCGATATTGTTTCTTGTTTACTCTTCAGGAAAGGAGAGTTATATCATTCTTAAGTCGATGGCCTTCAAGAAGAAGGATAAGGAAGAAGCCAAGGGAAAGTCTGTTGTTGGCGGGAGTTTGAATGCCCCACCTTGGGATTCTGATGTGAGCGCGGGCCGCGCCTTTGCTGGCTGGAGGGTGACCGGCACCCCGGTTCGTGTTGGACATCGAGACGCATCTCTGTGGAGACGTTACCCGGGTAAGCTTTGTGGTTAATTTACGTTTCATTCTTTATTCTTGTTTCCTTTCATTCAGTCAGGACTTATGCAAACTTTGGTGTAGATTCTGAACTTTGCAACGATATCGAGCCATTAGGGCGAGGTGGTGAAGATGGAGAACCGCCAACATTAGTATGAGGTGGAGAACCTCAAGGCAGGCGCTATCTGTTAGATATATATTTTTATCATGATTTTGATGATTTTGTTCAAATGAGTTTTTAAACCAAAACAATGTCCCTAAACGTTGTCTAAATACTTCCGATCGATTTAAAATATTTTTACTATTTTTCGGAGTATTTCTTGGAGTTTATTTTCGATAAAAAATTGGACAACACATTTGTTTTAGGCTCGGACAAATGGTCGCCCTATAGGGCAACCTTTGTACTGAGTTGAGTTTTGAAGCAGAAAAAAAGAGCGTTGGAGAAAATAGGGAGGGCGATCGGTCGACCCGGAGGTCGAGCGGTAGGGGCGACCGGTCGACCCCTGGGCGACCGGTACCTAGGAGTCCCGCTTTTGGTTCAGTCTTCTCTGTTTCGTATTTTAAACACCCCCAACCGGTCAACATCAAGGGCGACCGGTCGAACTCCCCTGTGCAAAAATTGCAGAAAACTAATTTCAAACTTATCTCTGCGCGACCGGTCGAACCCCTGTTTTATCAGCAAACTATCCGTTGCATTTTCAGACAGCTTTTCCCTATTTTGTGGGATTGATTTCTAACAGCTATATTGATGATTTTAAATGGTTTCTTTTGCAGAAAATCACTCCCCAAGGAGGAGCCTATGTCTGGAAATCAAAGCCAAGACCTCTCCTATAAATAGAGGCTTCATTCAAGCAACAAGATACAACATATTACACAAGCAAAGAGCAAACAAGCAAACACATTCATATATCTTGTTGTATTAGCCTAAGCACTTTCACTTGCACACATTTGAGGTCTAGGCTTTCAATTCTTGATTACACTTGTACTCATATTGTATCATTCCTTATAAAGTTGTAATCTTGATTTTGGTCATCATTCAACACAAGACATCCTTGTGAGTATTCTTGTGGTAAGAATATACTTCGGTGATCTAGGTGATAGGTGTTTGGAGAGTGTGGTACTCTTCAAAGGTGGTGAAGGAAGATTGTGGTAATCTCCTTGAAGGTGTTGTAAGAGGGTTGTGGTAATCCTCAAGATGTTGTATTAATTTTGGTAATTAATAAAATTTCTTTTTCCTTTTCGAAACCCATCCCGGATATACTGGGGTGGTAGAGCACGTAGTCCCTAGGTGGGGTGAAGCTCTTTAAATCAACGTTTGTTGTTTATTTTCCGCATTTAGCTTTCGTCTTTGCTTGATTATTCGAAAAAGAGGGCAAAATCTGAAAAACTGAGATAATCTATTCCCCCCCTCTAGATTATCGTAGCCACTTGGACTAACAAGTGGTATCAAAGCCAAACTCTTTGGCTAGCTCGTTCCGAGTAAAGAGGAATGATCCATGGCTACAAATGATGCTTATCTCACCACCGGCGCCTCCACCAACAAGCCACCACTATTCGATGCCAACAACTAAGCATTTTGGAAAGACCATATGGAGTGCTTCCTACAAGGGTGCGGGTTCGACATTTGGAATGTGATCATTGAAGGAGTTGATCAACCAACCAAGAAATCAGAGGATGGCACCTCGGCTCCTAAACCTTTCAAGGAGTTCGATGAAAACGACAAAAAGGCTTTCTGTCTAAACGGTAAGGCCTTAAATATTTTGCATTGTTCTCTTACCGCTACCGAGTACAATCGCATAAGAGGCATAAGGTCGGCACATGAGGTTTGGGAAAAATTGGAGACAATTTATGAAGGGACTAAGAAGGTCAAGCAAGCAAGAAAGACCATGCTTGTTAAAGACTTTGAAAACTTTAACATGCATGATGGTGAAAGCATCTCCAAGATGGTGGAAAGGCTTGACAATATTGTCAATCCTCTTGTGGCCCTCGGTAAAGTCATCTCGAAGAAGACAAGGTGACTAAGGTATTGAATGCTCTTCGGCTCATGGTCCGAAAAGGTGGCGGCAATCACGGAGGCACAAAATCTTGAGACACTCAAATTTGATGAGCTCATCGGGAACCTCCTCATATATGAAGTCTATCTCAAGGAGAGAAAATATTCCAAACCAACTATCAATCAATCGGGTATGCAACATATTCCTAAAGGTCTTGCTTCTTCTTCTAATAATGCATACTATGATAATGATGATGATGATGAAGAGGCGGCCGCACTTGTTCGAAAATTTGCAAAATTTGTGAATAAAAATAAGGCAAGAAAACCGAGAGATAATGCTTGCTTTAAATACGGAAAACCTGGGCACTTCCTAGCCGATTGCCCAAAGCTCGAAGAGGAGGAACATAAGAAGAAAAAGCCTTTTCCGAAAAAGAAGGCTCTAAATGCGGATGTCAAAACTTGGGATGAGCTACTTGCAACATCCGACGAGGAAGGTGAAACCGAACATGGTCTTATGGCCATTGACGATGAAAACAATGAGGTACGATCTAACTCTTCTACCTCTTCCTTAGTTGATGAATTGCAATGTGATTTTGATGAATTGCAAATTGAATTTCAAAATTTGATTGTTAAATACAAGACTTTGAAAAATGAGCATAAAGAGCTTAAAATTGAAAAGGATAGATTATTTACTTCTTATGAATCTCTTGATAAAGCTCATGCTATTACTCTTACTCAAGTTCATACTCTTGAAACCGAAAACGAATCGCTCACCAAAGATCTTGAATGTTTGAAAAAGGATGTGCATCGTTTTAATATAAGCACGGATAAAGTTACAAAAATTTTAGATGCACAAAGAGGTGAGCATTCCAAATTAGGACTTGGTTATAAACCATTTCAAAATATCATTAAGAAAAATAACCAAGGTCTGACTTTCGTACATGCTAGTAGCTCTTATACTCCTACTTGTTTTTATTGTGGCAAAGTTGGACATTATGCTAATAATTGCAAATTGAGAAATAGCTCTAATCATGTTTGGAGACCCAAAGGTCTCAAAACTAACCCCCATGGACCCCAAAATTATAGGGTACCTAAAAGAAATCCTTTTATAGGTAATAGGGGCTATAACAACTATGGAGGATTCAAAATGGCTCGTGGACAGCGGATGTTCACGCCATATGACCGGGAGGAGAGAACTTTTTACCAACATCAAGCTCCAAGAAGATGGTATGGTCATGTTCGGGAATGGCAAAGGAAACATTCTTGGAAATGGAGAAATTGGTAACTCTTCTTTCTCTCTTAGTAATGTTCTTTTAGTAGAAGGGCTTAAGTTCAATTTGATAAGTGTTAGCCAACTTTGTGATTCAAATTATGATGTTTCTTTCAATAAAGATAAATGCCTTATACTTAAAAATGGTAAAATTATTTGTGAAGCAAATAGAAAAGGCAATCTCTACAAAATTTGTACAAGTTATTTGGTTAGTCAAAATGTTTCTTGTTTAGTCGCCAATAATGATTTAACTAGTTTATGGCATAGGCGACTTGGACATGTTGGATACAAGAATTTGAAAATTATTTACAAAAACCAACATGTAAAAGGACTACCCAAATTGAATTTTGAAAATCTTGGCTTATGTGACACTTGTCAAAAGAACAAATTAGTTAAAAGTAGTTTTAAGCCCAAAAATGAAATTTCCACAACCAAACCCCTACAATTGCTTCACCTTGATTTGTATGGGGATATTGGTACGGCAAGCCTAAGTGGAAAACATTACACCTTTGTTATAGTCGATGATTTTTCTAGATATACTTGGGTTCTATTTCTTGCAAATAAAAGCGATCGTTAATGAGTTTGTTAAGTTGTGTAGACGTATTGAGAATGAAAAGGAAGATACCATTAAATCTATTCAAGTGACCAAAGTGGAGAATTTGATGCATAATTTAGAGTCTTTTGTGAAACCAAGGGATATGCTCACAATTTTTCGGCTCAAGGACACCTCAACAAAATGGGGTAGCCGAAAGGAAGAACAGGACACTTCAAGAAATGAGTCAATCGATGCTCAACGAATTCTCACTTCCAAAATACTTTTGGGCCGAAGCCGTAAGTACCGCTTGCTATGTCATAAATCGAGTTTATATTCGTCCTAAAATGAATAAAACTCCTTATGAGCTTTGGAAAGGAAGAACTCCAAATATTAGTTATTTCAAAATATTTGGATGTAAATGTTTCATTTTGAATACTAAGGATCAATTGGACAAACTTGATCCTAAGGCCGATGAAGGAATTTTTATGGGGTATTCAATCAAAAGCAAGGCATATCGGGTTTACAATAAAACTAGTATGGTTGTTGAAGAATCCATCCATGTCAAATTTAGTGAAGCCTCGGGTGTTGAAAGGATACCCGATGATGAAAGTGATGAAGAGGATATTGTTGAACCCATTGTTCAAGTTGATATTCAAAATGATCAACCTTCAACCTCAAATGTTCCTCAAGAAGACAAAGGTGATACTTCGGATCTTCCCGTGGCATTGAAATTTAAAGGAGATCACCCAAAAGATCTTATTATTGGTGATCCCCTTGATAAAGTGATGACCGAAGAAAATTTTGAGAAAGCTCTTATATCTCAAAAAGAGCCTAAAAATGCTAAGGAGGTTATTGAGGATGAGGATTGGTTTTGGAGATGCAAGAATTAGTTGAATCAATTTGAAAGAAATGATGTATGGGAATTGGTACCTTGTCCTCCTTCTCAAACTATTATTGGTACAAAATGGGTATTCCGGAACAAACTCGATGATCAAAGCAACATTGTTCGAAACAAGGCAAGGTTAGTAGCTCAAGGGTATTGTCAAGAATAAGGTATTGATTATGATGAAACATTTGCACCGAGCACGTCTAGAAGCTATTCGCATATTACTTGCCTATTCTTGTTTTAAAAATTTCAAGCTTTACCAAATGGATGTTAAATCCACATTCTTAAATGATTTTATTCAAGAAGAAGTCTATGTAAAACAGCCTCCGGGGTTTGAAATTTTTTCTAGGCCTAATGATGTTTATAAACTTAAAAAGGCCTTGTATGGTTTAAAGCAAGCACCCCGTGCATGGTATGATAGACTTAGCTCTTTTCTTTTGCAAAATGGTTTTACAAGAGGTAAAGTTGATACTACTCTCTTTGTTTTTGAAAAAGGGCAAGATTGTTTACTTGTGCAAATTTATGTTGATGATATTATCTTTGGTGCTACTAATGAATCTTTGTGCAAGAAATTTTCTAAGTTAATGCAAGGAGAATTTGAGATGAGTATGATGGGGGAGCTCAACTTCTTCCTTGGGCTTCAAATTAAACAATGCCAAGAAGGTATATACATTTCGCAATCAAAATACACAAAGGAACTTTTGAAAAAGTTTGGCATTGAAGAAGGAAGAACCGTATCTACTCCTATAGCAACTAATGTCAAAATTGACAAAGATGAAAAAGGCAAGTCCGTGGATGAATCAAAGTATCGAGGTATGATTGGTAGTTTACTTTATTTAACCGCTAGTAGACAGGACATTCTTCATGCCGTATGCCTATGTGCTCGTTTTCAAAGCAATCCCAAAGAATCTCATATGAGTGCCGTTGATGGCTCAAAAGCTACCTTTAAAACCGTAGGCAAGTGCACCTATCGTTTTATAGTATAGATTATTGAGTACTGAGTGTCATTCCCACGAGGATTGTAAGTACTAATAATTACCGTCTTTTTGTTATTTAATCTAACAATTTTCAGAGTTTTTGTTTGATGAAAAAGGAAAACAAATTATAAATTGTAAAAATGAAGGAAGATTTGTAAAATAAGAAATCAAGAGATAGAAATGTGTTTGAATGTAAATCCCTCTAGAATGTTTTTGTGATTTGATAAGTTAAAAATACAACCGTAAGCCCTTAGCGAAAACAAACCTCTTTTAATAAAATCTCATGTCTTGTGGACCGTAGAAATTCCCAATTTAAGTTAAACCCTTTCTCAAGGCGAAAAAATTCTAATCTCAAGTTGATTAACTGAAATCTCTTTCTAGTTAAAACCCCCAAGACAACATTATAACGATTTGTGAATTCCCATATTAGGTTTGACCCTAATCCAGAAGATTTATGTCGTCCTATATCTAGGATTGCATGCAACTCTTTTCACTTATATAGGTTTTATTTCACCATGAATCTCTCGATTTCCCGGATGAAAAATAAACTTCAAATCAATATTGCGCATATATCAATTCGAATGAACGAAGCATAATATAAGTGAATCACACAAAATATGAAGATTTTATTAAAAACATACACACCTTAATCACAAATCCATTCTAGAGTTCATTAAATACAAACACTAGGAGTTTAGCTACACATGATTTTGACCAAAGAATAAATTACACAAGAAGATTTAAGTATTGTAGACATGGTGTACTTATCTTTCTCAAAATCTCAATTGACTTCTTTCTTGATTGATGATGTTGCTCCAAGCCTTCTTCTCCAATATTGCCCCAAGCTTTCTCCTCCAAGACCCCTTGATCCCAATTCTACTTAATGAAATGAATACAATGAATATTTCTTGAGTATCTAATGAATGCCTCTCCCAACTTCAACCCTTGGCTTTTATAGGCAACCAATACATTGATAGTACTCTCTTTTGTTAAACAATTGCCTCCATTTTCATTGTTGGTTGGTGAATTCTTGTACTCAATTGATGATTGAGGGAATATGGGGACATGTTGCAGCAAAATTGGGTGTTAAAGGTGTATAAAAGTGGTCAAAAAGCTTGGTAGGTGAGTTTTCCATAATTTTCGCATGGAAAAGTTGCGAGAAAAGTGCCGGACACGCCCCGTGTCGCCCCAGCGGCCGGCCATGTCTTTGTTTTTATCACACGGGAATCGGGAGACATGGCCGTGCTTCCCAACACGGCCGAGGCCGTGTCTCTGGACACGGCCGTGTTGGGGAACATGGCCTGCCCGTGTCGGAGAACATTTGCATTTTGTGCAAAAAAATCGAGTTTTAGCTCCGCGGAACACGGCCGTGTTGCCCGACACCCCTGCCCGTGTTGGACCAAAAGGCCCCGAAATGACGCGTTTGGCTTGGAATTTCGGCGTTTTTGATCCTTAAACTCCCGGTATGTTTTGACATGAATCCATGGTTCGAAATTCACCAAAATTAGCCCCGAATGGTCAATCTACATCAATAAAAGCACCTCGGAGTAATATGAACTATGTACAATCAAAAATTTACAAAAATAACAATAAAATAACTCGAATTCTACTCAAATATACACATAAAACGTGCATAAAAAGACCCTTATCAAACCACTTTCAACTTTGAACTTTGATTGTCCTCAAGCAAAACATTATATCAAAAGAGAGATTCAATAAATCACAATATACAAAGATGATTTTTTTCAACATATTGAACATAAGTAGTCAAGTTTTGGCCTTCTCAACCCGAATTAACCATTATGTAGAAACATAGTTTTGTAAAACGATCATTGTCAAGAAAGAGCGTAATATCGGCGGGCATTATTGGACTTGGAATCATCACTCCACAAAATGCGATAGTTATGAACAACTTCAATTCAATAACGCCATGAAAATACAAGAATTCAATAGATCATTGTAGTTAGCTTACTAGTCATATAACCAAGCTTATTGAAAATTATTGGAATGAGAAGTCAAGGAGTATTCATTCTCCTTTTTTTTTCGTTCTCTTTTTTTTTTTTTTTGGGACCTTTCGAGACATGCTTCCACTAGGTTTATATTTTGAATTTCTGTTCAAACACTCCTGGGGTGGTTTCCCATACTCATATTTGTGTCGCCGTTTTACGTAAAAGACAAACATGGGGCTCATGAATGCTCCTAGTTACTAAGCAACAACAAATAGAGGAGTATAACCTCGATTGGTCCGTTTTTTTCATTTTTTTTCATTTTTTTTTTTTTTTCACAAGCTTGGTTTAACAACTAGTTAACCACTACCAAATCACGAGTTCTCAGACGTTCATAGCACTAGGTATCGTCGTATATGCCTTAATACATCAAGTATTTATGGTGTTAAAAATCTCATCAAAATTTTGCCTGCATCCACGTCAATCTATCCTAGACAATCAATTGCTTCATCTTGAAAACACAAATTAACAAGTTAATGTAGGTATAATTGGGCCAAGTTATTGACTAGCAACATTCAATTTGTTAAAAATAAAAAATAAAAAACACATCTCTCACAAACAAGCACACAAGCATTCCGAAAATGTTATTGTACCCACCTCCAACTTTTAAAATTCACATTGTCCTCAATGTGAAAGAAAGAAATGGACAAACACACACCAAACACTCAAAAAGCAAAGAAATTAGAATGATATAAAAGAGGTGGAAAAAGAAAAATACGACCTTACTACAATAGTGGAATCGGTGTTGGGCGATCATTGGGTTGTTTTGGTACGGGACCTTCAACGGCATCTTCATACCTAATCAAAGTTAAGCAACACACAACTCGAATACCGTGGAATCTCAAATATTCCCAATTAGGACAACCAAGAAGATGTTCAAGAGTTTTTTTTTTGATTTGAAAATGACTCTAAGGACTTGTGATTATTTTGAAAGAAAATAAAATAAAAAAAAATAAAAATGAATGAATACAATTGCACACAAACATCGGGTTGCCTCCCGGGTAGCGCTTCTTTAACATCGTATAGCTGGACCATTTCACCTAAATGTGAAGATTTAATCGGGCGGAGCCTTGAACTTATGAAAAATTTTATCTCTTTGAACAACATCGCCACCCGTATCGATTTTCGGACAATTGACCTTCATGGTCCTATTTTTCTGCATGTTATTCTCAAAATGGGATTTATCTGTGGAAACTTTTGCACATTGAACATCACATACTTTCAAGGATTTATTAGAAGACATATCAAGCAAAGAATCATTTATCCTTGTCTCAATCAAGTTTATAGGAAAACAAGTATCATTTATAGGATTTCTCAAAGGAATTTTAAAGATAACTTGTTCACCCCTACTCTCAAAGTAAGCTTTCCATCATGCACATCAATGAGAGATTTAGCGGTAGCCAAAAGGGACGCCCTAGAATTAAGGGAACTTCTATATCATCATGCATGTCAAGAATAAAAAATCAACTCGGGAATATGAATTTATCAATCTTAACTAGCACATCTTTAACAATACCTCTAGGATGTTTAATCGATTTATCGGCTAATTGAATGTCCATCCTAATAGGTTTAAGTTCACTTAATTCCGCATGCTTGAATGTTTCATAAGACATCACGTTGATACTAGCTCCCAAGTCGGCTAGTGCCTATCAACGGAGTAAACCATCAATTGTGCAAGGGATAATAAAGCTTCTGGATCATTAAATTTTGTGGTAGTTCATTGGAAGGACATTTATCATTCAATCGCACATTTGATAATTTATTAAGCTTATTTTCACTAGGAATGATGTCATTAAGATCCCTAACATGCTTTGAATGAGGGTCAACAAATGGAATATTGGCATATAATTGTTTGAAAGAATCAAGGTACTTACCAAATTTGTCTTCCCTTCTATCTTCTTCGGTTAGACTCTGGTAAGGGATCTTGGGCTTGTATTCTGCAATCTCTTTTTCATGAGCTTTTCTTTGGGCATGTCATCCTCCACGTATTTCTGCATGGCGGCATTGGCATAATCATGCTCATGTGGAAAATTGATGGTGATTGCCTTTACGTGCTCCCTTGGGTTTGGCTCGGTATTACCCGGCAAACTACCTTGTGGCCTTTCGGAAATCATCTTCGCAATCTGGCCTATTTGATTTTCCAGATTATGGATAGATGCCTCTTGATTTCTCAAGGATGTTTCCACCACCTGGAATCGGGTATCTGTTGATTGCACAAACTTTGTTATAAGATCTTCCAAGTTAGGCTTACCTTGATTTGGCTGAAATCCGGGAGACGTGTGTAGATCAAGATTGGGATTAGGTCGTGGTTGGCCTTGGTTTCCCCAACCGAAATTAGGATGTTGTCTCCACCCAGTATTATATGTGTTGCTGTAAGGATTACTTGGGTAATTTCTGCCTTGATTCCCAACGTAATTAGCTTTGTTCGCTTGAGGTATTGTGTGTGGGGGTCACGATGATTATGCAATCCTCCGCAAGTTTCACAAGATAAAACATGCGGTGGTGGTGGTTTAGAGCCGCTAGATCGTCGATCTTTTGGGTCAAAGCTTCGACATGTGCAGCTAGTGTAACCACTGCATGCATTATAAACACCATTTGTTCTGTTAGGTTTACCTCGTCACGGATTGCCATTGATAGCCATTCATGGCCATTCCCTCTATCGAGATCTTGGGCAGCACGGTGTTTTATTGTTCAAAGTTCCCCAGCCGCCGCATCAATCATTTGCCTTGTTGGTGAGTAGCCCATTGTAAAATGTTTGGACTTGCATCAAATAGGAAGACCATGATGTGGGCATTTCGCAACAATTCTTTGAATCTCTCCAGTGTCGTACAAGGTCTCGTCATCTTCTTGAGTGAATGAAGAGATTTCATTCCTCAATCGTGCGATTTTGGCGGTGGAAAATATTTCAAAAGGAACTTTTTGGCCATGATGTTCCACGTTATGTCGTTCCTTTGGCAAAGTATTTAGCCATTGTTTAGCCCATCCCGAGAAGAGTAAATGGGAATAGGCGTAAGCGGATGGCATCATCGAGACCCCATTGATTTTGAATGTATCGCAAATTTCGAGAAAATTTGCGATATGATTATTCGGATCTTAAATCGGTAGGCCGTCGAATTGAATGAATTGTTGCACCATTTGAATGACATTCGGTTTGATTTCAAAATTATTGGCGGCAACGGCGGGCCTACGATCTTTAGATGACGTCCGTCCATGGATGGTTTGGCATAGTCATACATAGTTTTTGTTCATCCTCCATGAGCGAAATCTTTACTTTCGTTAGTATCCTCTTTGTGGTCGTGTTAGTACTTTCCTCGTGTTGCTACCGGCGGTGTCGCTTCCAAATTCGGGCGACGAGTAGGCATACACTGCGGTAAACAAAGAGGATAAGTATAAACCAAGACTTACAAAGATAGATAAAAAGAAAGATAATGGTAAAAAAAAATAAAAATAAAAAAATGATTAAATTAACAAAAATAAAGCGTTCTTAATATTACAATCCCCGGCAACGGCGCCAAAAACTTGATGGCTCAAAAGCTACCTTTAAAACCGTAGGCAAGTGCACCTATCGTTTTATAGTATAGATTATTAGTCGAGTGTCATTCCCACGAGGATTGTAAGTACTAATAATTACCGTCTTTTTGTTATTTAATCTAAAAATTTTCAGAGTTTTTGTTTGATGAAAAAGGAAAACAAATTATAAATTTTAAAAATGAAGGAAGATTTGTAAAATAAGAAATCAAGAGATAGAAATGTGTTTGAATGTAAATCCTCTAGAATGTTTTTGTGATTTGACAAGTTAAAAATACAACCGTAAGCCCTTAAGCAAAAACCAACCTCTTTTAATAAAATCTCATGTCTTGTGGACCATAGAAATTCCCAATTTAAGTTAAACCCTTTCTCAAGGCGAAAAACTTCTAATCTCAAGTTGATTAACTGAAATCTCTTTCTAGTTAAAACCCCCAAAACAACATTATAACGATTTGTGAATTCCCATATTAGGTTTGACCCTAATCCAGAAGATTTATGTCGTCCTATATCTAGGATTGCATGCAACTCTTTTCACTTATATAGGTTCTATTTCACCATGAATCTCTCGATTTCCCGGATGAAAAATAAACTTCAAATCAATATTGTGCATATATCAATTCGAATGAACGAAGCATAATATAAGTGAATCACACAAAATATGAAGATTTTATTAAAAACATACACACCTTAATCACAAATCCATTCTAGAGTTCATTACATTCAAACACTAGGAGTTTAGCTACACATGATTTTGACCAAAGAATAAATTACACAAGAAGATTTAAGTATTGTAGACATGGTGTACTTATCTTTCTCAAAATCTCAATTGACTTCTTTCTTGATTGATGACAAGCCTTCTTCTCCAATATTGCCCCAAGCTTTCTCCTCCAAGACCCCTTGTATTCTACTTAATGAAATGAATACAATGAATATTTCTGAGTATCTAATGAATGCCTCTCCCAACTTCAACCCTTGGCTTTTATAGGCAACCAATACATTGATAGTACTCTCTTTTGTTAAACAAATGCCTCCATTTTCATTGTTGGTTGGAGAATTCTTGTACTCAATTGATGATTGAGGGAATATGGGGACATGTTGCATCAAAATTGGGTGTTAAAGGTGTATAAAAGTGGTCAAAAAGCTTGGTAGGTGAGTTTTCCATAATTTTTGCATGGAAAAGTTGCGAGAAAAGTGCCGGACACGCCCGTGTAGCCCCGAACGGCCGGGCCGTCTTTGTTTTTATCACACGGGGAATCGGGAGACATGGTCGTGCTTCCCAACACGGCTAGGCCGTGTCTCGGACACGGCCGTGTTGGGGAACACACGGCCTGGCCGTGTCGGAGGCTGTTTTGTGCAAAAAATCGAGTTTTTAGCTCCGTGAACACGGCCGTGTTGCCCGACACCCCTGCCCGTGTTGGACCAAAATGGCCCCGAAATGACGCGTTTGGCTTGGAATTTTGAACGTTTTGCATCCTTAAACTCCCGGTATGTTTTGACATGAATCCATGGTCCGAAATTCACCAAAATTAGCCCCGAATGATCAATCTACATCAATAAAAGCACCTCGGAGTAATATGAACTATGTACAATCAAAAATTTACAAAACTAACAATAAAATAACTCGAATTCTACTCAAATATACACATAAAATGTGCATAAAAAGACCCTTATCAGCCGTTAAAAGGATTTTTTGATATTTGAAAGGCACTATTCAATATGGTTTATTCTATCCAAAGAATGAAATTTTTTCTCTTAAAGGATATAGTGATTCGGATTATGCGGGAAATATCGATGATCGGAAAAGTACTTCCGGATCATGTCAATTTTCAGGCGATTGCCTAGTTTCTTGGTTTTCAAAGAAACAAAATTGTGTTTCACTTTCAACGGCTGAAGCCGAATATATTTCCGCAGCTTTTTGTTGTACTCAACTTCTTGGGATGAAACAAACCTTAGCGGATTACAAATGCTCATTTGAAAATGTTCCTATCTTTTGTGATAATATATCCGCTATTAATATTGCTCAAAACCCGGTTCATCATAACCGTACTAAACATATTGAGATTCTACATCATTTTCTAAGGGATTGTGTTTCTAAACGTAAAATTGAGATATCTTTCGTACCATCTCAAGATCAATTGGCGGACATTTTTACAAAACCGTTATCTTCCGAGAACTTTGCGTCAATACGAGCTCGGTTAGGCATAATGCATATTGAATGAGGTTTACATTTGCATTTTGCATGTTTTTAAAACTAAGGGGGTGAAAAATCGGATTTTTGGTTGAAAATTCGGATTTTGAAAAAACTTGGCAAGACAGTGGGTGAAGGGTTGAGGCATTTTTGGATTAAAACCGTTCAGTCTCGTGCCTTAGTCATTTTACATCATTTTTGTCATTTTTCGTCCCCTTTGCCAAATTCACACAAATTTCACTCAAAATTTGTTTTTATGCATCAATTCATATCTTGGACCTTATATAGCTTGTTTATCATCATCGTTGCTCATTTTTACCGATCGAATGGTAAGAATTTTCTCTCCTTTGCTCAATTGGGTTGAACCCTTGAGTTTGTACCTTTCTTGTATACTTCTTGATGAAATTTTCTTATGATCATGATGAGCTTAGTTGTTATATTGTATTGTATGATGTTTGGTATGAATTGGTGATGGAAATTTTTGGCTTGATTCATTTATAAGGGCTTTATACAACTTCTTTCATTTTTTACGCCCACAACGTGTTCGATGAAATGTCACAATAATAATTTCAAATTCTACATGACTATCTTGCTTTCAAATGTCTTAAATACTTATTGAAATCATGTCTTGGCAATCAAAACGAGCTTATGAACTTTTTCATGATACAATTCTCCCATTTCTTGATTCTAAGCCTCATTCTTTCAATGGTTAATAAACCGTATTCTTGGCGCACTTTGATATACTGTATAAATGTTTTTATCATCCTAACATTCTTTTGATGATTCCAAAGGGGAGAAACAGGAAATTGGCTCGTTAGCTCAAAGAAGCTAATAAAAGCTCGCAATTAAAGCTATAAGCTATGGCTTCTTAAAGCCAAGTATATCTAGTCCATGGCTTGTACTTATGGACTTAATTGCAATAGATTATTAGTATTTTGATAGGGGGAGCTTCTTAGCTCATGATGTTTTTGTGTATCTTGTAAAAGCTTGTAATAGCTTGTGCTTCTAGCTTATGCAATATTTCTTGTTGATGTTCTTATCGATAGGGGGAGCTTTTTATAAAATGTTTTAAACGGATGGTTCACTCGTAAAACCGGGAAATTATTTTATTTTCAAAATCGTCCTCATGAAAATTGTTTTGGTTTGTAATCATCAAAAAGGGAGAGTTTGTTAGATAAATGTTTTTATCATGATTTTGATGATTTTGTTCAAATGAGTTTTTAAACCAAAACAATGTCCCTAAATGTTGTCTAAATACTTCAGATCGATTTAAAATGTTTTTACTATTTTTTGGAGTATTTATTGGAGTTTATTTTCGATAAAACATTGGACAACACATTTGTTCAGGCTCGACCGGTCGCCCTATAGGGCAACCTGTACCTGAGTTGAGTTTTGAAACAGAAAAAGGAACGTTGGAGAAAATAGGGAGGGCGATCGGTCGACCCGGAGGTCGACCGGTGGGGGCGACCGGTGCCTGGGAGTCCCGCTTTTGGTTCAGTCTTCTCTGTTTCATATTTTAAACACCCCCAACCGGTCAACATCAAGGGCGACCGGTCGAACCCCCCTGTGTAAAAATTGCAGAAAACCAATTTCAAACTTATCTCTGCGCGACCGGTCGAACCCCTGTTTTATCAGCAAACTATCCGTTGCATTTTCAGACAGCTTTTCCCTATTTTGTGGGATTGATTTCTAACAACTATATTGATGATTTTAAATGGTTTCTTTTGCAGAAAATCACTCCCCAAGGAGGAGCCTATGTCTGGAAATCAAAGCCAAGACCTCTCCTATAAATAGAGGCTTCATTCAAGCAACAAGATACAACATATTACACAAGCAAAGAGCAAACAAGCAAACATTTTCATATATCTTGTTGTATTAGCCTAAGCACTTTCACTTGCACACATTTGAGGTCAAGGCTTTTAATTCTTGATTACACTTGTACTCATATTGTATCATTCCTTATAAAGTTGTAATCTTGATTTTGGTCATCATTCAACCAAGACATCCTTGTGAGTATTCTTGTGGTAAGAATACACTTGGGTGATCTAGGTGATAGGTGTTTGGAGAGTGTGGTACTCTTCAAAGGTGGTGAAGGAAGATTGTGGTAATCTCCTTGAAGGTGTTGTAAGAGGGTTGTGGTAATCCTCAAGGTGTTGTATTAATTTTGGTAATTAATAAAATTTCTTTTTCCTTTTCGAAACCCATCCGGATATCTTTGGGGTGGTAGAGCACGTAGTCCCTAGGTGGGGTGAAGCTCTTTAAATCAACGTGTGTTGTTTATTTTCCGCATTTAGCTTTCGTCTTTGCTTGATTATTCGAAAAAGAGGGCAAAATCTGAAAACCCGAGATAATCTATTCACCCCCCTTCTAGATTATCGTAGCCACTTGGACTAACACTATCCAGCTTGAGAACCAGATGTCTGATTTGACCAAGAAATATGATTAGGCCAAAGCTCAGCTTGAGCACGAGGGGAAGACGGGCGAGGTGTTTCTTCAGTCTTCTGCTGGCACACAGTTGCTAGCCAGGGAGAGGTCCAACTCGGTGGATACTTATAAGGCTTCCACGGATTATCGCTCGGAGTTGTTGAGGGATTCCTCCATTTACTTTGACAAGGCGGTTTGCCATTGCCAGAAGTTGTTGCGGCAGAGCGAAAAGGCCTCTAGCGAGGTGACATGTTTCTTAGATTATGAAGTCTCTGACGAGGAGGAGAAAGAAGAGATTGGGCTTTGCATGATCTTCTCGAGGGAGCTGACGACACGAGCAACGGTGATGGAGAGGAGATCGGCGGTGCTGATATTGTAGAGGAGGATGGAGCCCCCTTGGTTGTGTAGTGATAGTTCTTTTTTGGCCTAGATGACCCTTACTTTTAGCCCATCTATTTAGGGCATGCTTTCTGCACCTGAATATTTTTTTTGCTTATTCCCCTAAGATGTTTATTTCCCCCGAGGGGCTCGATGATGTTCTGTTGCTCTGATGCTACATTCATATTTGTGTTATTCATTATGCATATTTGCTTTCTTTTCGTTGTACTTCCATGTGCTATATGTTGGAAGAAGAATTTTCGAAGACTCTCCTAAGAGGTAGCCCCTTCCCTCCGGGAGTACCAGAGGAGGTTTATTTACAAGGACCCCCGTGAGAGAAGTCCTCCCCTCCGGGAGAAACAGAGGTGGTCTATATACGAGGGCCCCCATGAGGAGGCCCCTCCCCTCCGGGAGCGCCAGATGAAGTTTATTTATAAGGTCCTCCGTGAGGAGGTCCCTACCATCTGAGAGCGCCGAAAGATGTTTATTTACGAGGACCCCGTGAGGAGGCACCTCCCCTTCGGGAACACCGGAGGAGGTTTATTTATGAGGACCCCCGTGAGGAGGCCCTTCCCTTCTGGGAGTGCCGACGGAGGTTTATTTACAAGGAACCCCATGAGGGAGTCTCTCCCTTGTGCGTGCACTGGAGGTGGTTTACAGAGGAGAGCACCTGAATGGTCATCAACCGCAGCCGTGTTTGGCAATTAAATGCATGCAAGAAATCATAGTAGAAACATGAAAGTAATTTATTTATTATTCACTAGCGATAAAGTTTTACGCCCATCACGCGAAAATAAACTGAAATGGAAATAAACATGTTTAACGCCTTTGGGGCAGAAATGAACCAAAAATAGATAAAAGTACTAAAGCCGCTGGAGGGTGGGGAATTGGTGTTTGGGGAAGCTCGCGAGATATGCCGCTCCTAAGGTTGTGCAGCGCTCTCACTGTCTGGTCGGGGGAGCTTGCTTATCTTCAATGTAGCAACATAATATTCTTGGGCGGTCTTGATATCTCCAATAGTTTCGCCTACTCCGACCTCTTGGGGAACTTCACCTTGAGGTGGCGTAGAGTGGAGATGTTCCGTAATAGATTCAAGTTGTGGCCTTCCCAAAATCATGTTGTATGGAGAGAGAGCGTCCACGATGAGGAAACAGACCATCTTTGTGACCTGGTGTGGGGCGTCCATCTGCAACGTGTGTGGTAGGTTGATCAGGCTTGTGAACTTGATCACTTCTCCAGTAAAGCCAATCAAGAGTTCTGAAACTAGGACAACATGTGTTGGGTCAATCTTCATCTTGTCAAATGCTTCCCGGAATATGACATCCACAACAATACCAGTATCCACCAGGACCCTCTTGACCACAAAGTGTTAGATAAATGTTTTTATCGTAATTATGATGATTTCATATAATTGAGTTTTATACCAAAATAATGTTCTGAAATATTGTCCAAATACTTCAAAACAATTTAAATGATTTTTACTAATTTTTTAGAGTATATCTTGAACTTATTTTTGATAGCACTAGAGGGTAACCCATGTACGGAAGTTGAAACTTGAAATAGAATTGAAATAGAGAGGATTTGTGTGGGAGGTCAACTAGTCGACCAGGCTGAAGCTTGGAAATTTTATTTCTTGGTCTCTGACTCGAGGGAGACCGATCGAACCCAAGGAGGACCGGCCCAACCCCTGGTCGAGTGGTCCACCCCCTAGGGAAACCCGTGTTTAAATATTCTCAACGTCTTTTTCTTATTAGAGGTCAACCGGTCGACCTGAGGTTTTATCAGCAGAAACTGTCCGTTGGAGTAGACAACTTTTCATGATATTATGGGATTAATTTCTAATAGCTATTTTCTTCAATTGATTGGCATTTTATTTACAGATTTCACTCTCCTAGGAGGAGCCTATGATGGTATTCAAATCAAGGAGCTCTCCTATAAATACTTGAAGGCTTGAAGGATCAATACAACAACACAAGCATACAACACAATAAGAAAATCAGCAAACTTCTCTAAACTTTCATTTTCAACATTCTTGTTGTAATAGACTAAGCACATCACTTTCACATCTTGATTACTAGGCTTTCCTTCTTGATTACACTTGCACTTTTTAGTTGTAATATTTTATTTAAAGTATAATATTGATTGTATTTGTAACATCATCCAAAATAAGTAATCATTGTTAGTGTTTTTTTAGCAAGAACACGTTTGGTTGATGAGAGATGATTAATTGAAAAGCTTGGTGCTTTTCATGTTGAAGAGTTTGGTGCTCTTCGAGGTGTTGGAAGAGTTTGGTGCTCTTCGTGGTGAAGAAGAGTTTTGTTCTCTTTGAGTTAGAAGATTGTGGTAATCTTTATATGTGGTGTTGTAATAAGAGTGTGGTACTCTTCAAGGTAAAGGTTGTATTTGTTTGGTATCAATAAACTTTTTCCTTTTCCAAATTCATTCGGATATCCCGAGTGGTAAAGATTAGGCCCAAAGTGGGTTGAACCTCTATAAATCATTGTGTGTTGTTTATATTTCTACACTATTATTTATTCATCATCTTCACATTATAAAAGAGGGAACAAATCGGAAGATCGTGAAAATCTATTCATCCCCTCTACATTTTATACCAATGACTAACAAGTGGTATCAAAGCCAAACTTTTTGCAAGCTTGTTTTCCATTGCGAGTAAAGAGGAAAGATTCATGGCTATGAACGAGGCTATCTTTGCTTCATTCAATAATCCGCCTCTCTTCGACTCAACAATTATGCATTTTGGAAAGATAGAATGGAGTGCTTCCTATAAGGTTGTGGGTTCGATATTTGGAACACGATTAGAAAGGAGTATCGATCGCAATGACGAAAACGAAGGATGGAACTCAAATCCCTAAAGCCCTCAAGGAGTTCGATGATGAAGACAAGAAAATATTCTCTTTAAATGGTAAAGCTCTTAACATTCTTAATTGTTCTCTTACCGCTACGGAGTATAATCGTATCAGAGGAATTTGATCCGCTCATGATGTATGGGAAAAATTTGAAGAATATGAAGATAAAGAACTTATTAGTAAATTTACAAAATTTGTAGATAAGAACAAGGAAAGAAAAGCAAGAAATAACTCATGCTTTAGATGCGGAAAACGTGGACACTATGTTGCCGATTGTCCAAAAGAGGAAGAAGAACAAAGGAAGAAAAAACACTTTCACAAAGCTTTGAATGCCAAAGCCGAAGCAAAAATATGGGATGAGCCTCTTGCAACATCCGATGATGAAGAAGCCGAACAATGTCTAATGGCCATCGAAGAAGACATTGAGATACGCTTTAATTCGTCCATCTCTTTTATTAATGAATTGCAAAGTGATTTTGATGAATTTCAAAATGAATTCCAAAGCATGCTTTTTAAATACAAAAATTTGAAAAAGGAATCAACACCTTGAAAAATGAATAGGACAGTTTACTTATTTCATATGAATAACTTTCTTGTGCTCACACTACTAGACTAGGGAAGGATAAAACTCTAGAAAAATAAAATGAATCTCTAGTTAAAGATATTGATTGCATGAAAAAGAATATGATGAAGTTTAACTTGAGTACCGAAACTAGGACTTGGTGATAAGTAAATGTTATCAATGATATGAAAAAGAACCAAGTATCTACTTATGTGAATCATTATGCTTCCAAAAATATTACTTGTTTCTATTGCGGTAAATGTATTCGCGCAACAAACATGTGTCGGGCTAGAAATAACTCAAATTATTATTGGAGACCTAAAAGTCTTAATGCTAATCCCAATGGACCCAAACACTTGAGGGTACCACAAGATAATTTCATGTTAGGTACCCGGCGCAATAAAAGTCAACGAAAATTCAAATCGTCAAATAGACAACAAATGTTAACGCCATTTGATCAAAGGAGAAGACATTATTAGCAAAACCATTTTTCAAGAAGAAGGTATAATCAACAATGAGAAAGACACAACCCTTGGCAATGATGATATTGGTAACTCTTATCTTGTTCTTGAATTATGCATTTTTTTTGTCTTTTATAATTATTGCACATATTCGTGTCTTTATTTATGTCTTGATTGTCAAATTATTTTTCAAAATGTTTCTTAAAAATGAGGTCTCAACTATATACTCTCGGTTTTTTAAATTTCAAAAGAGACCTTATCTAGCATTTCTATAAGCACATTAGAACTTATATGCTTTATCAAACTCTTGTTGGTTATTTCAAAAGCATAGTATGTGTTACTTGCCTAATTTTTAAATTGATTTATATCAACATTGTCTATATTATCCGGTACTACTAAACTCTTGTGCAAGAATTTTTGTTAACACTTTGTAGGAGATAGTTTGATGTTAAAGGACAAAGGATCATAAAGGGATCAATGCTTTTTAACATCAAATTGGAAAAGAATGATAATGGTAAATTGTTCGACAAACAAAATCGAGGTATGTCCATAATCTTATCTTACTACTCATAGACTTGATATTCTTCATGCAGTATGCATATGTGCTCGATTCCAAAGCAATCCCAAAGAATCTCATTTACGTGTCGTTAAAAGAATTTTTCGATATTTGAAAGGCACTATTTTTTATGGCTTGTTTTATCCAAAGATTGAAAATTTTTCTTTAAAAGAATATAGTGATTCGGATTATGCTAAAAATATTGATGATCGTAAATGTACTTCCAGATCATGTCAATTTTTAGGCGATTGCCTAGTATCTTAGTTTTCAAAGAAACAAAATTGTGTATCCTTATCTACGACCGAAGCCGAATACATTTATGCGGCCTTTTGTTGTACTTAACTTCCTTAGATGAAACAAACTTTAGCGGATTACAAATGTTTTTTCGAAAATGGTCCTATCTTGTGACAATACGTCCCATTTGTAAACATTGCTCAAAATCTGTTTCATCATAAATGAACAAAGCATATTGAGGTTCGACACCATTTGCTAAGGGTTCGTGTTTCTAAACGAAAAAATGAGATGTGCTTTGTTCCATCTCAAGATCAACTCGCGGATATTTTCATAAAAACCATTGGTCATCGAGTCTTTTACTTCAATTCTAGCTTGTTTAGGCATAATGTATATCGAATAAGGTCTATGATTGCTTTTAATGCATTTTTAAAACTTAGGGGTGAAAAATCACCTTTTTAATCTTTCTAAACGGACATCAGACTGAAAGTGAACATGGATAGGTCGCCCAAGAGGTCAATCGGTCGACTTCTTCAGGGACCGGTCGCCCATATGGTGGACCGGTCAACCTGCTCATCATCAACAATAAAATTTGTTTTATCCTCATTTCCGTCTTATTTTCAAAACTTAACACCCCTTCGCCCTTTTCACATACAAATCACTCAAAATGATTTTCTCTTGCAATTTCTACTATATTGGGCTTCTTTAATGCATATATCTTCCAATTTATTCATCTTCTCCAAATCATTGGTAAGTTTAATTACTTCTTTAATCTCAATTGGGTTGAACACTTGAGAACTTTGTTGGAACTTGATGAATTTTTGTAATTCTTGTATTTATATGTTGAGGATTATGTATGTTGATGATATATGATTGTAGAAATATGATTGTTGTTGATTTTTTGGGCATAATTGATTATACCAATGTCATATACAACTTCGATTTTATCCTATGCATGCCAAGTATTTGATAAAATGCCTCTATGAAAATTTCATCTTTTGCATGAATCAATTGATTATCATTGTCTTATATTTTTATGGATATCATGTTCCATAAAATGAGATTCTATATACTTTCTCCAGTCGATTTCCCTTACATTTTGGAATTTTTAGCTTTCCATTCAAATGCATGATAATTTGATTCAATGCGCACTTTGATATATATTTATGAAGTTTTTATCGTGCTAATAGTCTTTTTGATGATTCCAAAGAGGAAGAAAAATGGAATGAGCTCATAAGATTATGTTTAATCAATGGAGCTAGAAAAAGCTCGCAGAAAAAGATATAAGTTGCGGATGAAAAAGCTATAAGCTGTTGACAAATTTTGGATTAATGGCTGCATAATGGACTATTATCTATGACTAATGACTTGTTTTTGACAGGGGAAGCTTTTAAGCTCTTGATCTTCAAGTCGCATTTGCAAAACCTAAGCTTTTAGCTTTTAGTTGATTACTTCTATGCTCTTTTGTTTAGCATATTGATAGGAGGAGCTTATATAAAATGTTTTGAAAAATCTTTGCTCCTATCTTTATGATTTTCATCATGTAAAGTGTTGCTTAAAATGGATAGTTGATTTTGACTGGAAAAACGTATTTCGTTTCTAAACTTGATCTCTTAAAATTGTTTTAGTTTGGTAATCATCAAAAAGGGGGAGTTTGTTAGATATATATTTTTATCATAATTTTGATGATTTCATATAATTGAGTTTTATACCAAAACAATGTCCCCAAATGTTGTCCAAATACTTCAAAACAATTTAAATAATTTTTACTAATCTTTTGGAGTATTTCTTAAACTTTATTTTTGACAGAAATTGGACAAATCCTCTGTTTTGAGGTCAACCGATTGCCCTAGACGAAAACTCATGCATGGAAGTTGAAACTTGTAACAAAATCGAAACCGAGAGGATTTGGGTGGGAGGCACATCGATCAACCAGGATGAAGCTTGGCAATTTTGATTCTTGGTGTTTGACTCGAGGGAGATCGGTCGAACCCAAGGGGGACCGGTCCAACCCCTGGTCGATCGGTCCAACCCCTGGTTGACGGTCCACCCCAGGGCAACCCGTGTTTAAATATTCTCAACGTCTTTTTCTTATTAGAGATCAACTGGTGGAACTAAGGTTTTATCAGCAGAAACTATCTAATGCAGTAGACAACTTTTCATGAAATTATGGGATTGATTTCTAATAGCTATTTTCTTCAATTGATTGGTTTTTTTTTTACAGATTTCACTCTCCTAGGAGGAGGCTATGCTGGTATTCAAATCAAGGAGCTCTCCTATAAATACTTGAGGGCTTGAAGGATCAACACAACAACACAACAAGAAAATTAGCAAACTCCTCTAAGCTTTCATTTTCAACATTCTTGTTGTAATAGCCTAAGCACATCACTTTCACATCTTGATTACTAGGCTTTCCTTCTTGATTACACTTGTACTTTTGAGTTGTAATATTTCATTTAAAGTATAATATTGATAGTATTTGTAACATGATCTAAAACAATTAATCCTTGTTAGTATTCTTTTAGCAAGAACACGTTTGATTGAGGATAGGTGATTGATTGAAAAGCTTGGTGCTATTCGTGTTGAAGAGTTTGGTGCTCTTCAAGGTGTTGGAAGAGTTTGGTGCTCTTCGAGGTGAAGAAGATTTTCGTACTCTTCGAGTTAGAAGATTGTGGTAATCTTCATAGGTGGTGTTGTAAGAAGAGTGTGGTACTCTTCAAGGTTAAGGTTGTATTTATTTGGTATCAATAAACTTTTTCCTTTTTGAAATCCATTCGGACATATAGGGTGATAGGCCCTAGATGGGTTGAACCTCTATAAATCATTGTGTATTGTTTATATTTCTGCACTATTATTTCATCATCATCTTCACATTCGAAAAAGAGGGCACAAATCGGAAAATTGTGAAAATCTATTCACCTCTCTCTACATTTTCGTAGCCACTTGGACTAACAAGTGGTATCAGAGCTAAATTCTTTGGCAAACTCATTTTTCGAGGAAAGATCCATGGCTACGAATGAGAGTTATCTTCCAACTGTTGCTTCATTCAATAAATCGCCTCTCTTCGACTCCAACAATTATGTATTTTGGAAATATAGAATGGAGTGCTTCCTATAAGGTTGTGGGTTCGATATTTGGAACACAGTTAGAAGCGGAGTATCTATCCCAGTGAAGAAGAAGGAGGATGGAACTCAAATCCCTAAAACCCTCAAGGAGTTCGATGAAGAAGACAAGAAAATATTCTCCTTAAATGGTAAAGCTCTTAACATTCTTCATTATTCTCTTACCGCTACGGAGTATAATCGTTTTAGAGGTATTCGATCCGATCATGATGTATGGGAAAAATTGAAAGTTATCTATGAAGGCACAAAGAAAGTGAAACAAGCTCGAAAGGTCAGGTTGGTCAAAGAGTTCGAAAATTTCACTATGAATGATGGAGAAAATATCTATAAATGGTTGAAAGGGTTGACAACATTGTAAATCCTCTAATTGCACTTGGGAAAATTATTTCCGAAGAGGATAAAGTCACCAAAGTTCTAAATGCTCTTCCCTCCACTTGGTTCGAAAAGGTTACCGCTATTACGGAAGCTCAAAATTTAGAAACTCTAAATTTTGATGATCTTATCAGTAATCTTCTCATCTATGAAGTTTATACCAATGAAAAGAGTAATCCAAAGGCATTGACTTCTCAACCAGATATGGGATCAACTCCAAAAGCTCTTGCCTCAAAATCGAAAAATTATTATTCAAGTGATGAGGAATATGAAGAAGAAGATGAAGATAAAGAACTTATTAGAAAATTTACAAGAAAATATTCTCCTTAAATGGTAAAGCTTTTAACATTCTTAATTGTTCTCTTACCGCTACGGAGTATAATTGTATCAGAGGAATTTGATCCGCTCATGATGTATGGGAAAAATTTGAAGAATATGAAGATAAAGAACTTATTAGTAAATTTACAAAATTTGTAGATAAGAACAAGGAAAGAAAAGCAAGAAATAAGTCTTGCTTTAGATGCGGAAAACTTGGACACTATGTTGCCGATTGTCCAAAAGAGGAAGAAGAACACAGGAAGAAAAAACACTTTCACAAAGCTTTGAATGCCAAAGCCGAAGTAAAAATGTGGGATGAGCTTCTTGCAACATCCGATGATGAAGAAGCCGAACAATGTCTAATGGGCATCGAAGAAGACAATGAGGTACGCTCTAATTCGTTCATCTCTTTTATTAACGGATTGCAAAGTGATTTTGATGAATTTCAAAATGAATTCCAAAGCATGCTTTTTAAATACAAAAATTTGAAAAAGGAATTCAACACCTTGAAAAATGAATAGGATAGTTTACTAGTTTCATATGAATCACTTTCTTGTGCTCACACTACTAGACTAGAGAAGGATAAAACTCTTGAAAAACAAAATGAATCTTTAGTTAAGGATATTGATTGCATGAAAAAAGGATATTGTAGGTCCCAAGGGGTGTGAGTGTAAGGTTTAGAAGGGGGGTTGAATAAACCTTACAAACTTTTCGATTTTAGTCCTTTTAAAATTTATTCAGAGTTAATTTCACAGCTAAGTCCTTGATGGACAACTAAGTTAGTTAACAGCCTGATTAGCCACTCATGACTGATTTGTTGATAGAATAACTCATTTGCTTAGTCTTATACTTAACTTGGTTGTGATAAGATTTTCATCGGAAGACTTAACACCCTTGAATTTGGTTTAAGTTGTTTTAACACTTGGTTTTAACACTTTGTTAAATATCAAATAGATAGAAAATTATGAGCGGATAATAAATGATATGCGTAAGTAAATCTTTGAAATGTAAATGACACAATAAATTTTATAGAGGTTCGAAGATGGGCTAATTCTTCTAATCCTCTCTTCTCCAACTCCCGGAGGAATCCACTAAGTATTGATCGAGTACAAAGTGGTTATCGGTCCGGATACAAGTCTTGATCACACACGGTGACTTGTTCCTTTGGGACTCGATCTGGAGATGCCTTGGTCACACAGCTCGCTTCTCGTACAACTCAGCTTCTTCACAGGGCGCCTTGCTACTACAGCTCACTTGCTCTAGCATCTTGGAATTGATCACGAAGCCCTCCAATAGCTTGAGACTGGTTCGACCTTGAACCTTTCTACAATCCTCCTTGGAATGTAGACCCCTTTTGATTCTTCAAAAGTTTCCTCTTCAACAGTATGAAGTTTTCTTTCCTTCACAACTTGGTGTTGGATTGATTTCCTTCTAAGTTTAGGCTTGAGGATTTTCTTGAATAGCTTGAGAATATTTTTGCAGGTTACAGCTTGAATAATAACTTGAAAGTTCGTGGTTTTGGGTATTCAGGGTAACCTTTTCTCAAATTGATTCTTCAGCCTTTTATAGTGTTCTTTTGAAAATCTGCCCGTTGAAGAGATATGCTAATTTTCAAAAGACACTTGTGGTTGTTGGTTTGTCTTGTTGAAGTCCTTGAAATTGACATTTCCTCGTATTGAATGAACCTTGACTTTTGAGTTCGACACGCAGTGTAGTGCTTCCATTGGTTTATTCCTTTTGCACGCTTCTCGGGATCGAGCACTTTAAGAAAAGCGATATGGAAGTATTACTTGTTTAAGTAACTTTCTTGACTTCAGGCAACGGATCCTTTTCGTTTGTCTTGACTTGATGCAGTTCCTTAACTTCCCCAGATGACTTCGAGTCAGCTTCCAATCATTGGATGACTCATCTGTCACTTCAACTTGAGACTTAGCTATCTTGGGTTGACTTGACTGACACTTCACACAGCTGTATCTCAGTTGATACTTCTCCAGTCGAGTTGCTGTCTTCTCTTCCTTGCCATACTCAGCTGCATCACAGCGGAGTCTTCAGTCTAGTCTCCAGTTGACTTCTTGCATATTTAGGCATAGCTGACTTAACTCAGCTCGAACAGCCCTATCTATTACAATGCAAATTACAAAGAAAATGGGGTGCCAACTTTCTAGTCTAAGTTTTACATGGCATTCATCAAAATCTAAAAATAAATTTCCCAACAATTTCCCCCTTTTTGATGATGCCAAAACTTAAATCATACATACAAGATGTAAATGTCAAAGATACATACAGATAGTGCAGTAACAGAGAATGTATGCGTAGAATCAATCTTTTTATTGATCATAACATTCTTGTCCTTTACACAGCTGTTTACAAAGTGTATCAGAGCAAACATCTATGGCTACGCAAAAAATAGATAAATTTTAGATTTCTTATTCAATATACAGAAGACTTACATACTTATGCATTTACAATAGTAAATTACATGAAGGGGTGGACAACAACACTTCATCTCCTTCGCTGCTCCTTCTTTCTTCATTAGCTCTGTCGTCTTCTGACCTTTTTCTCTTCTTCTCTTCTTCAGCTGCTTTCTTTTTCTCATAGGCGTTTCTGGCAGCTTCATCTCTTCTTTTTCTTTCTTGTCTCTCTTCCCACAGCTGAGTTTGTCTTTTATTTTCTTCTTCGATTCTCTTTACATACTCAGCATTGTTCTTGGCCACTTGCAAGTTGGCTACTTCGTCAAACACAGCCCAATAGATCCCTCCTTTCTTCCCTGGATCTATATATTCGATGTTTTTGGGTAGAGGTCTAGGTTTGAAACCTCTTCCTCCATTTGCTTCTACCTCTTCCTCGGGGTGTGTATTGTCTTTGGGCCTTCTTCTTTTCCAAAGAGAGTGACCGGCAGAGTGACCGCTCGGAGTCTGCTGCTATCGCCTTCTTCGCACATGACTTGAGGCCTTTTTCCCAATACAAGTCCCAGGCTTGGGCCATGGTCATGTTCCCGAAGTATCCCTCGGATGCGAGCGTCTTGAATTCATCAACAGATCTCGGCTCAGTTCCGACGTCTGAAATGGCATCAGTGTCTCTTTCTGCCGGAATGCCTCCGTTGTGTTTCAGTATGTTCTTCGCATGGGCATCTATTTTTCTTTCAATATCCGTCATCTCTGCTTCTACTATTTTTCTTTTCTTAGACATTGGCACATCAGAGTGTTCGAGCGGCAGAGTCACTGGTAGTTTGCTGATTATGTCAGTTGTGACAAGTCCTTGTTGAGGGGTTCTAGCAACCATTAAAGTCATGTCTTTCGAACCTTCCCCCTCAACTGATTTTCCCTTTTCTTTCTTCTGCTCCCCAGCTGTCTTCTCCTTCACAGCTGCGTCCTTCTTCTCAGCTGCGGATCCTTTCAACGTCTTTAGGTATTCCTCATCCCCCTTTTTGGCATCATCAAAGGAGAGAGAAACCCCTGGAAACATACCAGCAAGCATGAAATCTAGGCGACTGATAGCTGAGTTCTGCTTGGATTCTGCTGCAGAGTATGCGGCTCGAAATTCTGAGCGAGTGGCGTTGGATTCGGCTGTCACCAACTTCATTTCAGCCATAAGAATGCTGAATTTTTCATTTATGTTCTCCTCGACGCACAGAACTTCTTTACGATGAAATTCGCGCAGCAGTTCAATTTCTGTAGTATGAGAGGTATGCATTCTATCAATGTTTTCTTGCATCCTCTTCTTCATGTTAACATTATCAGCGCTCCAGATTAGCATCTTGTTGTACAATGCTTTGAAGTATCGAACTTGTTCCACGCGCATTGTCTGCTGCTATTGCCACCATTCCCGGATCCTGACTATTATTCCACGCAGATCAGCGGTAAGATTAGCATCTCGGTTATCCAGCCGCATATCTAATGAGGCCTGGTGCCTTTCCATCTTCTCTATCTCCGCAAATATAGCCTTGAAAACTTCTCGAACCTCAGCTGTTACCTCCGTCTCAGCTGGCGGCCAAGCAGCATCAAAGTCAAAGTCTGCTGGAACGATGGTATCTGTTGGAATGACGGGATCAATTTTATGGAAACGTCGTTGATCTCTAGCTGATTCTTCATCAAGATCAGGCAGCTCCAGTGTGAAAGGGAAAGTTTGTTCAAATGCATCATCACGGACATAAGGAATCTGTTCAACTGTGACTTGCGGCCATGATGTGCCGGTTGAGTCGGTCTGCTGCGGCTTTGGGAGCTGCAGCGATTGATTGTGATTTAGTCGGAAGTCTGTTGTGGTATTGACCCGGTGCCGAGCCTGGTGTCTCAGCAACCGTCGGTCTCGGTGATTTTTCCTTTGAGTTATCCGGTCCTCGGCCGTTTTAGTAGCGTCATCGGACGATGATGAGATTTGTAGGGGTGGCTCATCATCAAAATTAAAATTTTGACGAATGACGACCTTGAATTCCAGGGGCCGACTCGTGTTGGTAAGAACATCCTCGGTGAGTCGGTTGGATTTGCAATGGGGATGACTCGGCTTCATCTTCACCTTCGGATCCCGAAATGTTACATCGGGATTGTCTTGGGAATCGTGAAGGGCACTTATCTCCTTCTCGGATGCATCGATGATAGTAGGAGGGATGTTACGTGATTACGCCTCTTTACCTCGGGAAGTCTCAACCTCCTGTAGGCCTTCGCACCCCTGCAATCTCAACTACGGCGAGGCCTTGGACAATCCCTTCGACGATCTCGGTTTGTCTTGGGGTCTTCGTGAGGTGGCATCCACTGAGTCTCAATTCCATGGATTGCACTTTCATTGCCCAGTGTTAACTCCGGGCGGATCCATTACGTGCCTCTCTTTGCCAGCGGCGTCATTGGCTGCGGAAGCGATTGGCACTTAATTTGAGGCGGTCTCAACCTGCCATCCCGAGCCTCACAAATCGTGACAACTTCTTTGTGTATCATTTGTTTTTCCTTCTCCACTTTGCCTTCTAGATTCGTTGTGGAGTCAGTGCGGCATTCTCCGACCTAGGCTGCGGTGGAGGAGTTTTCCCCTCGGTAGACACACCGGTGAGTGACTTGGAATGGGGTCACTCTTCTCCAAACTCCCGGTTGTTTTTCCTTGATAGGGGTTAGTTCGACTTGGGTCCCCGAAATCCCGTTTCATCGCGATTCCTTAATGCCATCATCGAGTGAGTGAGGAAGTGGTCGCAACAACAACGATTTGTCAATCTCCGCACCACTCCCATATGATCAATCTCATTTGTGATTTGAGAAGGTAGCTAAAAAGTAGTCTGCGCATATTTAAAATATCAGAATGCAATATGATGGTCCTCTAGCAGAAAAATATTTCCCTGCGATCAAGCCCCCAAAAGACATTGATATGCACGATGTTGGAGTGCAACCCGGATCCCTAGAGGAGTTTCAAACTCAGAGGCGAAGGCTACTTCCCAGATATATGACTCTACCGCAAGCCTTTGGATTTGTCTTTGGAGAAAGGTCTTGAAATATGCAAATTAGCTGATAAGAAGCAAAGTTCCAGCAGTCACTCAGCTGGAAAATCAAAAGCTCTAGTACAGTACACTCCTAGAGGAGGAGGAGCTGAGTCAGGGAGAGGAAGGGGAAGATATGGTGGCAGTGGAAGAGGAAGAAGTTCTCAACCGCGGCCAAGACCAGAAGACACTAAGTACGTTGATCCACAGAAGAAAGGGATCACATACTGGGCTGGATATGATCATCTTGCTAACTTGGAAGTTGCACGCAAGAATCTTTCAAGCGTGAGAAGAGGAAGGGAAGTGAAAATGAACAAACAACGCGTGAATGGGAGGAAAGGCAGCATAGGGATGACCCTGCTGCGAGGCGAGCATATGAGAAGAAGAAGAAGGATGAAGAAGAAATGAAGAGAAGGAGAGCTGATGAGGACAGAAAGAGAGCTGATGATGAAGAGAGAAAAAGGAAGCAACCAAGGCGTTGAAGGCGGCTGCAACCCTTTATGTATTTTACTTTGTAAATACACAGCTGTAAGTTCTTTGTACGTTAGTTGTTAGCTCTAATACCTTCTTTTTAAGTTTTATCTGAAACATGTTGTATTTCAATAAATGTATAGAGTATATTTGTAAATGCTTGACTTTGTAAAGGACAAGAAGCAATGATCAATAAAAATTGATTATTTAAAACATACATTCTTGTTACTGCACTACTTGTGTTTGCTGTTTATTTTATTTAAGTTTTGGCATCATCAAAAAGGGGGAAATTGTTAGGAAATTTATTTGTTAGATTTTGATGATACCATTTGAAACTTAGACTAGGAAGTTGGCACCCCATTTCTCTTGTAATTCTATGTTGTAATAGATAGGATTTGAAAAGAGTGAGTGAAGTCGGATATGTCAAAGAATGCAAGAAGTCAACTACTGACTAGAGTGAAGACTCCACTGTGTGTCAGCTGAGTATGGCCAAGATGAAAGACAATGACTCGACTGAAGGAGAGCCGGCTAGGAACAGCTGTGTGAAGAATGAGGAAGTATTAGTCAAGTCAGTACAAGAAGCCAAGTCTAACAGTTGAAGTGACAATTGAGTCATTCCCATATTTTTGGAGCAGACTCAAGTCAAGCGGTAAAGGTAGCGGTCAAGTTAAGACAACTGACATTGATCCGTTGGAAGGAAGTCAAGGATATTACTCGATATAGTAATAAGTCCGAGCTGCCAGGTCTTAAAGTGTTTTACCCAGAAACATGCAAAAGGAATACGAGGAAGGGTCAACATCACAAATATTGCAGACCAAGAAAAGACAAGCCAACGAACAAGAAGTGTCATTTGAAAATAGCTTATCTCTTCAACGGGCAAATTTTCAAATGAGCACTATGAAAGGCTGAGGAAGCATTTGAGAAAATGAGACATGAACGATTAACACAAACGAATCAAGCAATTATCAAGCAAGCATAACTGCAATATTTCACGCTTATCAGAAGAAAATTCCTCAAGCCTAAAACTCGAAAGAACTCGATCCAACACATGTTGTGAAGGAAAGATTACTTCAACCTGTTGAAGAGGAAAAGTTTCAAGAACCAAAAATGGAGTCTACTGAGTTGTAGAAAGGTTCAAGGTTGAACCAGGAGTTTCAAGTTTGTTGGAAGGTTGTGTGATCAATTCCAAAGACTTGAAGGGAGCTGAAGTAGCAAGGCAGTTGTCTTGTGAAGAAGAAGTTGCGGGAGAAGCGGTTTGTGTGATGGTGTCTCTAGGCGAGAAGCGCTTTGTAACTTGATATGTTACTTAGTGGATTCCTCTAGGAGTTAGAGAAGAGTGGATTAGAGGAATTACCCCATCCTCGAACCACTATAGATTTGCTTGTGTCATTTACTTTCAGCATTAACTTTCTTTCTTATATTTTCATATCTGTTGATAAGTTATATTGTTATCCATCTGATAATAACAAGTGCTAAAACAAGTATTAAAAATGTACTTAAAATTAATAAAGGGTGTTAAGTCTTCCACTGTTAAAAACCAAATCATCTAAAAGTTAAGTGTTAGCAGATGCAGCTAAGTTATAATATCAACAGCACAGTCGAATCTATTGAGTGGGTAACTTTGTTGAAGAAAGCCAACATAGTTGTCCCCCAAGGACACAGCTGATTTGAGTCAACTCTGTTGAAATTCCTAAAAAATGAAAATTTGGTAAGGTTTATTCAACCCCCCCCCCTCTAAACCTTACACCACACCCCTTGGTACCTACAAGTGGTATCAGAGCCAGGTTGGTTCATTTAGCCTTCCATGGCAGTTCTTGAATTAGATCTCAATCTTTTTCAAAAGGTTTAACACTTGTGTTTTCAAAGTCTTTCATCTTTAAAAGCAAAGTTATTATCATGGAAGCAAATCTAACTCGAATTCCTATGTTTAATGTGGAAGAATTTGATGACTGGAAGATTCGCATGTAGGCTCACCTATTAGCCTTACACGATGAGATGTGGCTTGTGATAGAAGATAGGCCACTACAAATATTCAAAGTAAACACTGCTGCAAGAGCAGCACTTCCAGCCGAAGGAGAAGTTGCTGCAGAGGCTAGACCAGCCATGGTTGAAAAGCCACACACTGAATGGACTAATGAAGATATAAAGAGATATAACCTAGACAATGTGGCCAAGGATATTCTCACAAGACGTTGGACAAGGCGATGTTCAACAAAGTCAAGTTATGCAAATCAGCCAAAGAAATCTGGGATAAGCTAACCCTGATTTGTGAAGGATCAGAACAGATTAAAGAGAATAAATCAACTGTTGCTGTTCAAAAATTTGAAATTTTAAAATGCTTGCAGGTGAAAGTCTGGATCAGCTAGATGCCAGATTCACAGAGATAACAAATAAGCTTTCACCTCTTGGGAAAGAGTACACTCAGAAGGAGATGTGCATGAAGATACTAAGATCCCTCCCAACTGAATGGCAAATGAAGGTCATGCACCTGAGACGCTCAATGGACCTTTCAAGAACTTATAATCATGAGCTATTATCAGATCTCAAAGCCTACGAATTTGAGCTGAGAAGGAAAGAACAAGAGGAAACAGTTGTACCCAAGACAGCTGCACTATTGGCCAGTGAAGGGAAGAAAGCTGAGCCAAAGGAGACCATTGACCAGGAGAAAATTGCCCTCGTGGTGAAAAGATTCAACAAGTTCTTCAACAAGAACTATAAAAGGAACAAGGGTGAAACCTCCAAGAGACATTCAACACCTTCCAAAGCAAGGGAGGACAGACCGCCCAAGAGAGCTGCACATCAGAGACCTGACTATCAGAGAGCTGATAATCAGAGAATCGAGAGAGCTGATCAGAGAGTTGAAAACCTGTGTTGGAATTGCAAACAACCAGGACATTTTGTTGTTGACTGTTCCTATCCACCAGTCAACAAATACATAAATGAGGAAGAAAGAAGAGTCTTCAGGGAAAGAAGACAAGAAAAGAAGAAAGCCATGTTGTCTGCTTTGAATCACGAGCGACCAAAGTGCAAGAAAGCAACAGACTCAGATAGTAGTGAAGCTGACTTCTCAAGTGATACAGAGGAAGAGGCTTTGATCTGCCTCATGGCCAAAGAACAATATTAAAAATATTAAGAAGATGAGATACAATCTAACTCATCTCACTCAGATTCAAGTGATAGTGACTGTGATACACACACTTCATTACCTACAGATCTTTATGATTCATTAGACAAAATGATGAAAGATTTTGAACACATTAAAACCTCACACACGCTTCTAGATGAGGAAAACAGCCAACTTAAAAGCCAAAACTCACAGCTGACTAAAGAGCTGATTACTCAAAGTCACATAGCTGATGAGAATACTAAGCTGAAGGCTGAAAATGCCAAGATCTTGGTAGAGTTAGCTGTTACTGAGAAAAGATAAAAAGATCTTAAAAATGTGATTGCCTTATTTCCAAAAGCATCCAAATCATTGGATGAACTTATAATGAGTCAACAAGAGTGTGGAGACAAGACAGGCATATGATTCAATTCCTTTGTGCATGGTCAAGCTCCTAGAGTGATTTTGGAGAAAGGATCCTCAAGAAATGAGGGAATCGAAAAGCCCAAAACATCATATGTTGCATCGACATCCACACCAAAACACAATTACAATCATACTGGCCTTGGTTACAAGGGAAAAGGAAAGAAGCTAGTTGAGTATGCTGAAAGGACAACTGAGAAGAAATTTATGCAGGTCCATCAGCAGACTCCTAATAGAAAATACTCTGTAAAATCCAGACAGAGCTACCAAAAGCCCCAGAAAGTTCATCAAAGAAATACATATGATGGGGATGGTAGAAATTATCCAAACCAAGCTAATTGGAATAATTATGTGAAATATCAGCAAAGACTTATGGGATACAAGCCAAAATGGCAAAGACCTCAACCTCAACAAAGGTCATTCCCAAGGCAAAAGAGCTTTTATCAGCATACATATGCACACAAGCACTATACCCAGAAATTCCACAACTACCCCAAGAAAGCAGTTGCTAAAACAAACACACAGGCATACATACAAAAGAGACAGTTGTATGATCCTAAAACCCCCAAACAATTTGCTAATGTGCATTATGATTATGGAACTGATAGATGGCAGCCTCTTAGAGTTAGATCATCTGGTTATAGGTTGGTTGGAGCATCTTATAGCACTAACCCCCAAGACCCAGGCAAGTATGGGTACCTAAAAACTGATTTCCTTGATGGCAGGTTCAAGGAACAGCCGAGTGCCAAGGAACCTGGTACATGGATAGTGGTTGTTCCAGACATATGACAGGAAATATAATAAATCTGTCAAGATTCAAGGAGATCAAAGGTACAAATGTCATATTTGGAGGAAATGAAGCTCCATGTGAGATCAAAAGTATATGATCCATTAAGAAAAATGGACTGGAGTTCACAGATGTTGCATATGTTGAAGGTCTCAACTTCAACCTGTTAAACATCAACCAATTCTGTGACAAAGGCTATAATGTGGGACTCAACATGGGGATATGCCAGATCAAGGATGTTGAATCTAATGAAATTGTGCTACATGGAACAAGAAAAAAGAATATGTATGTAGTGGACTGGTCCACTGCTACACCAAGCACATGTCTGCTAGCAAGGAGTACAGTCGAATCCAGTTGGTTGTGGCATAAGAAGCTGAGTGACCTAAACTTCAAGACAATCAATAAGCTTGCAAGGAGTCATCTTGTGGAAATATTTCCAGACTCAGTATACAAGAAAGAAAGTATATGTGATGCATGCCAGATGGGAACGTAGATTAAATCATCATTCGAGGATAAGCCAAGTCCCTCTTCAACCAGGATATTGCATACATTTGCATATAGACTTATTTGGTCCTATTGAGCCAGCTAGCATCAGTGGAAAGAAATACACCTTAGTGGTGGTGGATGACTATTCAAGATATACATGGACAATTTTCATGAGTAAAAAGAAGGAAACACTGCAGAAGTTGCCTCAGCTGATGAGAAGAGTTCAAAATGAGAAGAGTCAAACCATTATAAAGATAAGATCGGACAGTGGAACTGAGTTTGTCAATGGGATTATAACTCAGTATGATGTTGAAAATGGTATTGCTCATGAGTTATCAGCAGCAAGGACTCCACAGCAGAATGGAATGGCTAAAAGAAGGAACAGAACTCTCAAGGAAGCTGCAAGGACAATGTAAGCTGAAGCTGATTGCCTAAGAGATTTCGGGTTGAAGCCATAAATACAATATGCTATACTCATAATAGATGCATGATTAACAGGCAGTTAACAAAGACTCCCTATGAGATTTGGATAGGGAGAAAGCCAAATGTTGGATATTTCAAGATATTTGGATGCAAATGCTTCATCCGCAACAATGGCAAGGACAATCTGAAGGCTTTTGATGCTAAAGCTGATGAAGGTATCTTTTTGGGATATTCAGCTGAGAGTAAAGCCTATAGAGTGCTAAAAAAGAGGACTATGGTCACAAAAGAGTCTATCCATGTTGTTTTTGATGAGCCAAATGTGAATGGAGAAAACATTGATGAGTTAGCTGATAAGAAGAATCAACCAACTATGAAGAAGAGTCCTTATGTTGAAGCAGATGTGAGAGCACTCAACCCTGATGATGATGAGATAGCTGAATCTCAAAGGATTTGGAAGGTGCGGTGAATGATGATGAAGAAGTTGTTCAAGACAACTTAGCTGCAAGACGGCTGAATCCAGTAGACTTACTCTAACCTGATGTGAGATGACTAAGAGACCATCCACCTGAGTTAATCGTTGGAGATGTTAGAGATGGCATAAGAACCAGATCCAGAGCACAGCATGAGGCAATGTTCACTTGTTTTATTTCCCAAATAGAGCCTAAAGATGTGTCTCAAGCATTGGAAGATACACATTGGATTCAGGCCATGCAAGAAGAACTGAATCAGTTTGAAAGAAACAAAGTATGGGAATTATTTCAAAGGCCAACCCACCAAAATGTTATTGGTACTAAGTGGGTATTCAGAAACAAGATGAATAAGGAAGGATATGTTGTCAGAAACAAAGCAAGATTGGTAGCCAAAGGGTATTGCCAAGAAGAAGGTATAGATTTTGATGAAACATTTGCTCTTGTTGCCATATTGGAAGCAATAAGGATGTTTCTTGCTTATGTTGCACATAAGAACTTCACTGTATATCAAATGGATGTGAAGAGTGCATTTCTAAATGGACTGTTAGAAGAAGAAGTCTATGTTGAACAACCTCCAGGTTTTGAGAAGAAAACTATTGGAGATAAAGTCTACAAGCTCAAGAAGGCATTGTATGGATTGAATCAAGCACCAAGAGCATGGTATGATACATTGTCTCAGTTTCTAATTGATAATGGATTCACCAAAGGCAAGGTTTGAGAACACTCTTGAGGATTCAAGATAGAGAGAGTATATTGCTTGACAAAGTCTTTGTGTGACAAGTTCTCAAACCTCATGCAAGGAAAATTTGAGATGAGCATGATGAGAGCCGACTTTCTTTTTAGGACTTCAAGTCAAGCAATTGAAGGATGGAACCTTCATAAGCCAAACCAAGTATACCAGAGATTTAATGAAGAAATTTGGTATGGAAAAAAAGTCATCAGTGAATATTCCTATGAATACATCAGTCAAGATGGACATGGATGCAGATGGCAAAGCTGTTGGTCAAACTAGATATAAAGCCCTCATTGGATCTTTGCTCTATTTAATTTAAGAAGGCCATACATCATCTTTCTTTGTAGGTGTATGTGCTACATTTCAATTTGCACCAAAAGAGAGTCACATGACTGCAACTAAGAGAATCTTAATATATTTAAAGGGATGCCTAGAAGTTGGCTTATGGTATCCAAAGGAAGGATGATTCAAGCTAGTAGAATACTCAGACTCGGATTATGCTGGATGTAGACTTGACAGGAAGAGTACATCAGGTACATGTCAAATGCTTGGAAACAGATTAGTTTCTTGGTTCAGCAAGAAACAAAATTCAATAGCTACATCCACAGCTGAAGAAGAGTACATAGCTACGGGCAGCTATTGTGCCCAAGTCTTATGGATGAAACAAAGACTGACGAGAGACTATGATATTGAAGAAAAGAGATTCCAATTATGTGTGATAATACTAGTTCTATTGCAATCACTCATAATCGATGTTGCACTCAAGAACAAAGCACATTGATGCAGATATCATTTTATAATAGATCATGTTGAAAAGAAAGACATCACTTTGGAATGCATCTCAACTAATAAGAAGTTAGCTGGCATATTCACAAAGCCCCTATGTGAATCAAGATTTGAAGAGCTTAAGAATGAGCTACGGTTAATTGAGCTGAGTTAGGATACTCAGAAGACTCAATCAGCATAGACAAAAGAAGAGAGAATGAAAAATGGGCAAATTTCACAATTCAGCCAATTGAATTAGCCAAGTCGGGAAATCAGCTGTATCGAATTAGCTGACAACTGAGTGATCCAATGTGAAGAGAAAAGCATAGTTAAGTCACGTTTGATGATATATTTATGAGTTAAGTGACAATTACGCAGTCGTTTTATGCGAGCGGAAATGTTTTTAAGGATGACGTCCGTATAATTATGACTGACAATACAAAAGTTGCACGGTAAAATATATGATTGAATATAAATGTTGTTGCATTTAGTGCGGGAAAATTAATGCGATTTTGAAGGTTAAATCCTGACCGTGGATTTTGATCAAGTTTTTCAAATTCTAAAAACTGTCCTTTCAAGTCCAATATAAATCGAAAACACATTTTCTCTCTCCTCACAAAAACTCTCTCGTCTTCAACAAGCAAGAAAAACTCTCTCTACAAAAGTTCGAAAACCCTACTCTTGAAAATCGAGATCTTACGTTTCTTTCATCGTTTATCTTCATAAAAAATGGATGCTATATATGACTTCGTTAAGTTATCTGAGAAGATCCACTCAGGATCCATAGTGGACTTCAAGGGAATGATTAAACAGTCTTGATGAAACTATTGTGATGAAAATCATTTGAGAAACTCGAGAAAGTCCGAGTGCGAAGGACTTTCTCACCATGGAGTTCTCTCACACATACCTAGAAGAGGTCGCAATGTTCTACATCAATGCGGAAGTACATGATGATGAGATTCACTCATCTGTTCATGGCAAGGCCATCAAGATCACTGCTGCGAACCTTGCTGAACACTACAAGTTGCCCACTGAAGGGCTGAAAGAAATAGCTGAGTAAGATGTGAACTTGGTTGCGGCTTGGAAGGAGATAGCCAAGCCTTGAGTCAGCATAAGGGCGTCAGTTTATCTATACACCCAAGAAGGAATTGATCAATGACGATTATCACAAACTAATGGACATGGTGTCCAAGTGCGTGGATATGAAGTTTGGAAGCTTCAACCAGCTATCTCGGACTAAGTGGTGGTAATTCTTTGCAATCATAGATGAAAAGAAGGTTAAGCAAAGTTTGAGTTTGTCTTGGTAGTATCTTCCGAGCGTGATTAATAAATCCTTTAAGGATGATGGGGCCTTTGGATGCTCATTGGGGTATGGCCTGGTGATTGGCCATTTGATGGAAGTAAAGGGGATTGCTATGCATCATGGACAGACCATTCCATGAGAACAAGAAAATGATCAAGGCAAACCTCTCTGGAGCTCGGAGGAAGGCGCATGCCAGGAAAGCTGACACGAGTGAGGGAGAGTCAGCTGACCCTGCCGAAGACACAGCTGCGGCCGCTCCAGCTCTCTCCCCCAAGCCTGTTCAAAAGAAGAGAGCTGCGGCAACTAAGCTTGCACCTGCCCTTGTAGCCAAGTCCAAGAAGGCTCCTGCCCCTGCAGCCGAGCCACAAGAATCTGCCCCAGCAGCCGATCTAGAAGCCCCTGCCCCCGCAGCCAAGATCGAAAAGGATACCTCTAAGCCTTCTCCGATCATGAAGAAAAAGCGCACAGTTGTGTTTCGCAAACTAGCTACTACCAAAAAGACAAAGATGGTGGAGCCAGAAGCCACCTCTAAAGAAGCAAAAGAGGTTGAGATTCCTCTGGTAAGAACCGAGAGAAGAAGACTCTTTAGGATGTACGAACCTCAAAAAGGTGAGTCCGGCATTGACCAGGAGAATCTGAAGAGATTGTTGATGCTCAAGAAGAAGCGAGTCTCAAGAGAAGAACGGTGGAGATGTAGCCACCGTGGATGCTTATAAAGGCTGCGATGTCGATCGGCATAGTGTATAAGACCGGCTACTCGAGAGACAAGCGTGGAACAACAAGGAGCCGAGAGACCAAGTTACTGAAGAAAGAGTTGTCCACTCCCCTCGGACCGATGCAAATATACGAGGAGGAGCAAGCTCCACTTGCTACAATTCGGAAGATGGACGATGATAATGCGTGATTATGTACTCTCCGGTCTACCGGATATTCAGCTGAGAGATTAAGGGATTAGAGAAGATGGAAGGCTGGACTTATCTCGACAATTTGCGCACCACCCGAGTACATCGTAGAAGAAGAAGAGCTCTAAGCTTCCTACAGAAATGTCTCTCGTCCACTATGCCCTTAACGATGAATTCTGCACCGATGCCCTCCATGCAAAGTATTCTTTCGGCGTCCCCTAGCGAAGATTCTGCTGCAATATTCGGCTAAAGTCTCATGCTTGGCATTAGCAACTTCATTGCGGCTTCAGTGACCAAACCGCTTCATAAACCTGCAGTGTCTCTCTTTCCTGTCTCACCTGGAAGAGGTGAGCGATGGTCTTGGGGCACTTTGTTGATAGAGAAGCTGCTGCGGAAATGCTTGATGAAGTTTATCCATCCAGGAGATTGATTTTCTACGGGGGTGGTTGAACTAAGTCATCGCTCACTTGGTCAAAGTAGTGCGAACACCCACAATATGAGGCGTTCGTCATGTCATAGAGATCCGCCTTCACATCAAATTTATCCAAGTGTTCCTGGGGATCTCCAGTTCCATCATACTCTGGGAGATTGGAGATCTTCATTCTCGAAGGTAGTGACTCAGTTAGGATGGCGGGAGCCAATGGACTTCTTCATCAGGGTGGTGGCCCGCGAGTTGGCATAGCTAGGTTGTACAACTCGAGGCCCCATTCGACTAGTGGGGGCTCCTCATGATTCTCCGCGTCTTTCATCTCTTCCTCCCTCACCTTCCAGTCCTGGGTCTTTAGTGGTGGGTGGAGTCTGGGGTGGTCTCCCTGCGGCTCCGGCCGCAGCTTGATGCCTCACGGCATTCCTGGCAGCTTCATCCTGCAGCGCTTGGAGGGCTTCCCAAGTCAGACGAACTTCTTCTGCAGGCGGAGCCCCCCCAGGAAGAGGGAGCGGTGCCCCTCTTGCATGCGATGGTAAGGATAACACTCCTCCAGGGGAAGGAGGGCTGGCCTCTCGTCTTCCAGGCGACCGCTCTTCTTGTTGATTTCGACCCCATGGCAATGACTTGAGATCCGAATTCACGTGCTTGAGATTGGGTGTGCATTTTCGTGTGCTTTGGTTGTTCCCACAAACGCCGCTAAAATGATGATATTTTTTAGGGCAGATCACTCCAAGTTAAGGTTTCTGATAAAATCCAAGTCTTCTCCTCCCCAAACAGGAAGTCTTCCAAGTCTTCTTCTATTGGGAACTTGCCCGCACACACGCAAATGTTAGACGGGCCCCAGGGTTATCCTAGGGAGGTTCCTACGACGCTCAAGTTAGCACGGTGATCGAGAGAGAATGTAAGACAATAATTGAATAGTGAATAATGATTAAGTGAGTTTATGAGAGATTATGAGGAATTGACTTACAAATGAAGAGGATGAACCTTTATATACCTGGGCGATGGGCCTTATGGGGCCGTGTAGGAAAAAGTGGCATGTGGGCCAGTCCCGGAATCCTTTGGGCCGGGTTATTCCATCTGTACCACATTGATTATTGAGCAATTAATAATATTAATAAAATATATAAACTGAATTATATATTAAATGTTAAATGATATTTTGGCCCCCAACAGGTACTTACCAACAATTTTAGGTTCTATATGTAAATGTTTACCTATAACGATTTTACCTACAACGATTTTGCCTATACTTTACAATTATCTTAATACTTACCTGCATATTTTTATGTAGTTAAACATTTTTTTCTTGTAGTGCGAGGAATTAGCGTAATTAACACAATGTTATATATTATTATTGCTAGCTTTCACTTTTTAATTCTCTTGATAAATTATTACAATTATATAATTCATTTATTCGAATAGGAAGAAGATGAAAAAAGAGTGAAAGAATATATAATGTTAGTAAAATATGACATACAATAATAGGATAAGATATCAACAAAGTAAGCCTCGGTGTGAAGCTTTATGCAATCTCAAAAGGATAATTGGATATAAAAAAATCTTTTCAAACTGTAGAAGTAGAAGTATATATATGTAAGATGAAAAGGAAGCAAAGATGTTGTGGCAACTCGAGGGAGTTAAGGTTATTAATGTCTCTAAAAGATTTGAAGAGTCATTAGTTGGGAAAAGGTTGAGCTTTAAGGTGGAAGGAAGAGGTTGCCAAACTTTATAAGAGGTTGCCAAACTTTATAGATGCATTTTTGGAATTTGAGCTTACAACTTTAAGGCAATTTACTAATCAAGGAATTTTTTCTTTTAAATAAAAAAAGAGGCAGGGTTGTATATGGTTTAGTGGATAGAATATGCTACATTTATATAATAAGAGATTAATTAGAAAAATTCAATGAGAGTACAAATGAGATAATAAAAAAATGTCAATATAAAATTATTTACATGGTATGCTTGCACTCTATAATTGGTCTCATTTGATATATATTTGTTGGGAGTTGGTCAAATCTAACAAATTAATCAATAATTTAGACTATTAAAGTAAGATGCTTAGGGGAAATGTGTAGATGTATAGATCTAACATATCTACATCTCAAAGTTTTTGAAATTTTAACCAATATTGAGTACTCTGAATTGAAATTCAGGAATTAAAATGTATATAAACATGTGTTCGACGATTCGCCTTTGAAAAGTCAGACTTACGAAAATATTATATGCTCTTCTCTACTGGACCATGTTAGTGTAGCAGCACCAATCAAATGCTTGTTTATTTTATATTTTGTAAGGATGATTTACAAAATTTATTCTTCTAAAAATATTCAGTTATTTTTCAAAATTACAGTCACTCTCTTAACATTTATTTTCATTTTACAAATTGCACCTATTGAGGGTGTATTTGTAAAATATATACAAACTTTTAAGGGACTTTTCTTTATTTTCTCAAGATAGTGTTCGTAATTTTGAAAATTAATTGAATTTTATGTTAATTATACTAAACCTCTAGGATAATATTTTTGATTTCCATAATTGCCCGATTCCCCTTGTTAAGATCTATAAATACTCTATACATGTACATTAATTGAATGCTTAGCAAATTCTTTTTGTCTGTCTTGTAAATAAGTTTGTTTTCTGTCATGTTTTCATTTTGATTTTGTGGAAGCAGTTTCTTTAATTTGACTTTAAGGGATTCACTGAACTACCCCTCTCCCACGCATCCACACCCAAGCTCTTCAATTTCATTGGATATCTATTTTTTAAGGTTGATGCTAGAAAATTACTTTTGAAATCATACAGATCATCGTAATGACACCACTAGCTAGTCTTCGATGTGTAATTTATTACCATGATATATCAATTTATAACAAACTATCCAATAAAATATATGAGATTAATATTGTGTTTCAATAGTAGAGACTTGTGTTGTCAGATCGACTGATCCGGATTAATCTCATAGGAGTGTGTATTTCCTCCTTACTGTCACTCATTATACTAAAAAAAATCAACTGGATATATATATATAATAACAAAGACTTGGGTTAGACCGCCTAACTGGTCTTTTCTGTTAGACGGATCCAACCCGACCCGGGTATTTTTTTGTAATTTCATGCACCAGTGGCATTTTTGTAATATTCTGAGGCGATGCCATAGGATCTCAGGACCGATGACTTTTTATAATATTAGGGGCCTTTAAAAGTATTAGTTTTTCCCCTGAAAAGTATTAGTAAAAATATTAATTTTTCCCGTGAAAAGTATTAATAGTACATCTGAAAAGTATTAGTAATCTCCTTGAACAATACTACGCAGTAAAATAATATTAGGCAACCCTCAAAAGTATTATTTTTTCCCTTGAAAAGTATTAGCAATTCCTTAGAAAAGCACCAGTAATCTCCTGGAAAAATATTAGTAACCCCTTAAGCAGTTTTTTTAGTAATTCTCATGAAAAGTATTGATTTTTTCTTCCAAAAGTATTATTATTCCCCCCTAAAATGTATTAATAATCTTATTGAAAAGTATTAGGTTTTTCGATTAAAAGTATTTTAATATTTCTCCTGAAAAAGTATTAATAGTTCTCCCAAAAATTATTAGTATCCCTCCTAAAAAATATTAGCAGCGGTCAGCGGATGTTGTTGTTGTGGTGTTAGTAGCTGTGCGAGTCAATGGCGGAATGACCATGGGTCGGGTTTTTAGATCCGTCTAACAAATTAGATCTGTTAGACGGTCTGATAAGAGACTAACCAATATATAATATATACACGTCATCAAAAGTTTTCTTAGGCAAAAAAAGGGGCCCGCACGCTTCCAAGATACGAACAAAACAAATTAAATTAGGTTTAATTACTTTTTATTTTTTATTTCTTTGATTTCCACCATATTTTCTTGATATAAGAAATTTTAAAAGAGTGATTTTCTTATACACGTATGCATAGTAAAATTTATTTTTTCCAAAAATCATACGCCTTTTACATACTCATGCGTACACGGAACATATCAAGTATCCAATCCATGTATTAATAAATATATATAGTATTTTACTTTCTTGGGTTGTGGGATAACATCGTAAGTTCGTAACGATAGAGCAGGCGTGCTGACGTGCTGTATTAGATGGTTGACCCTTCAAGTAAGTTATATAACTAAATTATATATAAAAATTCAATAACATTTTTAATTTAACCCTTCAGTTTGTAAATAATCTTTCTACTATGAATTAAAAATATGTATTTCACCAAATATTAAGAATTCTTGCTCCCTCCCAATTCCCATGAGGTGGAAGAGGAGTGATGATTGGGTTGATGAGGTGGGCAAGTTAAGCAAAGTGTAGTGATAATGACCTGGTGCGCATATTCAAACAGGCCATAAGCACCACAAAACAGTGGTACTTATTTGCTTGTTCCTTAGTGGAAAATGTCACCAACATTTTCTTTAACCATCCTCTCCTTTTGACGGTAGCCTACAATAACACAATATGGTGTGGACATATCGAGTAAAGCTAAATATAATAGTGTTCAAATTTATTTGAACTTTGATCGACTTTTAAAAATGTATGAGTTTGGTTTGATTTTTAATCGGATTAAGTTTGAGTGAATTTTAGTCAAAGTTTGAATAAGAAACGAACACAAGTAGTTTGATGTTTTTTACATTTTCTTTTATTTTTTTACAAATCAAGTCAAGTTAGAGTTCAATCTACATATTACATAACCAAAAATTATGTTTAAGGTTGATATGTTAAGTTAACAAACTGAGTTCAAATGAAATTTTAAGAATTGATCCGAGCTCAAACTAGTTTTAACTATTGATCTCTAATTGATTGTCAAATAGTTTGATTCCTTTGTCAGTCCTACACATATAAATTATAACTCTATTATTACAAATTAACACTACAAGAAAAAAACAATTAATCCACATAAAAATCTGTAGGTAAGTATTAAAATAAACGTAAAGTGTAGATAAATATTTATGGACAAAATCTAAAATTATTGGTGAATACCTACAATTTTCCTGTCGGTAAATTTAAAAATTGTTGGTGATTTGTCGGTAATTGGTCGGTATAGTTTAGGGAAAAATAATATTTTTTATCATGTAGGAAACTATAAAATTTAGTGACAAAATTATTTATGTCGGTAATTCTATCCATAAATTGGAATTTAGTTTAAGGATAGTTCTGAGAAAAACAACCTCCGAGTTTTAGCCTAATTACCAAAAATTCAGTCATTTTTAAAAATTACAAATACTCCCTTAAGGTGTTATAAACACCTAAGGCTGCAGTTGAAACGAATCGAGCCAAGCTTTTGAGAGTTTTAGCTTGACTCATTTAATATCGAGTCAAACTCGAGCTTAATTTATCGAATATATTGATAGCTCACGAATTTATTCGAGCCCAAACAAGCTTAGTAAATATCAATTGTAAATTAAAATTCTTCAATTTATTACAAAGATAAATTTACATATTTCTAAGACACATAATATATCTACTAAAACCCATGATTTTATTCAAACAATAAGTTTATTTAAATATTTTTATATTTATCATTAGTAAACGTATAAAAATAAAAATATAAGTCAAATTATTAGTTTAAGTTATACGAGCTTACTAACGAGCCTGCTCACGAGCTAACGAGCTAAATATCTCAAAGCTTGAGTTTTGTTTCATTTATTTTAACGAGTCTCATTAAACGAGCTCAAACGAGCTTTTACAAGTCGAGCTTCGAATAGCTCACAGAGTGATTTGGTTCATTTTTGGAGCCCTATGAACACTCCATTGAGATTTATATTCACCTAACAAATCATTCTCTCATGGTGCAATTTTGTAAAATTAAAACAACTGTCGATAAGTATTTGTAATTGTGAAAGATAACTGATTTTTTTTATATATAATTATATTAGACTTGGATAATTTTTGTAATTATCCCCTACAAATTATAATATTCTTTGTCCCAGCACCCCCCAGTCCCCACCCTCACCTGCATAATTGTATCATAATCTATATGCAACAGTTGCAGAAAACTTTTTCTCATTCTCCATTACCCATTTAAATAGAAATGTTTGAAAAGGATGTTGCGTTTACAATCATATTCGATGCTTCTTCTTCTCCTTCTTCTTCACTACATCAAACTACGCACGGAACATGGGATTTCGAACACTGTAGTTTCCTCTCACCTACTATTCGATTAAGCTGGTAGCTTATTTCTCAAAAGAGGGCCTTTTTTTTGTTGTTTCACCATTAAAGGTTTCTATTTCTTTCTTTCTCTGTTTTTTTTCCTTATTATGTTTCTGTTTTTCAAAGAATGTTTTTTTTTTTTTTGAGATTCCCGTTTGATTTCTTCTATTTGTTGTTTCTTTTCCCTTTGTCCTGGTTTTTTGAAAATATTTCGTGGTGTTACTGCGTTTACAGCTTTCTTCTCTTTCTTCGTTCTCTTGATAAGCAGGAAATATTTGTTATGGTTTAATCAAGATAAAAAAAATTATTTTAATGGTATCTTTGTGTATTTATATGAAACAGGGTGCGTAAGTTTGTTTGGACTTTATTTATGTTGACTGTGCCATGGTTCTCTTGTTCTTCTTGTTTAACGTGTGGGAGTTCAAGAAAAAAAGAGTATATTTCTGCTGCTTAATTAAGCATGAAGGGAATCAATGTGCTGGCTCTCGATCGATTCATCGATGAATTTAGCATTGATTCAAAGGATGTGACCTTTGGATAGATACAAAAGAGTTTTATTAGAAGGCATAAATACCAAAAGTCTGAATCTTATTTCTGCCTTCTGCAGTCAATCAAAGTAGTTACAGATTCTTTTTCATTGACCCTTAACCTTTTAAGCATAACATATATGTCCTTTGAGTTGTTCATAAGAATTGATTGATTTCTTCTAACCTTCTGATGTGATCATTGGAAATGAGATGTAACAGCTTGATTATGGATAAGGGATGATTACCTTGATCAAGTTCAGTTATATTGCCTTGAAATTAAAGATAAGGGATGATTACCAAAAAAAAAAAAAAAAACTGAGGTTCGGGCGAATTAAAAAAAATCCAGAAGTTTTTTAAAACTGCAAAAATCCCATTCAGGTTTGGTTCCGTATTACATTTTTTTTCTTCATAAGAAAAAAATATTACAAAAAACTCCCTAAATATTTATAAAAATATCACAGCTATCCCCTTAAATTTAAGACATAATCAAACTGAGGGGGCTTTTTGTAATTTTGCAACCATCTTTTTTTTTTTGGTAATCATCCCAAAAGATAATGCTCAATTCTGACAGCTTTCTGAGGATGCTTTTGTTTCTTAATCTAACACAGCCCTCATACTACCTTTTTTTAAAAAAAGAGAACTTTTTTAAGTCCTCATACTGCCATATTGAGTCCATTTTGGTTTTTCTCATTTTCCTTCAGTGAAAACTTTATCAAATCGAGCAGTGATTGCTAGTTTGGACAAGCTGTTTATCTAACTCGACTGATTAGTCTATTCTGTTTTGTGACAACTTTCTCAAGATTGTAAATTCAAATGCATTCTTAATTGTTCAAGTTATATCTCTCTTGTTCCACTTCAAGGTGAGGTGATCTCATTTAGTTCCATTAACAAACAGTGAAACAGAATGAATTCTGCATCGACTCAGTTTGTCCCCTCGAGACGGATGGGCTTATACGAGCCAGTTCATGAAATGGCCATGTGGGGAGATTTCAATCGAAACAATTTTCTCGACACATCTCCGTCGGTATTGCTAGAGGTTGACACTAACCTGGACAACCAGGTACATGTAATAACTATTCATGTATATGAACTTATTTGTTGGATATATGCCCAACTTGTTAACTGACTCGTATTTTTTGTGCGTCTCTAGTCTGAGGATACTTCACATGGGACTGTTGGACCTTCAAATAGATATGATCATGAAGCAAGTAAACCAGATGATAAGGTATTTATATGCAAACACATTCTGTTGTTTTTGTGGGCTTTCTTAGGTTAGCCAGCATTCATTCTCATTGCACACTTCATATCATGGGTATTTACTTCTAGCAGCCAGCTTGTTTCTAAAAAATTAGGGATAATTACAAATACTACCCTTGAGGTTTAGCCTAATTACAAAAAACTTCAGTTATCTTTAAAGTGTTACAAACACCCTCTTAAGGTTTTTATTTACGTAACAAATACCTTCCTCTTAAGGATGCAATTTGTAAGAGAGAGGGTATTTGATTTTGAAAAAAAACTGGGTTTTTCCGTAATTAAGTTAAACCTCAGGGTTAGTTAAAAAATAGTTAAAATCATCTTATTTAGTGTAACATAAGAACTTAAGATGCTCTACTTATGGTTGTGCATTGATCTGTTATGGAACTTGAGCATGAATAAATAATGATGTGAACTTGTCGATGCATACAATCTTACATCCCGTTATTAGTAACAAGTTCGTTTACGTCTCCCCTCTTCCGAAATTCTTCTCTCATAATTTCAACCTTCAGTGCTATTTGATCATAGTTAAAATTGTGACTTGACTGGAGTATGTTGGTTATAGGTACGCAGACGTTTAGCACAGAACCGTGAGGCTGCTCGTAAAAGTCGTCTGCGGAAAAAGGTACAACAAGCCCCTCACAATGTTGTAGAGTAGTCATTATTCTTCCTTTTCTATCAGACAACCATTATTATTTGGTAATGGTATGATCGCATTGTTTAGACAGTGAATTATTGACCGAATCTTAAATCTTATTTCGCAGGCATATGTACAACAATTAGAAAATAGTAAATTGAGACTTATTCAGTTAGAACAAGAGCTGCACCGGGCTAAACAACAGGTAAAAGATTATTTAGTATGATCATTTACTTCATGATTTCTCGTGTCTCAGTTGACTTTTGTTGGTAATCAAGATACACTTTTTGTTCTTACTAGAGAAAGAATCTAAAACAGGAACTTGTATGCTGCAGGGTCTGTGTGTAGGTGGTGGTATAGATACTAGTCAGCTTGGTTACTCTGGAACTACTATACACCCAGGTTTGTAGGGTTACGTTACAAAGATTTCTGCCTCGAAATGTTTTCTTAATCGAACTTAAAGTAATATGCTGGTATCATAATTTTGATAGTTTCATGCTTGATGCATTTGGTAATCATATTATCAAGTGCTGATTTTCTGCTGTCCCATCTTTTTTTTCCCGGTCTCTGCAAGAGACAATTGAACATACATTAAGCAATGTTGCAGAAATCACTAGGCACTAGTCGGGCGGCAGCCCAGCGTCTAGCGCCTAGGAACAATATTATTTTTTAACTTTGTCCGGTTTTTGCCGCCTAGGCAGGCGCCTAGGGCGATTTTTGGCCGAGACGGTTTTTTTCACCGATTTGGACAAAATCGGTTCGGCCTAGGGGCGCCTAGGCTGATTTTACAACATTGACAATAAGTGGTCTCACAGCTTGTTTACTTTTCATATATAGTTTCTTGGAGAATTAATGTGTGGTGTACCCTTTCTTCATATTTGTTATAATTCGTTACATATAGATTCCTTTTTACATGATAAGAAATCTTTCAGTAATGTTTGTGTTAGCCGTCAAATGAGACATACAAGCTAAACATCCAACACTAAGCGTCATTTTCATGATAATAACTGCTATGGACGTACCTGGTGCTAAAGCTAAAGGGCTGTCTGGTTTAAAGAACTTGATACTTTGAATTATGTTAACTGAAACTTTATGGCAGGTTTTATGAATATTCCATTTATTTGAAGTTATATTGTGTATATGAACGTAAAATTTGACATTTTTGGTTCTTAATGCTGATTTTGTACCTTATAGTTATGCCGTTCAACCCTTATCTGCTTCTTCACTGTAAAATGCTGCTTGATACTTATAATGACTTGTCTAGTAATGACATCTTGTTTCTTCTGACCATTCATGAATTATCCTCTCTCTCTCTCTCTCTCTCTTATTACATGAATATAATCCTAGTATAATTATTTGTTTTATTCGACTTATTTCATAGTCATGTTTTTTCTAATTCATGATACTTATATTCTTCTCTTAAATTCGTGTCTCAATATATTGTTTGAACGAGCAGGCATTGCTACATTTGAAAGGGAGTATGGACACTGGGTGGAAGAACAAAATAGACAAATCTCTGACTTAAGGAATGCTTTGCAATCTGATATTGGAGACGAGGAGCTGCGCATTTTCGTCGATGGCGGAATGAGGCATTATATGGATCTCTTCGCTATGAAAGCCACAGCTGCAAAGGCTGACGCATTTTATGTCATGTCTGGCATGTGGAAAACGTCGGCTGAACGTTTTTTCTTGTGGATTGGGGGCTTTCGGCCTTCGGAACTCCTAAAGGTGATTCACATTTCATTCCAGACTGAAATGTACTGTTTTTCCCTTTCCTTTTCTGAATGAAAGAGGGCAAAATAAACATTTTCTTGGGACACTTTAGAAACTTTCAAAATGATATGCATGGTTTAGAAGTAGTTATCAAGATTTTATATAGGGACATTTACAAATACTCCCCTTGAGGTTTAGCCTAATTACAAAAAAATACCCAATTATCTCCAAAGTTACAAATACCCCATTGACAAGTTTTTATTTACAAATTGGCCCCTATTGAGGGGGTAATTCCATGATTTCATTTGTTTTTCCTAAAAGTTGTACAATAAGTGGATCAAATTTTATGCAAGAAGTTGCATCTTTAGTGCGTGTCTCGTATTTTTACTATTTGAGGATGAAATTCCAAACAACTGTAAATCAATGTTTATCTAACAGGTCCTCTTTCCACATCTAGAGCCGTTGTTAGAACAACAGCGCTTGGACATTTCAAATCTCAGACAATCGTGTCAGCAAGCAGAAGATGCTTTGTCACAGGGAATGGAAAAACTCCACCATATTCTAACTGAAACCATATCCGACGGCCCACTTGTCGAAATGAACTACCTCCATCAGATTGGTGCTGCCATGGATAAGTTGGAAGCTCTAGTCAGGTTTGTCGTTCAGGTAATAAATATCTTTTGCTTGCTTGTTTATCTGATTGGGGCTCTTAATTCTTTTTAGTGATATTTACAAATACTACCCTGAGGTTTAACCTAATTACCAAAAAAAAAAAAAAAAAAAACAGTTACCTTTTAAAATTTACATATCGCCTTGACACATATTTCTAATTTACAAAATTGCACCCAGTTGATGGAGTAATTTGTAAAGCAGATACCCGCCTTAGGGGAAATATTTGTAATTTTAAGAGAGAACTAGATTTTTTTGTAATTAAGCTAAAACTCAGGAGTAGTTTTTTGATTATCCCTTCTTTTTTAAGCATAAGCAATGTCAGCTGGAGTAAATATGTTTCTTCATGTTAACAGGCTGATCATCTTCGGCAAGAAACACTGCAGCAGATTTCTCGTATTCTCACCCCTCGACAAGCAGCTCGAGGGCTCCTAGCCCTGGGGGATTATATGCAACGTCTTCGGACTTTAAGTTCGTACTGGTCTTCACGTTCTCGTGAGCAAGCCTAGATATGATGCATCATGTGAACTTTTTATTTTAGTTTGGGATAATACCAAAAAAAAACCCTGAGGTACGGGCTAATTACAAAAAAAAAAACCCAGGGTTTTTTGAAATTGCAACCTTGAGGTTTGATTACGTCTTATATTTTCCCCTTTATAAGCAAAAACCATTTCAATAGCTCCCTTGATATTTACAAAATTATTACAAGTACCCCTTAAATTTAAGACGGAACAAAACATGAGGGATTTTGTTTGTAATTTTGAAACGTCTCTAGGTTTTTCTGTAATTAACCTAAACCTCATGGGTGTTTTTATAATTATCCCTTTTAGTTAACTAGAAGTGTAGTAACTAGTACAAATTTCACAAAAATCTTATCTTTCTTCCCATTTTTGAGATGCTTCTTATGATTGAGAATTTGTATATATGATCAGCTAGCTGTTTGTCAAGAGGAAGCTTGTTTTCTTGTATTCTTTTCCACTTGTTTGTTTTCGATAGTTTGCATTCCATCCATTGTATTATGAAGTCTCTTTGTCTACTTTATTTTTTAATAAGTTGGGAGTGTTGAAATCAAAGAAGCCATAAAAGTACTTGTATTCTTATTATGCAAAATCAAAAGTGAATTACAAAGAAACAAAGGGGAGCTTTATATAGGCAAATAGAAAACCTAAACCTAAAAGGACTAAAATCCTAACCATAAAAGGATTACACTTAAATAAGGAAACTAAATATATATTATATTTTAACACTCCCCCTCAAACTCACGATGCAACCGCAAGAAGCATTCAGAGTTTGTCAAACAAGAAACGAAAACGCGAAGAGGAATGTGCCTTGGTAAACATATCAGCAATCTGCACAGAAGAAGAGACAAAAGGCAATGTGATGATACGAGTCTGATAATAATGTCGAATAATATGGCAATCAATCTCAATATGTTTAGTCCTCTCATGGAAAACTGTATTGCGGACAATCTGAATAGCACTCTTATTATCACAATGCAGCGGAGTGGGACGATCAAGAAAAACACCCATATCTGCTAGCAACCAACGTAACCAAACTATCTCACAAGCAGTAGTTGCCATGGCACGATACTCAGCTTATGTGGAAGATCTAGAAACCACATCTTGTTTCTTACTCTTCCAAGAAATGAGAGAGTCACCCAGAAACACACAAAAACCAGTGATAGATTTGCGATCTGTAGGGTCACCAGCCCAATCAGCATCAGAGTATGCACGCAACTCCAAAGAAGAACTAGACGGAAGTAAAAGACTTTGAAACTGAGTTCCCCAAAGATATCTAAGAATACACAAAACAGCAGCCCAATGAACTGTAGAGGGAGAAGTAACAAACTGACTAACCACATGAACAACATGTGCAATATCTGGACGAGTAACTGTGAGATAAACCAAACTGCCAACAACATTACGATATAAACTGGGATCCGACAAGGGAGAACCATCAGAGGGAGAATATCGAGCATTAGTCTCAAGCGGAGTATCAACAATCTTGTTATCGATGTCGTGCACGCTCAAATATATCGTAATATACTTTGATTGAGACAAAGATAACCCTGCGGGGAAGAGGCAACCTCAATACCAAGAAAATAACGGAGCGGACCCAAATCTTTCATAGCAAAAGAACGGGCTAACGTAGAGTTCAAAGTTTCTATACCATCAAGATCATCACCAGTAATAATCATATCATCAACATATAAAGCAAGTAAAATACGACCTGTTCCACTACTTTTGACAAACAAAGCTGAATCATGATCACTTGGTCGAAAACCAAGAGAAGTAACAACACAAGTAAACTTTTCATACCACGCTCTAGAGGTTTGCTTAAGGCCATAAAGAGCTTTACGAAGCTTACAAACTTCACCTGGTTGATGGGCAACACCAGGAGGAGGCTGCATGTATACTTCGTCAACAAGATCACCATTCAAAAAAGCATGCTTTACATCCATCTGAGATATACCCCATCGACGAACCGAGGCGACTGCAAGAAGGGTGCAAATAGTTGTCATCTTTGTAACAGGCGCAAATGTCTCCTCATAATCGATCACATACTCCTGAGTATAACCCTTAGCAACCAGTCGGGCTTTATATCTTTCAATAGACCCACCAGATTTTGTTTTGATTTTGTAGACCCAACGACATCCAATTGCATGTTTTCCCGGTGGCAAAGGTACCAAGTCCCAAGTATGAGTATGATGCAAAGCAGTAAGTTCCTCAGCCATAGCATCCTGCCAAAGTGGATCACGAATCGCCTCTCTATAGGATGAAGGCTCAGAAATACGATGAAGAGAGGCCAAAAAAGAGACGAATGAACTAGAATAACAGGAGTAAACAAAATCTGGTAACTTAGTAGACTTACGGACACGTGTGGATTGACGATGAGCAACATCAGGAGCCGCAGTTGGAGAAGTTGACGGGACATCATCAGTAGCAGGAGAATCAATCACATCAGAATCAGAAGTCAATGTACCAGAACCGACAGAACCATTAGTAGTGGACTCGTCACCATGAAAAGGGTCAATATGAGTGAGATCGGACCTGGATACAGTATGGGAGCCAGTTGGGACAAAAAAGAATGGAATATGTTCAAGAAACACTACATGACGCGAGACATATAATTTTTGGCTAACTGGATCAAAACAACGATAACCTTTCTGGCCTTCCCCATAACCAAGAAAAACGCATAAAGCAGACCGCGGGGTCAACTTAGTACGTTCAACTTGAGGTCGAAGGACAAAGCAAGTAGAACCAAATACGCGCAAAGACAAATAATCAGGAGCATACCCATATAACTTCTCAAAAGGTGTCAAACCCGAATTATGCGAAGTAGGAATTCTATTAATCAAATAGGTACCAGTAAGAACTGCTTCCCCCCAAAAAACACTAGGAACACTAGCAGACAACAAAAGAGACCTAGCAGTTTCTACAAGATGTCTATGTTTTCTCTCGGCAACACCATTTTGCTCAGGGGTATCCGTACAAGATGTTTGTCGTATCGTACCATCAGAAGCAAGTAAAGTAAGAAAAGCATTGGAAGAATATTCCCCACCCAAGTCACAACAAAAACACTTTATGGTGGTTGAATGTTGGGTTTTCACAAGTGCTCGAAAGTTGCAGAAGATGTTGAAAAAATTAGAACGTTGTTTCATAAGATAAACCCAACAATAACGTGTATAATCATCAACAAACGAAACATAATATCGAGATCCACCCTTTGTGTTAACAGGGGAAGGTCCCCATACATCGAATGAACAAGATCAAAGGCGCACGAGAAAGCAAAACACTTTTATTGAAAGGTAAAGCAGAAAATTTTGCCAGTTTGCAACCATTACAATCCGAAATATTATGAGATTTCAAATCTCCTAAGACACCATTAGAAACTAAAAACTGTAAACGAGAAGCAGACACATGACCTAAACGAGAATGCCATAAGTAAAAATCTGAAGACGAACGACTCAAAACGAAAAGATGACAAATCCACACTAAAAGTCTGTAGCCTCCCGGTATTTTGAGTGATCCAAAACATAAAGTCCTCCTTGCTTACGGCTGTCCCAATCAACCACGAGGCTGCGGGTCCTGTATAGAACAAGTAGAAGAAGAAAAAGAGACTAAATAACCAGACGCATATAATTGGCTAACCGAAACCAGGTTCAAGGTGAGATTAGGAACATAATAAACATTAGGGATGGAAAAACAAGGTGTGACAATGGAACCAATTCCTGCTAATGCCATTGGAGTACCATCAACATTAGAAGCCCGACACGGCGGATTAGGAGACAAAGAGACAAAAGACGACATACTAGGTGACATATGATGGGAAGCTCGAATCTAAGATCCACAAGAGTGAAGACATCCACGAAGAATTAGAATGAGACAAACCTATATTTGATGAGGGACATAACATGTGGTTGTGAGGCAATGAACTTTTGAAAGCGGCTCAAATATATACGGATACAATGATGGGTGTGATGCATTGCTCGGCGGAGGTGGTCAGGAGGCCATTGGGATGGCGATGGTGCTAGAATTCTTCTTTGTGGAGGACGTGAAGCTCGTTGTTCTTTGGAACTAAATTTCTGCTTCTTTGTTGGGGTCTCTTTATTTTGTGGTTTACCTTTATTCAATAACAGGGACACGAGCCTTCCAATGATTCTTTTGGTGGCAAAACGCACATTCATCCAAAAGTGTCCTCGAATTCACTTGATTGGGATTATTATTAATCGGCTTTTGTGGTGCGGCAAAAACGTCGATAGATGTTGAAACAATCCCCTTATCGCCGTGCGTAGTCCGAAGTTGTATTTCTTGACTAAAAGTTCATGACCACCTGAATCTCTGAAGGTAATGGGCTTCGATGCGAGAATACTACCACGTAACCCCTCAAAATCGAACGAAGAGCCATCAAAAATTGCACCAATCGTTGTTCTTCTCAACGTGTAATATAGGCGCAAAAGCTACTTAAATCGGCCAGATTGATGAAGCAATAATTGATCCTACAAATCGACATAGCGGAATAAAACTCCCGAATACTCATATCCTCCCTGTTTTAAAGCGCGAAGATCAACCTCCAATTGATATTGTTTGGCAAAGTTGGATTGTGTATACAACCGTGCGAGATGGTCCCAAACTTCCTTCGCGATCTCATACTTCGCCAATCGAGTCCCTATAGATTGCGAAATCGAATTATTAATCCAAGTAATAATCTTGAATTATCCGCTTCCCAAGCCTCCAAAGGATCGCACCATCCAAACCAGGTTTCGTAGGTTTAACCTTTGTCAAAGATAACATAACCCCACATAGATTTACCTCGCAATTTTTTTTTTTTTCATAACATAACTCAATACGAATAGTTTTTCCCATCCAATTGCACACTAATTGCTTGAAGAGAGTCATCCTTACGAAACGACCATGGCCAATGCAGAATAGATCCCCAAAACGTAATCCCAAAAAACAAATAAAACGAACCAAATCGGAACCCAAAACTACCGATAACAAAACAAAATCAGAACCAAGAAACGAGCTAGAAACGAACGAAAAAAATCAAAAGATTAAAACTTTGGCTCTTGATACCATGTTGAAATCAAAGAAGCCATAAAAGTACTTGTATTTTTATTATGCAAAATCAAAAGTGAATTACAAAGAAACAAAGGGGAGCCTTATGTAGGCAAATAGAAAACTTAAACCTAAAAGGACTAAAATCCTAACCGTAAAAGGATTACACTTAAATAAGGAAACTAAATATATGTTATATTTTAACAGGGAGTACTGGTTGGAGAATTTCAAATAAATTGAAAGATACAAGGTTCGAACCCTGGTTAACATCCTTATAAAGGGTTACTGATACCACTTGAGCCACAAGCTAGTGGTGTCTCTTTGTCTACTTTATAAGTCTATTTGACTTTTTTTCGGGTATAAATAAATAATATCAGGATTCGATACTTGATTATTTCAATTTTATCAGAATTCTATGGTACTTGAGGTAAAACTTCAGCTGTCGATCAAACGAGTTTTACATGATGCAAGGATCAGCTGTAAGCTAAATGAGTATAAGCATAACTGAAATAATTATAGATACAGCTCTTTGGGAGTGCTTTTTTTTTTTAAAATAAATGGAAATATATAAAAATAAAGGAAAAAGTCCTTATCACAAGCCGATCAGGTAGCAAAGGAAAAAATAATGCTAAATTGTAGAAAAAACAACAAAAATAACTTAAGAATTCAATTTAAATGAAGGGCGTCTCTTTTTAGAGGATTTTCGAATAGCAATTGCATTTGTCTTTTTAGCACACGCTCGAGTATCATCTTGATGGTCTGATAAATTTGACTAGGATATAGCATGTGAAATGTCGGCCCAAGATCCTCTAGCGGCAATTGTCATAGCTTTCATAGCTTTTGAGGAATCACATGAGCGAATATCAAACCGAGTAGTTGAAGAGTCACTTAGCTTGGTCTTTAAAGCTTCCAATTTATCTACATCAACTTGAAAATCAAAGTTAAGAGGATAGCTTGATATTGGAGATATTGAATCATAAGCTGAAGCCAAAGTCGTTTCATCACTCTCTTTCAGTTGCCAACTTGATTCAACAACATTGGAATAAACCACAATAGCTAGCGGATTATCTTGCGTCTTTGGTACGGTATGATCATTTGTAATCATTTCAGCATACCTTTCTGAAATGTGAGCCGAACTACAATCTTCTTCTGTAGAGCATCAAAGCGATTGCGGTAGGGATGTTTTGTTGAGGCGTGAAGGCTGGTATTTTTACCATTACTATTTTTTTTTTTGTTGACGGCCACAAATCCATTATCGTCCATCCGGGGTTGGACCGAGCAAAACATTTCCCATTAGGATGTTGGTCCTGGCGGAAAGAGTGATCATCCCGGCATAGTCCGCCCACCGTTTACTAGTAGCCACGGGAGGGGAGGAGGTTCATTATCTTCCACCAAGTTATCCACCGCCTTACCCGTATCCTTAGATTTTTTTTTTTTTTTCGAACGATAGAATTATATTAAAACAACTCAAAAACTGAAATTACAACTACAATCGTAGCCAACGGGCTAAGAGCCGACAAGACTAACTAAGAGCAAGCGGGAATTGGTAAAACCAATTGATTCACATGTACTAAAAAAACTACCCACCCCAAAACTACCCACTCCACGCAGGAGACTTCAGACTCCTTAAAGGAGATCGTAATACACCAAAGAAACTAATATCGGGCACGAGCAACCACTACATCTTTGCGAGAAAGAAAAACTGATCCGCCTACGAGTTTCGCAAATCAACCGAGAAAAGAAAACACAAACAAAATAAGAAAACAACAGAAATACTAACAAACTAGAGAAAAAGCAAAAAAATTGCCTCTCCCTCTCCCAAATCTCGCATGACCCATCGTCTTCTCCGTTCCAAGACACCTCCGTGAAGCTCCGACCCGCTTTCGCCCTGGACCAAAAATTCAGGCCACCTTCATACGCCCAAGGGACCGTCATTTGGTATCCCTCCAATAGAAACCATGGAGGGGGGAGGGGGAAGAAGGGAGGGGGGGGGAGAGGGGAAGGGGCGGCCGCAAAGGGAGAGGGAGGGGAACTTAGGGTTTTTTTGGGGGAGTTAGAGAGAAGGGGGAGAGAATAGAGTTAGAGAGAGAAAGGGTGTTTATGGGTCATAATACGAAGATGTATTCCCGTATCCTTAGATGAATGAACAGGTTCCACAATATTAGAAGCAACAACTTTATCTTTATCCTTCGATAGAGATCGGATCACCTCACGATATTCCTTACGAACCCTTGAACGCCCATGTCTGGAAGTAGGTCGTTCAGGATCGATGTGAACTTGGCGTAACAATATTGCTACGACAAGTCGCTAATGAATGTCCCGTAATACCACATTTCGAACAAAACTCGGGAAGTTTCTCATAACTTAATGACACAAAAGAACAATGCCAGGGCGTTCCACCATCACGGAATCCTGTAGGGGCGTAGACGAATCAATTTTCACCAGGACCCGCACAAAGTGTCCCAGAGATCCATTAAGAGATTTTTCATCAATTTGAACCGGAGTACCTATTGCCTTAGCAATTCCCATAATAATACTTGGATGCCAATGTTCAATGCTTAACTCAAAATTACGCACCCACACACTCGCAGTAGATGTATTGACTTTATATGGGTTAAAATCAGGGACCCATGGAAAAAAACGAATCGTACATGGATTAATTTGCCATGTAACACGTAAAGATGCCCTAGCACGATCCGAATCAGAAGAAAACTTAAGGCAAAAGTATCCCTTGCCCAGGGGATTCAATGTCGGCTATTTCGGATTTTCCACAATTCACTCGATCTAGACCGGAGGGGTTGCAATGGCCATGGCTTATTCCCTTTACCAATCAAAACACGATCAATTAAAGAGTACGAGAGTTCCCTCAAATGTTGTTGATACAAATTTTCATCAATTGAAACAGAGAAATAATCCCCTTTCTTAACAGGTTCAATCATAATATTATTACCCTGAACAATATTAGCAAAAGTAGAATTTGCTGGTATAATCAAAGAATCCAAAGTAGGGTTAGCATGTTTTACCAAAGAATCCCTAAAAGTGGGGTTTGCAGTAGGGCATACATGGGCCATCATTCAGTGGCGGATCCAGGATTTTGAAATTGGGGGTACGTACGATAGATATTTAAAGAAATGCACAAAAATATTGCTTAATATTTAAATTCGTACGGAATTGAGTGTAGCGTACGTGATTTAATGCTTAATTTTTCAAGTATCCACCTAGGTTCGATCCGCACCAGAACCACCCCTACCAGATTGTAATAAAAAAAATTAAAGTCTTACAGCAAAGCATTGTTTAAATTTTCGCAAAAGCTGATTGTGTAACAATACATAAAAAATTAATACACATGTATAAAAGAACTAAGTAGAGTAATTAAGAAAATAGGAGACAAGAATACATAGTTTTGACAGCATTATTGGTTTTATTAGATTTATTTATTTGGAATATTTCTATTTTTTTTTTGCAAATTTTGCCATATATTTTATTTATTCACGTTATTAATTCAATTTTTAATTTTATTAAATTTTAGTGTGGGGATTTGTATTATATTATTTGGATTTTTAATTATTTTTAAAAATGGGTACAAGTTTATTAATTTATTTTTTCAATAAATATTATTGTTGGATTTTTTACAAATTGGGGGTACAACTGTACCCCATTTTACAATGTAGATCCGCCACTGGCATCATTACACCAGATGAATCCAAGGATATAGCAGAATACTTTGAGGAGGGGACCACTGTTGCTTGAGTGTTGGCCTTTGAAGGAGGGGAGGGGACCACTGTTGTAACCACTTTGGGAGGGACCACAGTTGAAACCACTTTGGGAGTGGAGACCTCTGCCAAGGGGACCACCTTTGATGAGTTCAGCGGCCCCAAGTAAAGAGATTCGAAGGATCCATAGAATGAACCCTTGCCGCAAAATCTACATAAGACATAAGAGAACTCGTAGAGGAGAAAATCAACGGAGAACAAGATGTAGCAAAGGAGCAAACATCATAATTGGCGGCTTGTATCTCAACACCGGGGAAAACCGCTGGAAAAGTCATGGAGGCACGACCCTAGGGTTTGGGAGAAGAGAGAGAAAAGAGCATCCTAGGATTTTTTGAACCTCTGGATTTTTTTTGTCAGCTCTTTGGGAGTGCTTGCAAACACTAATTTAAAAAAAGTGATTTGTCTGTTTATTTGAAAAAATTGGCATTTTTAAGTGTTTTTAAATTTAAATGCTAGGTTTTGCATAATTTAATGAGATTCTAAAAGAGTGTCTTAAATTTCTGATTCTACTTTTGGTTTGACTTTTACACAAAAATCAAATACTTTTACAATTTACCACACTTTAAAAAAAGCCACTGTGAGAGGGATAAATAAGATAAGAAAAGGTAATGCAGAAGCAAGTCTATTGTTGAGAATGTTAGTTATTATTTTGTTAATCAAGTCGCAAAGGCTTATAGGTCAATAACCATTACAAGCAGTGGATGATGAGTTTTAGAAATAAGCACAATTGTGGTACAAGTAAAAGTTACAGGCATTTATAATTTGGCATCAAAGAAGAAATCTTGAACAACCTCAAACACAACAGCTTGCCTTTAATGATATCCCAACACACATGAAAGGGTCTGAAAAACCAACACACAAAGAAGAAATATTTTTATCAAGATTTTGATGATTTTATTTAAATGAGTTTTTACACCAAAACAATGTTTTTAAATGTTGTCCAAATACTCCCAATTTATTTAAAATGTTTTTACTAATTTTTTGGAGTATTTCTTGAAGTTTATTTTTGACAAAAAATGGACAACACTTCTATTTTGAAGTCGACCGGTCGAACAATAGGTCGACCCAGTATTCAAGAACGAAAATATGAAAACAGAACTCACTGGAACAAAAAAAGAGGGAGGGGGACCGGTCCACCAAGAGGCCGACGGTCGGACCCCTTGACCGGTCGCCCACCCTCCATCCGTATGTCCTGGATCGCACTATTTTCTTTTAACGCTTCAAAATTTTCTGCATAAGCGACCGTTTGTGTTATTTTTGACAGCAGAATAATACCGTTGGACATCCATATCAGCATGATTTACTTTATCATTTTTGTACAATATTTCTACATCTTGTGATCTTCTTTTTGTAGACAAAAGTGAAGAAGGAGGAGCCTATGTTTGTGAAGACTCTCCTATAAATAGAAGATGATTTTGAAGACACAAAAAAAGAACAACACAAGAAAACACACAACAAGAAATCTGTAAATTTCTAAGCTTTCATATTCAACACTCTTGTTGTATTTATAGCCTAAGTATTTCACTTTCACATCTAGAGGTCTAGGCTTGATTCTTGATTACACTTGCACTCAAAATTGTATTATTCATTATCGAGTTGTAATCTTGAATTTTTGGGTTCATCATTCAACACAAGATATCCTTGTGAGTGTTCTTGTGGTAAGAACACACTTGGGTGATCTAGGTGTTAGGTGCAAAAAGATTGTGGTAATATTCTTATTGAAGAGTTTGGTGCTCTTTGAGGTGTTGAAGAATTTGGTATTCTTCAAGGTTGAAGATTGTGGTAATCTTCACAAGGTGCCGTAGAAGATTGTGGTAATCTTCAAGGGAGATTGAGGTAATCTCCAAAGAGGTGTTGTAAAGTGATGTTGTATTAATTATGGAAATTAATAAAACTTTTTTTTCTTTTTGAAATCCACTTCGGATATACCGGGGTGGTAGTAGATTAAGCCCTAGGTGGGTTGAACTACTATAAATCATCGAGTGTTGTTTAATTTCAGCACCTTTATTCTTGTCTTTGATTGATCATTCGAAAAAGATGGCTAATTGCAAAAAATCGGAATAATCTATTCACCCCCCTCTAGATTATCGTAGCCACTTGGACTAACAAGTGGTATCAAATCCAAACTCTTTGGCTAGCTTGTTCCGAGTAAAGAGGAAAGATCCATGGCTATGAACGAGATCTATCTACCAACCGGTGCATCATTCAATAGACCGCCTCTTTTCGACTCCAACAATTATTCTTTTTGGAAAGATAGAATGGAATGCTTCTTACAAGGTTGCGGGTTCGATATTCGGAACACGGTGATAAACAGAGTATCCATCCCGATGAAGAAAAAGGAAGACGACACTCAAATTCCCAAAGTCCTCAAGGAGTATGATGATGAAGACAAAAAAATATTCTCCTTAAGCGGTAAAGCTCTTAATATTCTTCATTGTTCTCTTACCGCTCTGAGAATATAATTGTATTAGAGGTATACGATCCGCTCATGCAGTTTGGGAAAAATTAGAAACTATCTATGAAGGCACAAAGATAGTTAAACAAGCTAGAAAAACAATGCTTGTTAAAGATTTCGAAAATTTCACAATGCTCGAAGGTGAAGGGATTTTAAAAATGGTAGAAAGGCTAGACAACACCGTTAATTCTTTGTGGGCACTCAGAAAGGTCATTTCAGAAGAAGACAAAGTTACCAAAGTTTTAAATGCTTTTCCCGGCTCTTGGTTCGAGAAGGTGACGGCTATCATGGAAGCTCAAAATTTAGAAACTCTATGTTTTGATGAGCTTATTGGAAATCTTATCATCTATGAAGCATATGCAAATGAAAGGAGTAATTCAAAAGCATCCACCTCTCAACCGGATTTTATAACAACTTGGGATGAGCTTCTTACAACTTCCAACGATGAAGAAGCTGAGCAATGTCTAATGGGAATCGAGGAAGACAATGAGGTACGCTCTAACCCGTCTACTTCTTTTAGTAATGAATTGCATGATGATTATGATGAATTGCAAAATGATTTTGATGAGCTTCAAAATGAATTCCAAAGCTTGCTTTTTAAATATAAGAATTTGAAAAAGGAATTCAACACCATGAATAATGAAAAGGATAGTTTACATGCTTCTTATGAATCTCTTACTAGTGCTCATATGATAAGGTTAGAATTCTTGAAGAAGAAAATAGTACTCTAGTTAAGGATATTGATTGCATGAAAAAGGATATGTTGAAGTTTAACTTGAGTACCGATAATATGACCAAAATTCTTGATGTTCAACTTTGTGATCATTTGAAACTAGGACTTGGTTATAAGCCTAATGTTATTAATGTTAAGAAAAAGAACCAAATCTCTATGCATGTTGGTCATTATGCTTCTAGAACTATTACATGTTTCTATTGTGGTAAAATTGGTCACACGACTATACTTGTCGGGCTAAAAATAGTTCTAATTATTATTGGAGACACAAAAGTCTCAATGTTAATCCCAAAGGACCCAAACACTTGAGGGTACCACAAGAAAATTTTATGCTAGGTACTCGGCACAATAAAAATCAAAGGAGTTTTAAATTGTCATATAGACAACAAACGACCGCGCCATATGATCAAACGAGGAGATATTATGAATAAAATTATTTTTTAAGAAGAAGGTATAATCAACAATGGGAAAGACACAACCCTTGGCAATGGCGAAATTGGTAACTCTTATCCTCTTCTTGAAGTATGCATTTCATATTGTCTTTTATAATTATTGCACATTTTCATGTCTTTAATTTTTGTATTGATTGGAAAAACTCTTTATAAAAATATTTCTTAAAAATGAGGTCTCAATTTTATATTCTAGAATTTTCAAATTTCAAAAGAGACCTTATATGGATTTTCAATTAGCACTTGTTTTATCAAACTTTTGTTGATTCCTTAAATAGCATAGTATGTGCTACTTGTTCAACTTCTATGTTGTTCAGTGTTGTGTATATTATTCGATATTACTATGCTCTTGTGCAAGATATTTTGTCAAGTTTTTGCAGGAAATATTTTGGTTTTAAGGAACAAATGATCGTAGACTTATCCATGGCCATCTATGTCATAAAGTGTCAAGATTGTGAAAGGCATATTGGTTGACAAATAAATTCGAGGTATGTTTATCAACTTTCATTATTCTTAAAGACTCGAAATTCTTCATGCCTTATGCCTATATGCTCGATTTCAAAACTATCCCAACGAATCTCATTAAAGTGCCGTTAAAAGAAATTTTCAAATATTTGAGGAGGCACTTCTTCTTATGGCTTGTTTTATCCAAAGTTTTAAAACGTTAAATATATTTCGGGATAACAAGTCCGGTGAAAATAGTTTCTCAACAAATGGTTCTTCATAACCAAACTAAATATATTGAGATTTGATATTTTTTAAGGATTGTACTTCTTAAAGGAAAATTGAGACGCGTTTAATTTCGTCTCAAGAATAACTCGCGGACATTTGTTTTAATCACTAGCCGCCGAGTCTTTTACCTCATCTCGAGCTTATGTAGGCATAATATATATTGAATGAGGTCTATAATTATAATTTGCATGTTTTTAAAACTTAGAGTTGAAAAATCGGATTTTTGGTGCAAAATTCGGACAGAAACAGAACTGGTGTTCAGGCATCGGTCGACGGAGAGGTCGACCGGTCGACATGGCCAGGCACCGGTCGCCCTACACGTCGATCGGTCGCCCTAGCCAATTTCAAAGAATAAAATTATCATCCTTCATTTCGTCATTTTGGTTATTTTCTTCCAAAATCGAACCCCTTCGCATTTTTCACACACAATTCACTCAAAATGATTTTATTCTTATAAAATCTATATTTTTGAGTTTAACTTCTAATTCATCCATATCATCCGACTTCTCCGATTAATTGGTAAGAATTTCCCTTTTAATCTCAATTGGGTTGAACCCTTGAGAATGTGCTTATATCTTGCTATTTTGATGAAATTTGTGTATTAATGTGTTGTATTTGATGATTGGTGATGGATGAATGTTGTAATATTGCATTTGGTGATGAAATTTTTGGCTTAAATGAAATACAAAGGCGTTATATATCTCTTGTTTTATTCGACGCATGCCAAGTGTTCGACAAAATGTTTCTATGAAAAATTCATCACCTACATGATTCTCTGGATTTCAAATGTCTTATATATTTATATAGATCATGTTTTATCTATCAAATGAGCTTTTGCAAATCAAATGATCAACTTTTCCCTTTTATTTGAAATTTAAGCTTCAATGTTCAAAATGCTCGATAAATCGATTAAATTGCGCACTTTGATATGATTGTATGATGTTTTTATCGTGCTAACATTTATTTTGATGATTCCAAAGGGGGAGAAACAGGAAAAACGTTCATATGCTCAAAGAAGCAAAAACAAGCTCGCAAGAAAAGCTATAAGCTAGGGCTCTTAAAAGCCAAAAGTTGTGAATGAGACTTAGTCCATTTTATGTATTATGGACTTTTATGCTTAACTAATGATGTCGTTGTGACAGGGGGAGCTTCTAAGCTCATGAAAATCAAGCTTTTAGCTTGTAGTTGTTTGTTTCTACTTATTTTTTGTTATGCATGTTGATAGGGGGAGTTTATGCAAAATGTTTTTAGAAAATCTTTGCTCCTATCCTAGTGTTTGTACTTATGATAAATGTTGCTTGTAATGGATTGATGTTTTAGTCCGGAAAATATGTTTTGTTTTTAAAATCGATCTCCTAAAATTATTTTGGTTTGTAATCATCAAAAAGGGGGAGATTGTTAGATAAATGTTTTTATCAAGATTTTGATGATTTTGTTTAAATGAGTTTTTACACAAAAATAATATTTTTAAATGTTGTCCAAATACTCCCAATTTATTTAAATGTTTTTACTAATTTTTTGGAGTATTTCTTGAAGTTTATTTTTGATAAAAATTGGACAACACTTCTATTTTGGTCGATTGGTCGAACAAGAGGCCGATCGGTATCGAAGAACGAAAATATGAAAACAGAACTCATCTGGAACAAAAAAGGGGAGGGGACCGTTCCACCAAGAGGCCGACCGGTCGGACCGTATGGCGACCGGTCGGACCTCCCTTGGACCGGTCGCCCACCCCTCCATCCTGTGTCTAGATCGCACTATTTTCTTTTAACGTTCGAAATTTTCTGCATAGCGACCGGTCGCGCTGTGTTATTTTTGACAACAGAATAATACCGTTGGACATCCATATCATCATGATTTACTTTATCATTTTTGTACAATATTTCTACATATTGTGATCTTCTTTTTATAGAAAAAAGTGAAGAAGGAGGAGCCTATGTTTGTGAAGACTCTCCTATAAACAGAAGATGATTTTGAAGACACAAAAAAAGAACAACACAAGAAAACACACAACAAGAAATCTGCAAATTTCTAAACTTTCATATTCAACACTCTTGTTGTATTTATAGCCTAAATATTTCACTTTCACATCTTGAGGTCTAGGCTTGATTCTTGATTACACTTGCACTCAAAAATGTATTATTCATTATCGAGTTGTAATCTTGAATTTTTGGGTTCATCATTCAACTCAAGATATCCTTGTGAGTGTTCTTGTGGTAAGAACACACTTGGGTGATCTAGGTGTTAGGTGCAAAAAGATTGTGGTAATCTTCTTATTGAAGAGTTTGGTGCTCTTTGAGGTGTTGAAAAATTTGGTATTCTTCAAGGTTGAAGATTGTGGTAATCTTCACAAGGTGCCGTAGAAGATTGTGGTAATCTTCAAGGGAGATTGAGATAATCTCCAAAGAGGTGTTGTAAGGTGATGTTGTATTAATTGTGGTAATTAATAAAACCTTTTTCTCTTTTTGAATTCCACTTCGGATATACCGGGGTGGTAGTACATTTGGCCCTAAGTGGGTTGAACTACTATAAATCATCGAGTGTTGTTTAATTTTCGCACCTTTATTCTTGTCTTTGATTGATCATTCGAAAAAGAGAGCTAATTGCGAAAAATCGGCATAATCTATTCACCCCCTCTAGATTATCTTAGCCACTTGGACTATCAGGATCTAGATCCGTGAGACGGAGCCCCATATACTAAACCCGCCCAAAAACCCACTGAACAAGGCCCAACCCGCTGCACAAGGCCCAACCTGCTCCTACACACAGAAACCAACAGGACACAGAAACCCTCAGCTCCCGCAACTTACATTCTCTCCTTCTCCCTCTCTCGACGTCGACAGCTCTTCAGTTGTCTCTTTGTCACACGGTATGTAAAATTTGCAGTGTGCATATTCGAATTTACCTATTGAAACATAGATATTAATTGCCATTTTTTTGCAAAATATATGAAATTGGTATCGGTGTTGGTTATTGTATGAATAACCTTCTTCTTCTCTACTGGTTTTTTTCCAGCTTATGTGTAAGTTTTGTTGAAGAGCAAAAATGAACAATATTAAAGAGCAGGGAAAGAAAAGTATGATTTCTTCCACAAAAAATATTACTTTTCTAACTAAAAGTATCACATTCAGCTTCTTCTTTTTTTATATAATTTCTTACTTAGTTATTTAGTAAAAGATATCACTTTTTTAATAAAAAGTATCAGATTTCTAATGAAAAGTATTGCATTTGGATGTTGTCACAGTTATTGACTCTAGTAATGAGGGTGATGAAATCAATATTGCCCCACGGAATGCAGGTGATGCAATGCTCCAAGAAGTTGAAGGTAATATGCTACTCATTTTTTGCTACTTCAATTTTTGAAGTGTTGCTATTTTAGTAAAAAGGATCACATTTTCAATAAAACATATCAGATTTCTAACCAAAATTATTACATTAAGATGTTGTCACAATTATTGGTCTTTGCTCGTGAAAATGATGAAATCAATATTTCCACACGGAATGCAAGTGATACAATACTCCAGCAAGCTAAAGGTAATGTGTTTCTCATTTTTTGTCACTTCAGTGTTGAAGTATTATTTTTCTAGTAAAGAGTATCATGTTTTTAATAAAAAGTATCAGATTTATAACCAAAAGTATTACATTTAAGTGTTGTCACAATTATTGTCTCTAGTGATGAGGGTGATGAAATCAGTAATTGCAATGAGCCTGGAGGGGATAACGAAGATGAAAATGAGTTTGATGTGAGTGGTTGTCTTCTCCATATAACAAGGAAAATAATTAAGGATATGCATCAGTTGTATTGTCGTCATGCTCGTGCTATTGGGTTTAGCGTATGGAAATCAACTACTAGAAAATTTACAACTGAAACATGTGTTGTCATGGAGAAATATTATGTATGTTCTTCTGCTGGATTTAAGCAATGATCTAATACAGAAAAGAAAAAGGCTAATGTTACACGCACCGGATGTAAAGTTTCAATGAGAGTAAAGTTAAATGGATGAGGGACTTTATGAGGTAGTTCAACATATTATGGAACACAATCATCAACTCACAAGAAAGGAATGGAGCCATCTACATCATTCTGAAAGAGTCATTACAAACGAAAAAGGCAAAGCTATTGATGATATGATATCTTGTGGGATGAAAGCTACTCAATCTTACCGTTATATGGTGCATGAAGCAGGGGGGAACAATGCCTAGACCATTCTTTGAAAGACCATTTGAATTTTCTTAATAGATTGAAAATGAAGGCAATAGAAGGTGGCGATGCACAAACATTAATTGATATCTTATATCAACAAGATGTCGAAGAGGAGGATTTTTTTTAGAGTGAAATTGGATGAAATGGGTAGATTATCTAATGTATTTTGGAGAGTTATATGATGAAGGAAGACAACAAAATATATGATGAAAAATCTGAATCGTTTGAGTGGCTTTTTCAAGTCTTTACAAAATCAATGGGCAGCCGATGTCTTGTAACTTTGTTCACTGATCAAGACCTAACAATCAACAATGCAATAGAAAAAGTATACTTTATGACAGAAAACTGACACTTTAATATAAAAAGTAGATACTTCCTAAGAAAAGTGATGCTTTAACATAAAAAACAGATACTTTTCCTCAAAAAAATGTGCTTAATTTTTGTTTTCTTTCTTCTGTGTAGGTTTTCCCTCAAACAAGGCATAGGATATGTATGTGGCACCTTTACCAGAATGCTATAAGTCCGTTTGGATATTTGAAAAAAAAAATAATTCTTTCATAGAAGCATTAAATAAATGTTTGATTTGTTGCATTGATGAAAGAGACTTTGAAACTTGCTGGAAGTCTATGATTTTGGAGTATGAATTGCATAATGATTCTTGGTTTCGACGTATGTATGATTTGTAGGAGAAATGGTAACTGCCTAAGCAAAGATATTTTTTCTGCGGGAATATTATCTTCACAAAGGAGCGAGAGTACAAACAGCGCAATAGGATTCAATGCAAAGAAAACAACAAATTTGACTGAATTTTATGGCATTTTCAAAGGAACAATAAAGCGTTGGAGGAACAATGAAAAAGAAAACGAATTCCAATGCTCAAGATCAATACCGACGTCTGTACTACCATTAACTGGAATGTTGAAACATGTTGCTGAGGTATATACATTGACACTTTTTAAATATTTTGAGAATGAGTTTATTAAAAGTATCTCTACTGAATGCATCAATGTTTGTATTGAAGAAAACATCATGGTTTATGACATATCATCGCCAAATGATGGGGGTTGCTGTCATCGTGTGGTGTATGATTGTTTAAATATTCTCATAAACTGTTCTTGTAAGAAATTTGAGGAGTGCGGTTTACTCTATTGTCATAGCTTAAGAGTATTTCATATGCATTCTATCTCCAAGATTCCAGAGTATTACATTGTCAAAAATTGGACAAAAATTTGTCAAAAAGGAGTTGTGGAAAAAGTTCAACAAGATAGCTGAAAGTTCTCATAAACCGAAGGATTGTGTTCCTTGGCGGCATGAAATGACACGAAACTATTACAATCTTATTTTAAAATGCCAAGACAATGAGGAGGCAAGAAGAATCATTCAAGATGGCTACAATAGATATTCTTTAGCTATCGATGCATTGATGATTACACTGAATTCTACGGATCAACATAAGGTTTCTAATTCTTCTAACAGTATACTAGATCCTACGCGTTCAGTTACCAAGGGAGAAAGCAAGGCTCGGATCTGTCATAATCATGATTATACCTCAAGTACTACGACCCGCTTCCCTTGGACAAACTCCGTCCCTCAGTTGCGGGATTAGGACGATGGGGCCGGAAGAGTGAAATAGCAGCCGAGCTGCCCGGTTCCATCCCCGACGTATCCATTCCGACTGTGAGCTCGACACACCAAGTTGACTCAAGCAGGAAAGTAAATACAAGTATAGGCAGTCAACCAGGCAGTCGAGTATGATTGATTCAGGGAAGCAGTTCCAAATTTTTTTTGAAAAACGCGAGTGGCAATTATGGCATTGGTGGAGTTTTTGGATGAAGATGATTATCGTAAGGATAAGCAACCTTCGATATCTTGAAAGATTAGGTGGAACATAAGTCCCGTTATAGATTCAAAACCGCAAGACGAAGAAGTCGCCCCGCGATTGGGTAGTAATCGGTCGAATCGGTCCGATAAGTCAAGAGTTTTTGAGAAAATAAGATACTTTAATTAAATCTCCAAGTCAGAGGGTCCAGGGCTATTTTAGTAAAAGGAAAAATAATTTGAGTTAGGTCCTTTATAAAAGAAAATTTACAATTTAGCCCCGTTTTGTAAAAACCAAAACCCTTAGGGTTAAAAATTAAATAAATAAATATCCCGACCTTGAAACGTTATGAGGTCAGTTCCTAAATTCTCCAAATTGTCCAGAGATTCAGGTTTTTAAAGTTTTGAGGTCGAGTTTTTTATAAAATTCTCACATTGGCCCCAAATTTGTAAAAATTGCCAATTCGGACCTTAAGTTTAAAATAATCGGAACTCACAAACCGGAAGGGCTTTTAATGTGATTCCAGTTGGAAAATGCCACTAAGGTTAGTGGGATATTGGGACAAAAGCAGTTTTTAAAAGAAATAAGTGTAGGTCCTTTAACTTTTAAAAATCTCATTTTTGTCCCATTTTGAAATAATTGCCTTTAAGGCTTTTAGGGGTCCAATTGTTACGAAATTTGAATCTTGGGTCCAAAATATAATTAAGTTATAGTTAAGTTAGTATTTCCAGGTGCATGGGATGCATAAGTCCTGGAAATTTCATTTGCGTCCTCAAGTTTAGTATTTTACACATCAGTACCTCAATTTTAGTAAAATTGCTTTCCAAGCCCTAACCACTTGAATTTTTGGAATACTTTTAAAATATGTCATTCCCAGTACCTTAAGAGTAAAATTTTCAAATTTTAAAGTTTAGGTCTGGTACAGTTTTAAAATTTGCAAAGTAGCCCTTAAACTTTCAAAATTTTACAATCTAGTCCTTGGGCTTTTAAAGGTTGATTTTATTTATCTTAAAACTCTTAAAACTTTATTAAAATATCCAAAAGTCATTTTTGAACCTGAGTACAGTCCCAAAAATCGAAATTTGCAGAGGGGTCCTTTAACTTTTATTTTCTTGCAATTTAGTCCACCAACTTTCCATTTTTGCATTTTTAAGTCCAAAATTGAAATTTAATCAATTATGCTCGACTTTTCCAGGTTATAAGTCATCCAAAACATGGATTTCAAAGATCATACACATGCATGTCCAATTCATACAAGAATTCATCAAATAGAACATTAAATTGTACATGCATGCACCTAAAATTCAATAAATAGTAATTTTGAGCAACTCTTGAGAATTTTCATGATTTGATACATAAAATTGACATGCAATACATAGATTATATATCTCAAGGGCTCATGATCAGAATTCTACATGCATTTTAAGTAAAACACCTAGAAGTTGGAAAGTATTTTTCCACCCACCTTAAAATTGGAAAATTGTGAAATAAAAGGATAAATTTCACAATTTTTGGATGAGGCCACTTAGGTCAGCCCCTAAGTCAAGAAATATCAAAAATTTGATGTTAGAAAAATGAGAGAAAAATTAAGGAGAAAAAGAAGGAGATAAGAAAATGAGAAGGACTACACTTTACCTTGTGTAGTAGGTGATTGGAGACTAGTTGAAGCTTAAAAATTGGAAATTTTGGTTCAACTCAAAAAATCACCTAAGGTCAGCTCCTATTTCTCAAAAATGAAAAAGGGGTGTTAAAATTTGAAAAAAAAATAAAAAGAAGAAGGAAAATACACTAGAGTCCATTATCTTAACTTGTAGTCAAAATTCTCTACTAGTTGTTCTTCAATTCTTGAAGTCCTTCTTCAAAATGATGTCAAGCTCTAATCTTCAAATGGTCTTCTAAATATACCTCCAAAACCAAAATTAACTTAAGTCAAGAAGTGAAAAGAGGTAGGTAGATGATATCAAGATGAATTGGAGAACAACATTTCTTACCTTTGGAGGTGTAGGTTTCGAATTTTTTTTTGAAGTAGAAATGTATGATTTCTTGTGTAGTTTGGTTAAGTGTTAAGAAGAAGAAGAAGAAAAGAGTAGAGAGAGGTAGGAAGATATTAGAGAGAAGGAGGAGGATTTTGTATAGGAGATGAAGGTGTTGGTGTAAAATTGAACCAAATCTTGCACCTCCAAAGGCCTCTTGGCCATGAACAATGAGAGAGGGAGGAGAATTTAGTTTAATTTTGTGTCTTGCATTTTGCCTCATGCATGGGGAACATTTTGAAGGTGAAAGGTATGGGCATGAGAATGTTTGAATGGAATGTTGGAAGACTTCCAACATGTTGGCAAAAATAATATTAAAGAAGTAATGTAAGAGATGATGTGTATAATGTTTGAATTAATGGTATAATTATACACAAGATGACTAATATAAGGTGTAGGTGTACAAGAGTTGGATGATATTTTTACTCCAATATTCACCATGTTGGTCGTCCACTACAATGGCATATTGGTAATTCCATATATATTTTTTTTTGTCCCAAATTTGATGATAATAGATGAAATATATCAATCTCCAAAATAATTAGTGATTTCCTTGATCACTTATAAGTCTCATGATCACTTAATCTAAATCAAAATTTTAATTCTATAAGGTAAAAGTCTCTAAAATAAATAGTCTCTTAAAATTCTAAGATGACTAATAAATACAAAAATAGTAATAATGATCAACCAAGTGATCATAAATGCAAAATAGAATTAATAAAGATCATGATCACAAGTAATAAATGAAATAAAATAAAATACAAAATATATATATTAATGATAATTACCCGTCAAAGTGACGCGGTAAAATAGTCAATCAAATACATAGACGACAATAAGAATCAATCATATGTTCGGAAAAATCGGGGGCTTCACATCCTCCCCTCCTTAAAAGAATTTGGTCCCCAAATTCTCTTCAGAATAGTTCTGGATATTGATTCCTCATGTCTTCTTCCATCTCCCACGTTGCGTCTTCGTCTCAGTTGTGGTTCTGCCACACCACTTTAACCATCGAAATTTCTCTCTTACGCAACTATCGTATCTGCTGATCAATGATCCGGATCGGTCTCTCGGTGTAGGATAGATTTTCCATTAGAGGAGGAGTATCACGAGTGATGATATGTTTGGGATCTAGTTGATACTTCTTCAATCTCGATACGTGGAATACATCGTGCATTCCCGCATATGGTCTTCGGGTAACTCGAGTCGGTAGGCTAACTTCCGATCCTCCTCGTAGAATCTTGTAAGGTCCAACATATCTCGGACTCAACTTGCCTCCTTTCTTTCTTGGATTGATCAATCCTTTCCGTGGTGAGAGTCCGAGAAATACTTCATCTCCGACTTCAAATTCCAAATCATTTCTTCTCTTGTCCGCGTAACTCTTTTGGCGGCTCTGAGCTGTGCGAATCCGCTCCTTGATCAGCTTGACCTTCTCCATGGCTTCATGAACTAAGTCGACCTTTGGAATTGAGGGCGACTTTCGCTTTCTCTTTCGGAGTCCATTGGTCATCAATCTCGGTGTAGTGGGAATCTACATTTTCGCCCATATAATGCCTCGTAGGGTGCCATCCCAATCGTTGCCTGATAACTGTTATTGTAGGCGAACTCGGCTAATGGTAAGTGCGAATCCCAACTTCCTTGAATATCCAATGTGCAAGCTCGCAGCATATCTTCAAGGGTTTGAATTGTTCGCTCAGACTGTCCATCGGTTTGTGGATGTCTTCTTTGTCTTAAAACTTAGCGAGGTACCCGATTCCTCGTGCAAGCACTTCCAAAATCACGGAGACAAACCTCGGGTTTTCGCCGGATACAATGTCGATCGGTACTCCATGCGGTCGAATGATTTCTCGGATATAAATCTGTGCAAGTTTCTGCAAGCTATCAGTTTTCTTGATGGGTAAAAAGTGTGCAGATTTCGTGAGTCGGTCTACCACTACCCAAATAGCATCATGGCCTCCTCTGGTCTTTGGTAGATCCGTCACGAAGTTCATCGTTATGTGTTTCCATTTCCACTCGGGAATTCTCAACGGTTGTAGTAAACCAGATGGTCGTTGGTGTTCTGCTTTTACTCATTGAAAAGTTAAACATCTCGCAATGAACTCTGCTACCTGGTTCTTCATGTTTACCCACCAATAACTCCTTTTCAAATCCTTATACATCTTGTTTCCCACAGGATGTATAGTGTATTTTGAACGGTGTGCCTCTGCTAGGATTTTATTCCTAATCTGCTCGTCATTCGGTACACACACTTGATTCCGGAATCTGATAACTCCATCTTCAGGTATCGAGAATTCTGATCTTTCTCCTTTAAGTATCTTCTCCTTCAGTTTTTGAAGATGTGTATCTTTCTCTTGTGCTTCTTTGATCTCTTTCAGTAGATCGGCTTTAACCGAAATGCTAGCACATGAAATCTGAGTATTGGTTCTCGTCAGATTCCAATTACTCAGCTCTTCTAATGATTCCCACTCTCGAATCATAAGTCCGCTAAGCTCGCCTTTCGCTTAGAGCGCTCGCTACGACGTTAGCTTTCAGGGATGGTATTGGATATCAAAGTGATAGTCCTCAATCAACTCCATCCATCTCCGTTGCCTCAGTTGAGGTCTTTCCGGGAGAATAGGTACTTCAAGCTCTTATGGTCCGTGAAAACCGTGAATGTTGCTCTATAGAGATAGTGTCTCCATTTCTTCAACGCAAAACTATCGCCAATTCCAAGTCATGCGTTGGATAATTGGCTTCATCTTCGCTTGAGCTTTCGTGATGCATAAGCGATAACTCTTCTTTCCTCGCATGAGCACTTGCTCCTAGTCCTTCCTTTGATGCATGTTTGTAGATGACAAAGTTTTCGGTTCCCTTTGGAAGGGCTAAGATCGAGTCGTAGTAAGTCGTTTCTTGACTCTTTGAAACTCGCCTCGCACTTGTCATTCCACTCAAACTTGACTTGCTTCAGGTTAGTCGAGTGAGTGGTCCGGCTATCTTGGAGAAATCCTGGATAAATCTTCGATAATATCCGGCTAGTCTAGAAACTCCCCGATTTCCATTCTGACTCAAGGGTTGTTTCCATTCAACCTTGTCTGTACCTTGAAGGATCTACTGCAATCCCGGTAGGATACTATGTGTCCCAAGAACGCGAATTCACTAAGTCAAAATTCGCACTTGCCGAATTTGGCATACGACTTATGCTCGTAGTGTCTCCAAAACGATTTTCAGATGACGTTCATGCTCTTCTCTAGACTTAGAGTATACGATTATGTCATCAATGAATATCACTACGAATTGATCCAAATAAGGTTGAAAGACTCGATGCATCAGGTCCATAAATGCTGCCGGTGCATTTGTCAGACCGAAAGGCATCACTACAAACTCGTAGTATCCATATCGGGTTTGAAATGCAGTTTTGGAAATGTCTTCTTCGTGGATCTTCAGTTGATACTATCCTTGTTGTAAATCAAACTTCGAGTACACTGTCGCTCCTTGAAGTTGATCAAATAGTTCGTCTATCCTCGGGAGGGGATATTTGTTCTTTATGGTCATGCTATTAAGACCACGATAATCTATACATAGTCTTAAGGTGCCATCTTTCTTTTTGACGAACAACACAGGTGCTCCACACGGAGGCGTACTCGGTCGGATAAATCCCATATCCATCAGTTTCTGTAATTGCGTCTTCAACTCTTATAACTCAAGAGGAGCCATTCTATATGGGGTTCTAGCGATCGGGGCAGTTCCGGTAACACCTCGATGGTGAACTCGACTTCCCTATTTGGAGGGACAGTGGTGAGTTCTTGTAGAAATACATCCGTGTATTCTAATACTATAGGTACTTGGTTAATGTGTGTATCAACCGTGGGTTTGTTAATTACAAATGCCAAGTACCCTCGAGCCCCTCTAGTGATCGCCTTCCTTGCTTTCATTGCTGAAATGATTGGGGCAATCTTAACTCGTGCCCTTCCCGAAATTTCCACTTCGGGTTTTCCGGGTTCACATAGCTTAATGGACTTGTTATGGCAGTCCATTTGTGCATGGTGGTTCGGATATAGGTAATAAGATCAAATCGGCAGGAAAATATATCTCAACAATCTTAACTTCGCATGCATTATAGATAATATCTGTTATCTGACTTGCACCCATAGGAGTTCACACTTCTAGACATATAGGCATATGTTCCATGCATGCATGCAGTTTGTGTACAAAATGCGGTGCAACAAATGAATGCGTTGATCCAGGGTCGAACAATATTTTAGCGTAGTGGTTAGACACTAGAAGTGTACCTTCCACCACATATGTTGCCTCCGGAGCCTCCTGCCCGGCTAGTGCAAACGCTCGAGCAGGCATCCTTGCCCGATTACCCTGGCCATTTCCCGGCTTATCCAGCTGCGTTTGTTTGGTTCGGTCCTCGTACTTTGGGCAATCTTTTAGCTGATGCTGATTACTACCACAGCATAAACACCTTCCTTGTTTACGCCAACAGCTATTATTGGCAAGTATGTCGGTTTACGGCAATATGCACACAATTGACCGGCTTTTCTTATCTTTGGTCCCTTTCCTTATCTGTCTTATTTTATGGTCCCTTCAAGCTTAGCGGGCGGTTTAGATGGCATTTGTCCAATTGTATCCTCTTAAGATCTGTTTCGATGGCCTACTCTGTTGAATCGTCCCAATACGGTTGATCCCGACTCAATGCGGAGAGTCGCTTTGCCTTTGCATGGCCGAGTAGGTTGTTAGTTCAACAATCACGATTGTTTCAAGTTCCGTTTCAATCCTCGAGTGAACTTGTAAAGCTTATCCTCTCTTGATCGATTGTCCCAGAGCATACTTGGACAATCGGTGAAATTCCGACTCGTACTGAGCTACAGTCATGTTCCCTTGCCTCAATCTGTGGAATTCATCTCGGCGTGCTTCTTTCACAACCTGTGGAATATACTGTTCATTGAACTCGGCCAAGAAATTTCCCTATGTTCTGACTACCCGGTCTTGTTCCCATCTTCTTTCAACTGCCTTCCACCAGTCTCTAGCAGCCGATTCCAGACAAAATACGGCGAGTGTGACTTTCTGCTCATCTGAGTATTGGAGAGCATTGAAGATATTCTCCAATTTCTCTACCCATTCTTCTGCCTTCAAATCATCCGGCTCTCCTAAGAAGGCCGGTGGGTCAAACCGTAGAAATTGCTCCAACGTGATCGTTCACCTCTCTGGCGGGTTCAGGAGCTCGGGGTTGAGGCTCTGCCTGTTGCCTCATGAAAACTAGTATTTGTTGTAAGGCTTATGCGGTCAAATTGTCTCCTGCAGCAGGTGGAGGAGGCGGTGGTAATTCAGGGGAGGGTACCCGGTCCCTGGGTACGTCATCATCCCCTCGTGGAACGCGGCGAGGTCTCCCACGTCCTCGATGTTCGACCATTCTGTATCTTGAAGTGTTAGTTGCGATTCACGAGTAAATGAATACAATAATTATTGCGTAAAGCGACTTATATCGTAGGGAAAGTAACAACAAAACTAAGACGAATCAGTCAAAGGTAAATGAAAGATAAGGAGGGAATAAGGAAAGAATGAACAAAGAAAGTCAATCAAGAATCAACAAAGTCAAGACAAGTATGACTATGAAACCTCAAAATATGCGTTCTAACTTAATTCAAACATCAATAAGGCGGTTCTATGCCAATTTGAAATCGATTTCACACTTAATTGGTCAAGTCGCGGTACTACCCAAAACACAGACTGAGGGTCCTATCCTGGGTCAGCTCGGTGTAAGTTTCCATCTTACTAGCCGAGCTCTGATACCACTCTAACTGTCACGCCCCAAATGGGACGCTACGACGATCCACAACTTAAATACAATAACCAAACAGTCTAGACAAATATCAACGAGAACCCAATGAAACAGAGTCTAAATAGCAGCGGAAAAAGAACAAGTACAATTACAACTTACAGTCCACAATATCCATAATCCAAATTACATCCCGATATGATCTAAAAATAACAACTTAAAAGTCAAAGGGTCCTACGCCCTTCAGTTACAAACCGGAATGAAAGAAAATACAAGAGTCCAACGACAAACACAAGAAAAGAGTCCAACAACAACAACAAGTAGTAGTAAGTCCAACAACAAATAATAGTAACAAGTCCAGCGACATCAACAACAAAAGATAGTAAATCCAACAAGCGGGGTACAAGAGCTCAATCCGTGGTCGGTTCAGCATCTTCAACGAAGTCCTCATCCAAGGTTAGAAAACAGGTGGGGATGAGACAGAAATCTCAGTGGATGGGTGATCGTGTGCAAGTGTGGCGATATATATAGTTAATGCGAGAAAACAGTTATATGAAAACGCGTGAGTATGATGCATGAATTCACACATAGTCCACAAGCGTCGTGATAAATATATTTAAGTAATATACTTATACAATTTGAGAAAAGCGATTCGTGGTCACACAGCACTATGTGATTCAGGCAAGACATGTAGGATTGCGTACGGAATGTAACGCCAATCCCATGCAAGACAAATAATGGTTGCGTACGGATTTGTAGCGCCAACCAATGCAAAACAAGTAGCGGTTGCGTACGGATTTGTAGCGCCAACCAAACGGGTCCGATAACTCCAGAATCGTGTGGATCGGGCAAATGATTCCTTCGTTCTTCCTTGTAACTCCCAGGGGGATGGTCAAGACCGGTCATCTTATCGCTCCATAGGCAAAGACAAAATCCACAGTGGAGCTTGCAAGGCTCGGATCTGTCATAATCATGATTATACCTCAAGTACTACGACCCGCTTCCCTTAGACAAACTCCGTCCCTCGTTGGATTAGGGACGATAGGCCGGAAGAGTGGAATAGCGGTGAGCGCCCGTTTCCATCCCCGACGTATCCATTCCGATTGTGAGCTCGACACACCAAGTTGACTCAAGCAGAAAGTAAATACAAGTACAGTGCAACAACCAGCAAATGAGTATGATTGATTCAGGGAAAGCGATTAGGAAATTTTTGAAAAACGCGAGTGGCAATTATGGCGTTGGTAGAGTTTTTGGATGAAGATGATTATCGTAAGGATAAGCAACCTTCGATATCTTGAAAGATTAGGTGGAACATAAGTCCCGTTATAGATTCAAAACCGCAAGACGAGGAAGTCGCCCCGCGATTGTGTATTAATCGGTCGAATCAGTCCGATAAGTCAAGGGTTTTTGAGAAAATAAGATATTTTAATTAAATCTCCAAGTCAGAGGGTCCAGGGCTATTTTAGTAAAAGGAAAAATAATTTGAGTTAGGTCCTTTATAAAAGAAAATTTACAATTTAGCCCCGTTTTGTAAAAACCAAAACCTTTGGGGTTAAAAATTAAATAAATAAATATCCCGACCTTGAAAAATTATGAGGTCAGTTCCTAAATTCTCCAAATTGTCCATAGATTCAGGTTTTTAAAATTTTGAGGTTGAGTTTTTTATAAAATTCTCACATTGGCCCCAAATTTGTAAAAATTGCCAATTCGGACCTTAAGTTTAAAATAATCGGAACTCACAAACCGGAAGGGATTTTAATGTGATTCCAGTTGAAAAATGCCACTAAGGTTAGTGGGATAGTGGGACAAAAGTACTTTTTAAAAGAACTAAGTGTAGGTCCTTTAGCTTTTGAAAATCTCATTTTTGTCCCATTTTGAAATAATTGCCTTTAATGCTTTTAGGGGTCCAATTGTTATGAAATTTGAACCTTGGGTCCAAAATATAATTAAGTTATAGTTAAGTTAGTATTTCCAGGTGTATGGGCTGCATAAGTCCTGGAAATTTCATTTTGGTCCTCAGGTTTAGTATTTTACACATTAGTCCCTCAATTTTAGTAAAATTGCTTTCCAAGCCCTAATCATTTGGATTTTTGGAATACTTTTAAAATATGTCATTCCCAGTACCTTAAGAGTAAAATTTTCAAATTTTAAAGTTTAGGTCTGGTACAGTTTTAAAATTTGCAAAGTAGCCCTTAAACTTTCAAAATTTTACAATCTAGTCCTTGGGCTTTTAAAGGTTGATTTTATTTATCTTAAAACTCTTAAAACATTATTAAAATGTCCAAAAGTCATTTTTGAACCTGAGTACAGCCCCAAAAATCAAAATTTGCAGAGGGGTCTTTTAACTTTTATTTTCTTGCAATTTAGTCCACCAACTTTCCATTTTTGCATTTTTAAGTCCAAAATTGAAATTTAATCAATTATGCTCGACTTTTCCAGGTTATAAGTCATCCAAAACATGGATTTCAAAGATCATACACATGCATGTCCAATTCATACAAGAATTCATCAAATAGAACATTAAATTGTACATGCATGCACCTAAAATTCAATAAATAGCAATTTTGAGCAACTCTGGAGAATTTTCATGATTTCATACATAAAATTATCATGCAATACATATATTATATATCTCAAGGGCTCATGATCAAATTTCTACATGCATTTTAAGTAAAACACCTAGAAGTTGGAAAGTATTTTTCCACCCACCTTAAAATTGGAAAATTGTGAAATAAAAGGATAAATTTCACAATTTTTGGATGAGGTCACTTAGGTCAGCCCCTAAGTCAAGAAAAATAAAAAATTTGATGTTAGAAAAATGAGAGAAAAATTAAGGAGAAAAAGAAGGAGATAAGAAAATGAGAAGGACTACACTTTACCTTGTGTAGTAGGTGATTGGAGACTAGTTGAAGCTTAAAAATTGGAAATTTTGGTTCAACTCCAAAATCACCTAAGGTCAGCCCCTATTTCTCAAAAATGAAAAAGGGGTGTTAAAATTTGAAAAAAATAAAAAGAAGAAGGAAAATACACTAGAGTCCATTATCTTAACTTGTAGTCAAAATTCTCTACTAGTTGTTATTCAATTCTTGAAGTCCTTCTTCAAGATGATGTCAAGCTCTAATCTTCAAATGGTCTTCTAAATGTACCTCCAAAACCAAAATTAACTTAAGTCAAGAAGTGAAAAGAGGTAGGTAGATGATATCAAGATGAATTGGAGAACAACATTTCTTACCTTTGGAGGTGTAGGTTTCGAATTTTTTTTGAAGTAGAAATGTATGATTTCTTGTGTATTTTGGTTAAGTGTTAAGAAGAAGAAGAAGAAAAGAGTAGAGAGAGGTAGGAAGATTTTAGAGAGAAGGAGGAGGATTTTGTATAGGAGATGAAGGTGTTGGTGTAAAATTGAACCAAATATTCAACCTCCAAAGGCCTCTTGGCCGTGAACAATGAGAGAGAGGGAGGAGAATTTTGTTTAATTTTGTGTCTTGCATTTTGCCTCATGCATGGGGAACATTTTGAAGGTCAAAGGTATGGGCATGAGAATGTTTGAATGGAATGTTGGAAGACTTCCAACATGTTGGCAAAAATAATATTAAAGAAGTAATGTAAGAGATGATGTGTATAATGTTTGAATTAATGGTATAATTATACACAAGATGACTAATATAAGGTGTAGGTGTACAAGAGTTGGATGATATTTTTACTCCAAAATTCACCATGTTGGCCGTCCACTACAAGGGCATATTGGTAATTCCATATATTTTTTTTTGTCCCAAATTTGATGATAATAGATGAAATATATCAATCTCCAAAATAATTAGTGATTTCCTTGATCACTTATAAGTCTCATGATCACTTAATCTAAATCAAAATCTTAATTCTATAAGGTAAAAGTCTCTAAAATAAATAGTCTCTTAAAATTCTAAGATGATTAATAAATACAAAAATAGTAATAATGATCAACCAAGTGATCATAAATGCAAAATAGAATTAATAAAGATCATGATCACAAGTAATAAATGAAATGAAATAAAATACAAAATATATATATTAATGATAATTACCCGTCAAAGTGACGCGGTAAAATAGTCAATCAAATACATAGACGACAATAAGAATCAATCATATGTTCGGAAAAATCAGGGGCTTCACAGTAAGAGCATGATAGAATATTATTTCCATAAATGTTCGGTTTTGTGAAAATATTTTCCATTTCACACAAATGTGCCCACTTTTGACTCTGCTTCAGTTCCTCTTATTCGAAATTTGGGCATTGATAATGCTATTCAACATGATCATTTCTGAAAATAGACAAGTCTCTGAGACACAACCCATAACAGATACACATCACATCGTAGGTGCTACTCTTCATAATACAGATACAATTCATACTACTGCAGTGGCCAGCCATATCCTATCATTCAGCCTTCTACTGATTTATTGTCCAATCCTAGAAGATCTACTAGAACAAGAACTACACCTCAATACTTACAAGTTTATGACTGTGAGCTGCCAGCTTCTATCCAAGCCTCACCCACAGCACATACTTCTATCAAAGGCAAACATTATATCATTGTAGAATTTTTATCTGCGGAACACCTTTTTGCTAATCACAAAGCCTTGACAACCTCTATTAGCCAAGTCACAGAGCCCAAAACATATGCTCAAGCAAGCAAGATCATTGAATGGCAAAAAGCCATGCAAGCCGAATTAGAAGCTCTAGAGAAAAACAACACATGGGCATTGATAGAATTACCACCCAACAAACATTGTATAGGATGTAAATGGGTGTACAAAACTAAGTACAAGGAAGATGGTACTATAGAAATGTATAAAGCAAGATTAGTGGCAAAAGGCTACACACAAGAGGATGAGTTAGATTATTTTGATATATTTTCTCCAGTCACCAAGCTTACTACTGTCAGACTAGTTTTAGTTGTTGCAGCTGCCCAAAACTGGTTCATTCATAAACTAGATGTTAATAATGCTTTCCTTCATGGAGATTTAGATGAGGAAGTGTACATAAAGCCCCCCTCCAGGCTATTTCCATGACAACAGAGTGTGCAAATTGCTTAAAAGTCTCTATGGCCTCAATCAAGCCTCAAGACAGTGGTTCCAAAAAATCAATTCTTGCTTAATTGCATATGACTTCAATCAATCAAGGTCAGATAGTTCCTTTTTTAATCAATCTACTTCTAGTTCCCTAGCAGTGTTATGTGTTTATCTTGGAACCCTTAAATATATCCTTGGTATTGAAGTAGCCAGAAGCAGCAAGGGAATCAACATATGTCAAAGAAAGTATGCACTAGACATACTCATAGAAACTGGCTACATTGCTTGCAAGCCATGCTCCACACCTATGGATACTAAGATTGAGTTTAAAGCTAAAGAAGATACACCTCTAGAAGATCCATCAAAATACAGAAGACCTCTTGGAAGATTGCTCTATTTAACTATCACCAGATCAGATCTGTCTTACTCCATTCAAACACTATCTCAGTTTATGTCAAATCCAACAAACACACAACTAGATGTTGCCCACAGAGTTTTAAGATACATAAAGAAAAATCTTGGAAAGGGACTATTCTACTCCTCAACTTCAATCACTTAGCTGACAGGATACAATGATGCAGACTAGAGAACATGTTTGGACACTAGAAGAAGTGTTAGTGGTTATGCGATTTATCTAGGTGATTCTCTCATATAATGGAAAGCAAAGAAACAACCTATTGTTAGTAGATCCTTTACTGAAGCAGAATACAGAGCTATAGGTTCTATTACTTGTGAAATACAGTGGCTAACATACCTAATGGATGACCTCAAATTTAGTCATAACCATCCTGTCTTCATTTACACAGATAGCAAATCGGCCTATTATATAATTCACAATCCTTGCCATCATGAGATGACTAAACACATTCAACTTGATTGTCATTTTGTTAGAGAAAAAATGGAAGATGATCTTATCAAGCTCGTCCATATTCCTTCTTCACATCAAACCGCAGATATCCTAACCAAACCTTTACCTCCATAGCTTTTCTATCATTTCATAATCAAGCTGAGCATGATTTATATACATGCCCCACTTGCGAGGGGTGTCAAGATCAACTAAATAAGAGTTAGTTAGTTTGTTTATTTTGTTGTGTAAAGAGTTAGTTAGTTTGTTTATTCTATTATGTAACTTTCATTTCAGCCATTATGAATAAGAAGTGCTGATTCAAAGCAACGTAACAAATAATATTTCATTCTTCTGATATACAGTATTACTTTCTCTCTTCAAGAAATACATCTCATTTTGGATTATTGTTGTATCAATGGATGTTGATTATAGAAGTTAACATATTTAACCCTTCAATTTCTAAATATTAAATTTTACTCGTCCCCCACCCCCAAAAGAAAAGGTTGTGATTTTTTGTAAAATTCGCTTGGTCTGACAGAAAATCCTACTTTATTATCTCATCATGTGAAATGAATTTTTATAATTTTTACAGAAAAAGTAGATTTATGTCATTTTCCATTTCCCCGACATTTATTTGTAAGTTTTTTGGAGCTTTTTTTCGGAAATTTATGTATTAGATTTTGATGATACCATGTAAAACTTAGATTAGGAATTTGGCTTTTAATTCTATTGTATATCAACTTGTAATAGATAGGGTTCTATAAGCTGAGTAGAAGTAGCCAAGTTGAGGAATGCAGGACTCAACTGAAGATCGAAGAGAAGAATCAGTTGTGTGGCAGCTGAGTGAAGTGCAGTGAAGTCTTAGTCAAGTGACAAAAAAGTTGTGTCATTCAGCAGACTGGCAGCTGAGTCACTCTAAGATAAGTGGAGTTGACTATCAAAGGGGTTATGCAGCAGAAAGGATCAAAGAAAGCTGAAGAGATCCGTTGTCAAAGCAAAGTCAATAGTTTGATGAAAGTAGGTATGTGTCAAACTGCCATCCTTAAAGTTGTTTTGCTAAAAGAGTGCAAAAAGCATGGAACCAATATCATGTGCTTGAAAACCTGGATAGTTTAAGGAAAGGTTGCAGAGCATTAAATTCAAGGATAAGTATGCATCAAAGCTGCAAGACAAGACAAGCCAACGACCTCAAAGTGTAGTTATGGATGTATTTTTCAAACATGCACTATAAAAAGGATGAGAAATACAAGAGAGAAAACACTTATGCAATTTGAGACACACAAAAGAAATCAAGCAGTCAAAGCATAATACTCTCAAGCATTCTATTCAAATCCTCAAGCCTAAACTCGAAAGAAATCAATCCAACACACTAAGTGAAGGAAAGACAACTTCAAATCTGTTGAAGAGGAAAACTTTTTTAAAAGAACAAGGGGTCTACACTCCAAGGTTGAAGGAGGTGTAGTGAGGTTCCGGTTCGAACTAAAGGCTTTAAACTCGTTGGAGGGCTGTGCGAAGAAATCCAAGAGTTTGAAGGAGTTAAAGTAGCAAGACAATTGTTTTGTGAAAAAGCTGAGTTCCAGAAGCAAAGCCAAATATGAGATCAAGGCCAAGCTTGGACTGTCACCATTTTATAACAAAGTCATAGTTACATTAGTGGATTCCTCCAGGAGTTAGAGAAGAGTGGATTAGAGGAATTATCTAATCCTCGAACCACTATAAAATTGCTTGTGTCATTTATATTTAGCACGCTTACATTCTTGCATATATATTGTTGTTTGTTTAATTTGCTAAGTCAACTTATAATAACTAAACTTGAAACAAGTGTTGAAAAACATATTTCAAACAAGGGTTAAAGTCTTCTGCTGTAAAAACCAAGTCTACTGATTTTTTAAAGAGATAACTCAATCAATTGAATTATACTATCAACAGCTCAGTCGAGTCTGTTGAGTGACTAACTATATTGTGCAAGTAAACTAAGCTGTCCACCAAGGACCCAGCTGACTTGTGATTAAAACTCTGACTTTAAAAGGACTAAATCGAAAAATTGGTAAAATCTATTAAACCCCCCTTCTAGACTTTACTTTATCACCCCTTGGGACCTACAACTTTGTTCATTTTAAATATATTTGTTATTTAGTTAAGCAATAATATGTACATATATGAGGGTCAGTGCTTTTGTTGTTAAAAATGGAGATTAACTGCAGTTTAGTTAAATTAACCATGGTTTATCAGAACCTGCTAATGTGCGTCAGCGATGAAATTGCTTTAGCGGCTTCGTTGGTCTCTGCTCCGGTCAAAGCTCAACTAGTAGTCTCAGTCCTCTCCTAGGTAATGCAAAATTAAATTAACCTATTTTGAGATTTGCTAAATTTACTTGGAAAAAATATTTTATTCTGCAAACATAGTGATGCTGCAAAAATCCGTACAACTCACTCTAAGTTGAAATGTTCCGAATTGAGAGATCTGAATCTGAATGACTCAATACTCCAAGAGATGGGAACCGACCTGCAATATGCAAACAACATTAGAAGGGGCCCTGGGTTGTCCCGGGAAAGCCCCTCCGATGCTTAAGTTAGCAAAGTGTAAGAACATAATCCAGAGCACAAGAGCTAATTAGCCATTGAAATGTACTTAATGAAAAATTAACTAAGGAGGGGACTATTTATACCTGGGATATGGGCCTATTGAGGCCAGACAAGCCTATTGAGGCTAAGTGGGCCTATTAAGGCTCTATCAATGGGCCGGCGTGACTATTAATTCTTGTGGCCCAATAATAATAAAAATACTGCATTAAATATAGAAAAAGGCAATTATGATTTTACCCCACAAATAAGCCCCCCAGCTTCTTAGTTGCGACTTAGGGAGCAGGTAGAATGCTTATGCGCGTATCCTTCTTCCGGTTTATTCCTTTTTATTAAAGGAGATAATCCCTCATTCTTGCAATTTCAAGATTCAAGGGTGCTATTTGAAATATGTCTTCAAGAGGTAATTTTTCTCTCTCTTAACACTTTTACTCTTGCTTTTCATTCTTTATCTTGTAGTAGATATTCCAGTTGGGAATAGGGAACACTTGGGAAGTGGGTAGAACCTTTGAAGCCTTTGGGAGTTGGAGACCCTTGAAGTTCTTAAGATTCCATGGAGAAAAAATTGAGGGTGAAGTTGAGGGAGATTCCAAGAGGGAGAAGTGGAGAAAAGAGCCCGGGAAGAAGCCCCCGGGGGATGTTCCCGGTTGAGAGCGGGGGCTCTCTGGTTGAGAGCCCCCCGGGCGCGCGATTGAGCGTGCCCGGCTCCTCCCCATTGAGAGCACCTCCAGGCACGCCTAGTCTTCTTCATCCAGTCATTGGGGTTCCCCAGCCGGGAGCCCCCAGCACACCTCCCTCTAGTCGAGTGCACTCCTGGGCGCGCGGGCGAGCACGCCCGAGCTTCAGTTTCCGAAGATGGGGGCTCCCCAACCGAGAGCTCCCCGGGGCATTGCCATTTGTTTATTTTTGGGTGATCTCCTGGTTCCGTCCGAGAACTTCTTGCGGATCGGGCTCCATTACCCGTGAAAAAATGGCGCGATGGTCTCCAATGCGGTGGTAAGTCCTTGGCCACCTTACAACCTTTATAGCCCCGGACTCCCGAATGTACAGGGACTTTTATTCCTCCAAGAAGTTTCAATGTTGAGGGTGAGATTCCCTCAGGATTTGACGGTTTTCATTCATTGTTCTTTGTGATAAAAGTCCCGAAGAGGGGCTTCTTCCATTTCTTTTCCCGGGCTAATTATAAGTTTTTGGAGGGAGTTCCCTCATCGCAAGGTGCCTGGAAGTCCGAATTTCTTTATGTTGAGGGGGCTCACTAGGGCCTCCCCCTAGGTTGGAATTCTTCTCCTCTTGCCTCCCCAAGAACTATTAAGTTTCGCCAGCGCTTCCAGGAGATGTGTCGAGAGGCAAAATTATTTGTTGACCAGTTTGATGTTTGGGGAACATTGGGTACTTGGTTATTTTTATCTTTCTGTAGACTTTTTGCATTCTTCAAATGTATATGCACATATTGATTTCACATTCTTCTTTTTTCCTTGATAGGAAGGGAATGTTTTAGCTCTCGCCGAGTTGCTATCATATGCCCGTAAGAAGAAAGGGGATCCACCCGCACTGAGAAGGGATTGAGTTGAGCTCCAGCCCATCGAGATGAGAGGCAGGTGTCTCCCTGGGGTAAGTCTAGCAGGGAGAGACATTCGGGGTCCCGGGCCGATGATCGCTCCAGTGTGGATGGATCCTTGAGACCACCCTTGGCTCCCCCTGGTGGGAAGAGGCCCCGCAGGGGTCCTTCAGATGGCTCTTCCGAGTTAGCTCCCGCTAGTGGCTTGTTTGGTCATGGCATTTTAGTTCGGATGGCACGCAGTCTTCTAGGACCTTTCCGATCCTTCTATGGGGCTAGGCCGTAGTCGGAGTGTTCTGTTTGATCTGGAGGCTTCTGTTTGTGGAGATGCCGTGAGGGTATATTCTCTTCTCTTTTCTCCCTTTACATTTACTTATCTCCCTTGTTTACTTAGATTTTTTGCGTGTTTACTGTAGATGATCAATTTTACTATTGCCGCCCGCCGTAAGGGTAAGCTGTTGGAAAATAAGGTTCGCCACCAAAAGATGGAGCTGAGGGACATAAAAAACAGGTGGACGTCCTTGGGAGAAAAAGTGTTGGCTTTAAAGCACAATATGATCAGGAGGTGTCCACTGGGGAAGATTTCCTGAAGTCTTCTCACGGAGTTCGGTTGATTGCCTCAGAGCAATCTTCTACTGTTGAGGCTGACAAGGCTCTTCTGATTACTGTGCTACCATCCTGGACGAGTCTTTCTCCTACTTCGTGCGAGAGATCCGCCATAGCCAAAGGATCTTATTCGAGAGCGTGAAGGTTTCCCAGGATATTGTTGCATTGCTCTACCTGGATATTTCCGATGAGGAGGACGGTGAGATTGAAGCCTTGCAGGATATCCCATATGATGCCACCGAGAAAGGCGCCCCTCCAGCTAAGGGAGGCGCCGAGTCTTGATCTTTATTCTCTGTATATTAACTTTATTTTGCATTTCTCCCGCCTGTTTGTTTAAGGTGTCGTATGATTCGCCCCTCTTGTTTAGGGAAGCTTTTGAACACTTAGGTCCGCATTTACTATTTTTGTCTTTCAGAATACTATTATCCCATCCATCTTGATCTTTCTTCCTTTAGCATTTTGTCTATACGTCGTATTTTAATAATTTAGTCAAGTGGGGGCCCCGAATAACAAAATGTTATATCTCTAAGGGCATTCCCCCAAAAGTTCTCAAGTGGAGTTGACTTCCCCTCGAACATCTTTCTCGAGGAGCCCCAGATGGCCTGATGCTATCTCACTAGGGGTTTTAATGAGGGGCCTTGGAATAGCGCGAAGCTAACTCACTATGGGCGATCTCTGTAGCCTTGGATAGCGCTAAGCTACCTTACTATGGGCAATCCCTAGGAACCCTAGATAGGGCTAAGCTACCAAACTATGGGCAACCCCCGAGAACCCTGAATAGCATTAAGCTAACTCACTACGGGTTTTCCTCTATAGCCCTGGTTAGCGATAAGCTACCTCACTATGGGCAACTCCCGGGAACCCTGGATAGCGCTAAGCTACCTCACTATGGGCAACCCGTGGGAACCCTGGATAGCATTAAGCTACCTCACTATGGATTTTAATGAGGGACCCTGGATAGCGCTAAGCTACCTCACTATGGGTAACCCCCAGCGCCATTGCGACTTAAGTGTTTGCCGATTAGATTCACGGAGTCCCTGTCATTAGTTAGTCCATGTTCATTAGTTATCATCCTTGTCAGTGTGTTAGACATATTTGGATAAAAAGACTGAGAACTTTATTCATACTTTGATTGTCTTGGTAAAGGAAAACAACTGAATACTCGGGTCGCAAGCCAGAAATAACAAACTAAGTAGTTAGTCATCTTGAAAGACGCTAAATAAAGGAAACATGAATAAAATATGGAAGCCCCCCGGAAGGGGTCCCGTATAACTAAAATCGGAAAATAGGGGAGTTCAAACTCCCCTTATTTCCGGACGTGGCTGATGCCTTCTGCTCCTGGTCCCCCTGAAATAACATTAATTACTCCAGCAAGATTTGGGTTTCGCCATTCCTCTGGGTGTTGTTCTAGACGGCGTGGAGGTGGAGGTGAGTCCTGCTCTTGCTGTCCAGGATTCTTGCACATTTTGCGCTGATCAACAAAGTCCTTTAGGTAGCCTCTTAGGATCAATTTCTTGATATCGCTCTTTAGTTGGAAACATTTTTCTGTAGCGTGCCCTTTATCCCGATGGAAGTCGCAATACTGATCGAATTGAGCCCGTTCGGGATTTTCCCTCATCTCTCTAGGAGGCTGTATGATCCCTTGTCTTTGGGTCACATACATGACTTCAACCAGAGGTGCATTCAGCGGGGTGTACTTACATTTGACTTCCCGTCTACTTGGTTCATTCTTGTTGTCCATCTTGGGACTTGGCTTCTCTTCTTCTTTCATCTTTCTCTTTTGGCCTACTTCAGGCTTATTGGCTTCTTCTACCCAAATGTGCTTCTTCGCTCGGTCAAGTAATTCTTCCAGAGAGGTGGACTCCTTAAATTTTCCTTGATGGAGGTTCTGTTGCAGAATTCCCGATAAAGTTTCATGTTGCACATTGGTTACTTTATTAACCCCTTCCACAAAACGCTTCATATAACTTCTCAGGGGCTCCTCCTCCTTTTAATTGATCTGGAAAAGATAGGCAATGGTCTTCGGGCATTTTTTGTTAATGGAAAATTGGTGCATGAAGCTTTCAGTGAGCTGTTTCATCCCATCAACAGATCCAACCAGGAGTTGGTTAAACCAAGAGAGAGCTCGCTTCGTCAGGGTGGTCCTGAAAATCTTGCAATAGACCGCGTCTGTCATATCGTACAAGTCGGCATTAGCGTAAAACTTGTCCAAATGCTCTTGTGGGTCTTCCGTTCCATCGTACTAAGGGAGATTGGAGGTCTTTATCCCCAAAGGGAGAGGATCCGCCAGTATGCTCGGGTTGAAGGGACTTCTTTCCCCAACAACTGTTGCCCAGGAATTGGCTTCACTATCATGAGGAGCTCTCGATTCCCCAGCTTTGGAGTGATCTCGCGCCCGCGAGGGTTCTGGTTGGTGCCTCAGGGCATTCCTTGTTGTTGCCTCTCCATTTTCTGTTGGATCTTCCCGCATCTCGGGGTTATCATTCTCGCTTACTCCCACGAAGTGTTGATTGTCTCTCAATACATCTTGGGTTGTTTTCTGCACAGTCTCTTCAAAAAAACGCTCGTAATTCTTCTCGAGTCAGGAGGACTTCCTCCCCCGCGGGAGGAGAGGGAGGCGAATGACGTCTTGGCCCCCGAGGGCAGAGATGGATCCACACTCCCATATATGGGGGCACGTGCCCCCAAAGTTTTTATTGTTTTTACTTTTTCTTATGCTTTTTCATTTTTTTAATACCTTTATTAAATTTTATTTTTAAGAAATATAAATTAATTAGGTTAAAAGAAATCAAAATGTGCCCCGAATAAATCATTTTAATGTAGTTTATTATCGTATTACTTTTGTGTCCCCCCCTAGAAATTTGTGGATCCATCCCTTCCCGAGGGGGTCTTTCTCCTTGTGCTCCAGCTTCCGTATTCTGGGAGTTAGTGTCCATTGTCTGGGATCGCGTTTGCATTCTCGTGTTTTGGCCAAGTTCCCATAGACGACACCAAAATGATGCTGCAAAATCTCGTACAGCTCACTCTAAGTTGAAATGTTCTGGATTGAGAGATCCGAATCCGAGTTGCTCGATACTCCAAGAGGTGGGAACCGGCCTGCAACATGCAAATAACGTTAGAAGGGCCTCGGGGAAGCCCCTCCGATGCTTAAGTCAGCAAAGTGTAGGAAGATAATCCAGAGCACAAGAGCTAATTAACCATTGAAATGTATTTAATGAAAAATTAACTACGGAGGAGACTATTTATACCTGGGACATAGGCCTATTGAGGCTAAGTGGGTCTATTAAGGCTCTATTAATCGGCCGGCCTGATTATTAATTCTTGTGGCCCAATAATAATAAAAATACTGCATTAAATATAGAAAAATGGAATTACGATTTCACCCCCACAACACACAGTTTTCTAAGAAGATAATTTGTGATTGGCCAGATGTTAATAATTTTTAAATTGGCATAAAATTAATTCTACAATTATGAAAAGGTCTCTGATGGCGAGATCTTCTCAAGAATCCAACCCGATCCTCAGCTAGCCTGCAAAAGACTAACCGGAGAGAACTCCGGCGTAAGCACTCCGACGATAAAGTTAATGAAAGGGAAGAAGAAAAGACAAGTGTATAAAATATAAAAGTTGAATAAAAATGCCAAAAGTCCCTTGATTTCTCACCTTCTTCCTCCTTTTATAACCAAGCCCTTTGGTCCTTTGAGGTCCATGTGTCCAATCGGGATTGGGAGTTAAAACAAATTGGAAAACCATGCTAGGTCGACAAAAAGAACTAGTCACATCAGTCAGGTCGACCCCGGGGATAGTTACTTCCTGTCGAGTCAGCCTTGTAGGATATTAATTACTTGTCAGGTCTTCCTTTCGGAGCATTTAATGCGTGCAGGTATCACCTGACATTTAATAACTTCATGTCAGGTCGTCCGCCTCTTTTAGTAACTTCCTGCCAGGTCGACCAAGGCTTTAGCCTCCTGCAGTCAAATCAATCGTATCTCCTAGTAACTCTCTGTCAGGTCGGTCGTATCTCCTAGTAACTCTCTGTCAGGTCGGTCGTATCTCCTAGTAACTTTCTGTCAGGTCGGTCGTACCTCCTAGTTACTCTCTGTCAAGTCGATCGTATCTCATAGTAACTCTCTGTCAGGTCGGTCGTATCTCCTAGTAACTCTCTATCAGCTCGGCCGTATCTCATAGTACTTAATCAGGTCGTCCAAAGCTCTTAATACTCGACCAGGTCATCCAAAGCTCTTAATACTCTATGAGGTCGGCCGTACCATCTAGTTACTCTGCTCAGCTCAGTCATGTACTCATTGTTAGGATCGCTCTTTTTATATGTACTTAGATACGCCGAATCAATTAGTCCCCCTACTCTCCTAGTTTGAGCGTAGATATAAACTAGGTGAGTATAAAATGTCAGGTCTCCTTTGAGTGTCTGTCAGGTCAGTATGCGTTTGTACGGCTAGATCACTTTAGTTATAGGCCAGCTCTGTCATGACCTGGATTCTTACCCTTGCTGCATACGATTCCAGATCTGACAAATACTCGTTCTACTTGTTTGTATGCTCTAAACCCGCCGAATCAACTAGTCCCCCTTCTCTCCTAGTTCGGTCGTAGACCTACGACCGAACTAGGGGAGTATAAAATACCAGATCTCCTTTTTCGTGGAGAGGCTACAAGGCTTTTCAAATTCAAATTTGACTCTTCGATTCCCGCGTTAGTCAAGCGCATTAATTACCTGTCCCATCCAATGTCTTTTCAATCCTCTCTCTTATCCCCAACCGTCCACCTGCCCATCATCCAACGCTCTTCATCAACCCACCTTCCTCTTCTTTCCTCTTATAAATACCCCCAATCCTCTCCAAACTTACTTTCACCATTTCTGCAACCTCAAGCTCCCTGCAACTCTCCTTTTCTCCATCGCCACTCCAGAAAAATTTATTTCCCCTTTCACCATCCTCGGAGTTCTTATAGCCAGCCGATCAAGTAAGTTTTGACTCGTACTTCCTCCTTTTTTCTTCTTCTATCACTTCTTTATCAATTTATTATTACCTATAATATATATATATATATATATTACTATATATATATACACGTATATACACCCTTTGATTCCTTTGCATTCTACTGTCTTCTCTTCCTTGCACTTTTCGCCCTTCTCTTCCGGACCGCGACCTATTAATCAAATTTTCCACCCACTTTCCCCCTCTCATAAAAATGGCCTCCTCAAGCAATAATCCAGCTCGACCTAACATCTATAGCACCCTATCGGAAGAGTCACTAAACAACATTCGGATTAATGTGGGAATCCTCGCTTCATACGAACTACACTTACACGAGCCAACGGATGTGCCCTACAGCCCTCCATCGGGCTTTGCTTGTTTTTTCGTCGAACAACTTGAGGCAGATCTCCGATTCCCCGTACCTGACCTATTATGTCGTATCTCCCGAAGTTTTGGTATCCCCTTAACTCAGCTTGTTCCGAATTCCATTAAGATATTAGTTAGTTTTTCCATGATACTCTAGCACTCCCAAGAAGTGCCTACTCCTCAGCTCTGGCGTGCTTTCTATCAATCCAAAACCTCCAGTACTCCCGGGTTCTTTTATTTTACCAACAGGGGTTTAGCCAAATTCATCGATGGTACCCCCTCTTCTAACAAGTATTGGAAAAAAAGATTTTTTATATCTCTTCTCCCGAGCTGGCCCTTTGCCACTCGCTGGATTGATGACCTCCCCCATCAAGGCAGGGGTGTTAAACCTACTCCGACCATTTTGGACCTAGCTCGGCACCTAAACAGTAACCCCTATCATGCCCAGCTCTTGGTTAAGTCTTGGCCTTTGCTATACTACTTTCGTTTGAGTCCCAAGGCGGTAGATCTGCCCGGAGGCCTAGGTATACTTAGCAATTTTGCTATCTTTTCTTGCTTTTATATGTAATTCTAATCAATTCTTGTCGCAGAACAATCGATGCAACAGAGGCTAGCTCGGGCGACCGACACGAGAAAATCTTCAGGTCTACCCATTCACCCTGAAGGGGAGGGGCACATTCCCTTGACCAGCACTCCCCGGTAGCAAGTCCCTCCTGCTCTCGATACTCTAGCTACCTCGACCTAGAGTCCTCAGAGGCAAGCCTCTGGCAGCCCTTCCCCTCCTGCCGCCGACCTGATCCGTCATAGGAAAAGGTCCCATGCGGCATCTAGCTCGGGGACATTTCACCCTTGAGATGACTCGAGCTGAGCTCGACCTCTAGGGGATTTGAGAGAAGCCCATGTACCATAGAATTTTTCCAAGGGACTTGAAGAGGTACGAGTTGAGCTCAGCTTCCAAAGGATTCGAACCTGCATGAACCTTGGAGAGAATTTTCCCAAGGGACCTGAGATGGTACGAGCTGAGCTCGACCACTCAGGGGTTTGGGCTTGTTTAACCCTCGGAAATTAGTTTCCCAAGGGGACGAAATGGACGTGAGCTCGACCACTCGGGGTTTGAACTTGTTTAACCCCGGAGATAGAATTTCCCCAAGGGACTGAGATGGTGCAGTGAGCTCGGCCACTCGGGGTTTGAGCTTATTTAACCCTGAGGTAGAATTTCCCAAGGAACCCGAGATGGACGCAGTGAGCTCGACCACTCGGGGTTTGAGCTTGTTTAACCCTCGGAGGTAGAATTTCCCCCAAGGGACTGAGATGGCACGAGTGAGCTCGGCCACCCGGGGTTTGAGCTTGTTTAACCTCGGAGATAGAATTTCCCAAGGGACTCGAGATGGTGCAGTGAGCTCGGCCACTTAGGGGTTTGAGCTTATTTAACCTCGGAGATAGAATTTCCCCAAGGGACGAGATGGTACAGTGAGCTCGGCCACTTAGGGGTTTGAGCTTATTTAACCCTCGGAGATAGAATTTCCCCAAGGGACCTGAGATGGTATGAGCTGAGCTCGGCCACTCAGGGGTTTGAGCTTGTTTAACCCTCGGAGATAGAATTTCCCCAAGGGACCTGAGATGGTACGAGCTGAGCTCGGCCACCCAGGGGTTTGAGAGAGACCTGGAAAACACTTTATATAGCTGCCAAAATATCGATTGCATTCAGACTAGTAAATCATACATAGAATTTCCTTAGATGACATACATTCCATGGCCTAGGAATTTTAGTGCCCTTCAAATCTTCCAATTCATAAGCTCCCTTAGCAATTACCTTAGTGACCTTGTAAGGCCCTTCCCAGTTCGCCTCTAGCTTTCCCACCGGTTTCAGAGCGTCCGCTTGTCTTAAGATCAGGTCTTCCACTTTGAAACTCCTCTTTCTTACTCTCCTGTCATACGTGGCTTTTAACAAACTTTTGCTAGCTTCCATCTTGAAATATGCTTGCTCTCTCCTCTCTTCCACTTGGTCTAATGCCTCTCTTAATAGTTCTATATTGAGTTCTTCCTCAAAGTTCTAGACACGGTGGCTTTCCATGTTGATCTCTACAGGTATGACAGCTTCAGTTCCATATACCAAGCTAAACGGGTTTCTCCCGTTGCCTCCTTGGGAGTGGTGCAATGAGACCATAGTACTGAGTGCAGCTCGTCCACCCATCCTCCTCCAGTCTCTTTCCAGCCTTGCCTTGATTCATTTGACAATAGAGCGGTTCGTGACCTCTACCTGACCATTTGCTTGAGGGTGGGCTACGGAAGTAAAATGCTTCTTGACTTTCATCTCTGCTAACCATTTCCTGATCTTCCTGCATTGAAATTGAGTTCCGTTATCCGATATCAGATCTCTCGGCCGTCCATACTTGCTAACTAAATTTTTCCAAATGAAACTTCTAATTTGCGACTCGGATATTCTGGCCACGGGTTCTGCCTCCACCCATTTGCTGAAGTAATCCACTGCCACGATTAAAAATTTTCTCTGTCCTGTTGCCTTTGGGAAAGGTCCCACAATATCTTTCTCCCACTTCGCGAAAGGGCACGGCGAGCTCATAACCCCTGGGTGATTCTGTTTGGTTGATGTATCGGCGAGCTATGTCTTTGGCAACTCTCACATTTTCTCACCATTCCCTCATTTGCCTTCTTCCATTTTGGCCAAAAATATCCAGCTCGGACCACCTTCTTGGCTAAAGCCCTTCCCCCGATGTGAGCTCATGCGCCCTCATGTATCTCCCTCAGCATATAATCACCCTCCTCTTCTGATAAGTATCTCAAATATGGCAAGGAGAACGCCTTTTTGTACATGACCCTCCGATTAATCAAATCGCACAATGGCTGTTGCTTTTAATCGCTCTGCCTTTCTCTTCTCCTCCCGGGTAGGTCGTTTGTGCTATACTTGTGGAGCTCAGCTCTCCAGTCATCCCCCTATCCTATTTCCGTGATCTGGGCTCCGATGCTAGGCAGGCTATCCGTTAACACCGTTATGCTTCGTGACTCACTTTCCTGAGCTGAGCTAGCCACTTTCGAAAGATGGTCTGCCTTTGTGTTCTCTCCCCTTGGTACTTGTAGCAACTCTGCCACCACTCCTACGTACCTCCTCATTCTATCTTCTTTGATATCGAATTTCCCCCCGACCTGATTTGTTACCAACATTGAATCGGAATATGCTATTACAGCCCTGACGCCTAGGTCTAATGCCATTTTGAGTCCTCTTACCAAAGTTTCATATTCGGCCTCGTTATTTGAGGATTTGAACCCGAACTTAATCGCAAACTCCAGGTCTTCCCCCAATGGATTGGTTAGGACAATCCCGGCACCACTTCCCCCAATTGAAGCAGAACCTTCCACGTGCAATAACCAGACTTGCATTGATGTGCTTGGCTCTGCTGCCATTTCTTGTAAAAAATTGGCCAGAGCTTGCGCTTTGATGGCCACTCTAGGCCTATATTCCAAGTCGAACTCTCCCACTTCTACGGCCCACTTTATCATGCTACGACACTTAGGTTTCCCCATAATGTGCCCTAAAGGCATGTTAGTAAGCACCACCACCTTGTGAGACAAGAAGTATGGCCTTAATTTACGAGTAGCCGTCACCAGAGCCAACCCTCCTTTTTCTATTTCTGAATATCTTGTTTTCCGCCCCTTGCAAGACCTTACTAGCATAATAAATTGGCATTTGCTTATTTCCTCGACCTTAATAACACAGAGTGACCGCCCCCATTCATATGGAAAGGTACAGATACAATTCCTCACCTCGGCTCGGTTTGGTAAGGAACGGTAGCGCCACTAAACAAGCTTTCAATTCCCTAAAGGCTTGTTCGCACTCCGGTGTCCATTCGAAATTTTTAGCCTTTCTTAACACCTTGAAGAAAGGGAGACTCCGCTCTGCTGACCTAGAGATGAAACGGTTCAGTGCTGCTATACGCCCCGTGAGCTGTTGTACCTTGCCGATGCTTGTGGGTGATTCCATTTCTACTACAGCCCTTACTTTCTCAGGATTTGCCTCAATGCCCTTTTCCGTAACCATGAAACCGAGGAACTTTCCAGACCTGACACCGAATGAGCACTTAGCCGGGTTTAACTTCATTCCAAACCTCCTCAATTCTACGAACGTCTCTCCCAAATCTGCTATATGGTCCTTCTCCTTCCTACTTTTTACCAACATGTCGTCAACATAGACCTCCATGTTGCGGCCCAACTGGCTTTTGAACACCCTGTCCATCAACCTTTCATAGGTAGCCCCGGCATTTTTCAGCCCGAATGGCATAACTACGTAACAATAAGTCCCCGAGGAAGTGATGAAACTCACCCTTTTCTGGTCTTCCTCTGCCAACCTGATCTGATGATAACCTTGATATGCATCCATCATACTTACAGTTCATATCCCGCTGTTGAATCCACCAATTGATTAATCTGGGGTAATGGGTAATGATCTTTGGGAAAAGCCTTATTGAGGCCTCTGAAGTCAATACAGATCATGAACTTTTCACCTTTTGGAACCAGCACCGTGTTAGAGACCCTTTCGGGGAATTGGATCTGCCTTATATGTCCAGCTTTTAGCAATTTCTCCACTTCTTCTTGAAAGATCCGATCTTTCTCATACCCGAACGTCCTCTTCCTCTGTTTGACAGGTCTCACTAAAGAGTCCATGTTCAAATGATGCTCTACCATGCTAGGGTCGACCCCTTGTAGATCTCTTGATGACCAAGCGAAGACATCTCTGTTCTCTCTTAGGAAGCCCACGATTCCTTCAGTCAGCTCGGACCCTAGTTTAGTCACTATCTTGACCACTTTCGACGGATCTCCAGGGGTTAGCTCTACCATCATCAACTCTTCCTCAGGCCTGACACTGAGCAGGTCTGGATCTTTTTTTTTTTTTCCTATTTTAATGGGTTTGGTTTCCTTGTCCATTTTTGCCACCTTTCTTTTGGATTTCTTCTGCTCTCCCTTCCTTACAGCCTCAACGTAACATTTTCTCGTCACCTGTGCATTTCCTAATACTTCACCTATCCCATCCCCTACCACAAACTTAAGCTTCATGTGGAATGTAGATACAATAGCTTGAAAAGAATTAAGGGCAGGTCTACCAATTATAACATTGTAAGTGGAGTAAGAGTCCACAACAAGAAAAGTTACCATCCGCGTTTTTTGCATGGGGAGATCTCCCAGAGACATAGGCAAGGTGACCTGTCCGAGCGGCTCCACCATTCCTCCTCCAAAGCCGAATAGGGCGGTCTCCACCGGCTTAATCTCCATTTCCAACTCCATCCTTAAGTAGGCTTCATGGAATAATACGTTGACTGAGCTTCCGGTATCCACCATAGCCCTAGCTACCTCGTAATTTGCTATGGTGGTTGTGATCACCATAGCGTCGTTATGCGCAACAGACACCTGTTCATCTTTTGGCCCGAAGGATATTTCCGAGCCTTCCTTTTTTCCCCAAATCGAGCACCTCTCCCGAACACGGCATCGCCAGCGCTCGATTTGAGTCCCCATCCATAGGTCCTCCTACGATCATATGAATTGTTCCTCTGGATGGAGCCGGCTTTGCCAAGGAGTGGCCATGTTTGCCCTCGGCAGCCTGTCTTTTATATCAGAACTTCTATCTGACCCTGGTCGTAGCTCGTGCTCCTGTTTAACCCAGTTCTGCAACCATCCTTTTCTCACCATGCGCTCGATCTCATTTCTTAAGTGCCTGCATTCCTCAGTGGTGTGTCCATACTCATTATGAAAATCATAGAAAAAATTAGACTGATGTCTAACGGGAACAGTAGAGTACTTCCCCGGCCATTTCAACTCCCTATGCCCTACTGTTGCCATTAACACCTGTGCCCGGGGAGCGATCAAAGGTGTGTACTTTGTTAGGTCGGGCGCTGATTTATGAGCCAGGTCTCCCTTCCGGCTCATGTAATCGCTTAGGTCCTACTGGCGGCATCTCTACCCTGTCCTTCCTCTTTTCCCTGCTTTCGTCCTTCTTCCCCTTCTGCGCTTCCTCCAAGTTCACATACTTTTCAGCCCTGACCAGTAGATCGTCGAAAATTTTGGCGAGTCGCTTAGCTATTGACTTGAAGAAATCACTTTCTGCAATCCCGAGACAGCAGTAATGGATAGCACCTCTTGTGTGGCAGAGGTACATCCGGTCTTTGCCGAATTGAATCTCTTTACATACCCCTAAGGGCTCGTGCTCTCCTGCTTTATACCGAGAAGAGTTAGAAGCGATCTCGATGTTTCGCGAGTGGCGAATTGGTGCAAAAAGGTTTTGAACTCATCAAAAGAACCAATAGTGTCGTTAGGGAGAGCGACTAAACCATTGTTGAGCTGCCTTAGCCAGGGTAGTCAGAAAAACCCAACATTTTACTCCATCCGTGTATCGGTGCAGCAGGGCTGAATTCTCGAATCGGCACGAGTGCTCCCAAGGATCCGTAGTCCCATCATAGTCATAGCTCAACGCCCTAAAGTTTACGGGGAGGTCGTCCGCCATGACGACTTCTTTGAATGGGATCCCTCTTTTTACCACCTCTTGTCCAGACATCCGCTTCTTCATCTCTCTCACCTCTGCTTGCAACTTTTCCAACTCTGACATTAGTTTTCATCCCTCCGGGCGCTACCCTATCCCTCGTTCGCCCGCTTCTACTACACTCTAGCCGGCCTCCTTCCTGCCCATAAAATATTGACCGCATTTTGCACTATGGACGACAACTGGTCCCCAGTTACCTGGACTGACTCCGCCGTGAATAAGGCCTCCAAGTTTTCCGGCGTTCTCATCGTAATGGGTGTGGGAGACACCCACGATATAGTGACTCCATCCCCCCTTGCTAGGCGGGGTCGCCTCCACCCCTGGTATAGTGACTCCATCTCCTCCGCCGGACGGGGTCACCCCCACCCCATCGGAAGATCCCCCCGCACCAACCACCTCCTTGCCTTTCGAACCCAAACTCGACATTCTCACGTCTTATACTCAATTTCCCACAGACGGCGCCACTTGAAAAGGTCTCTGATGGCGAGATCTTCTCAAGAATCCAACCCGATCCTCAGCTAGCCTGCAAAATACTAACCGGAGAGAACTCCGGCATAAGCACTCCGACGATCAAGTTAGTGAAAGGGAAGAAGAATAAAGACAAGTGTATAAAATATAAAAGCTGAATAAAAATGCCAAAAGTCCCTTGATTTCTCATCTTCTTCCTCCTTTTATACCCAAGCCCTTTGGTCCTTTGAGGTCCACGTGTCCAATCGGGATTGGGAGTCAAAACAAGGTGGAAAACCGTGCTAAGTCGACAAAAAGAACTAGTCACATCAGTCAGATCGACCCCGGGGATAGTGATAGGTGTGAGTTTTGCATGTATTTTGAGGTATAAATATGACTAAAATGGTGATTAGACATGCATAAACTCATATGAAATGGTTTGTATTCACTCTTTGATGTGTGCTCTATGTTAGATGTTTGAGGCTTGGTTGATTTGTTGCTTGACACCTACGATAAACAATGCGAATTTTATGGAGTTGTTGTGCGTTCTACTTTTCATTACTCCCAATCATGTGTTGTCTAGTTTTTAAAAGCGTTGGGGGACTGACCATGAGTTTAAGTTTGGGGATTTTGATAGGTGTGAGTTTTGCATGTATTTTGAGGTATAAATATGACTAAAATGGTGATTAGACATGCATAAACTCATATGAAATGGTTTGTATTCACTCTTTGTGGGAAAGATATTACGCTTTGCTCGTTTTGTAGGAATTTAACGATATTTGGAGTGATTTTATGACAAATACGAGCATTGCGACCTAGAATCATCATGGATCGAGCGATTACACCCATTTGGAAGCCAACTATATGGATTATAGAGTCATAGTGATGAGTCGTGTGTCAAAAGAAGCATGGATGATCAAACAACAAGGAGATTTATCTCAAGGAACATCCAAACGCGTATGGAATTTCCAGCACTGGCAGGGTTTAGTATTTTGGCCATAACACTCTCTACAAAATTGATATTAAGGTGATTCAAATGGCTATGGAAAGCTAAGAGAAAGGGCTACAATTCTTATGAAGACCCCGCGAGCAAATTGGGACGTTTGGGTGGCGCACGGGTAACCCGTGCGTGGACGCACGACCCGTGCGCCCTACAGAGACTGGATGTTTTCTACGGGATGGCGCACACCAGAAAACTCCAAAAATGACAGCAAATTGACCTAGACTCCAAAAAGGGTATAAATACCACTTCTTGGAGCGCACACCAGGGGAGGAAAGGTCTGGAAAAGACCCAAGAACACAAGAAATAGCTCAACTTCATCAAGGAAGAATCAAGAGAAGAATCGGAGCTTGAGGATTGAAGATAAATCGAGAGATTATCCATTTCCCTAAGTTTTCTCATTCTTTGTGTTTTAATCTTTCATTTTAGCTTGTCATGAATATGAACAATTTGTCTATGAGTTGTTTATTTATAATGAGTAACTAAACATCTTGTGATTTTCGGGTTTTGGTAGTAGATGAATTGAACTCTTGTTGAATGTTTTAATCTTGGTTGAAGTTATTATCTTGAAGCCTATTTGAGTAGTTTGTTCTTATTCTTGTTTTATCACTTGGCCAATGATTTAACTTGTTTGATATATTGATTCATAATTCGAGAGATGAGCTTCAATATTAGATCTTGAGTACTTGACATGAATATTTGCATAATCGAGAGGTTTGTGAATATTTGTGAGGATATGTGATTTTTTGTGCATTTGGTAGTTATGTATCTTATGTTGAGTAGAGATGCTAGCATAGATATTTCAATCTACACTTTATATACATCTCGAGAGGGAGGATAAAATACCGTTGTGATCGTCTTATAGGCGTATTGATAATAACTTTGGCTTTGATTAAATCGGACAACAAGAGGAATATTAATTGAAACCATAATCAGGGAATTCATTTCATTCTCTTGATAATTCCATTATTCTTAGTATCTTGTATTCTTGTGGTTATTCTTGTCTTTACCTCCACAACAATCATCAAATTAAGATCGTCTAAATAAAAATAAAACTATTTTGGTTCAATACTTAGGGCACTAATTTATTAGTCTCCGTGGCTACGACATTGCTTACCCTATTCTATAAACTACACCGTACACTTGCGGTGAAGCTAAAAATAAGGCGAACAGATAGTTACTTCGTGTTGATTTAGCCTTGTAGGATATTAATTACTTGTCAGGTCTTCCTTTCGGAGCATTTAATGCGTGTAGGTATGACCTGACATTTAATAACTTCATGTCAGGTCGTCCGCCTCTTTTAGTAACTTCCTGCCAGGTCGACCAAAGCTTTAGCCTCCTGCAGTCAAATCAATTGTATCTCCTAGTAACTCTCTGTCAGGTCGATCGTATCTCCTAGTAACTCTCTGTCAGGTCGGTCGTATCTCCTAGTAACTTTCTATCAGGTCGGTCGTACCTCCTAGTTACTCTCTATCAGGTCGATTGTATCTCATAGTAACTCTCCATCAGGTCGGTCGTATCTCCTAGTAACTCTCTATCAGCTCGGCCGTATCTCGTAGTACTTAATCAGGTCGTCCAAAGCTCTTAATACTCGATCAGGTCGTCCAAAGCTCTTAATACTCGATCAGTGGCACAAACATGATTATGGGAAACCACCCTAGGAGCCTTTTGAGAAAATCCAAAGTTTACACCTAGTGGAAGACATCTCGAAAGTTCTCGCGAAAAAAAAGAAGAAGAAAAAACAAGAAAACAAAAAGAAAAAAGAAGAAGAAAAAAATAAGAATAATAAATTTGTGGCTAGCGATTGAGTGGTTTATTGTGTGTAACGGGGTTGCAACTTATAAAATGGATCTAAAACTTAGGGAGGATGGCCGAACACATTTGTTAGTTTTTAACCTTAGTCAAGGTGAGTCTATTGTAGAGGTTGGGGATCAATCCATGTTCGATCCGAGGTAGATAGAACATGGTGTTATGGATTAATTGAATTTTAAATTATACTTGATATTTCATGTTCGGTATAAAGGCACAATTATTTGCTTGAGGACAATAAAAGGTTGGGGGAGTTGTTTTACAAGTTTTTGTGTGTATTTTGTGTGATGATTTATATATATTTTTGGCGTGTTTTATTTGTATTTGCATGTTTTAGTGTTACGTTGTGTTATTTTGTTGATTTTTCTAGGATTTGGTGGAAAAAAACAAGTTTTGGAGCAAGAAACGTCAAAATATCATTTCGCATAATCTATGAGTCTTCATATTTGGAACATAATGTTTTCATCCAAGTTCAATTGACTGATTCTTATTCCATTAGAAAGCTAAGAGAGAGTTCTACAATGTCTATTCTGATACTAAATGCAAATGAAGACCTTTGGATGGTTTAAAATCATGTGAAAATTGAAATCAAGTGATGAGATTTTGGAAATGACACGTCTTAGTATTTTGGCCATAACTCTCTCTAGAAAATTAATATTGAGGTTATTCAAGTTACTATGGAAAGCTAAGAGATAGAGTTATAATTCATAAGCAAACACCGAGAGGAAATTCCAAAGTCTGGAGGGCACAATACTACCAACATTCTCCCACTTGCCCTAGAGTAAATGAGACATGTCTAGTACACCCATACTTTCAATATGCCCCTCAAAACTTCTAGATGGTAAACTCTTAGTAAAGGGGTCAGCAAGATTTTCTGCGGATGCTATCTTGCTTACTAACACATCTCCTCGTTGAATGATATCCCTTTGTATTGCGCAAGAGAAAAAATACCCTGATTGTTTCCCCGTACTTATCACAATTTGACTCACATAAATTGATCTCCCCAAATGGTAAACTCTATCTATATTTCTTTTGCTTCTCTCTCGGTTGGATGCTTTTTTCTTTCTCCACCGTACAAGCCATTTTATAAACAAACTTATGGGGAGATATTGCAACTTGCGCATTAAATGTGCAGACTAACAACCATCCTGTAGCTTCCAAAATAAATATTGTTCTTAGGAGTTGTTAAATCCCCCAAGATTTTGTTTTTGTGTGGGGCTAATTACATTTAGTTGGGACCCATCCCAGCTAGTCTGATGTGTTTTTTTTTTTCAGGCACAATTTCCCGAAGTCAATTACATAAAAGATCCGATCTCAAGACCTTGATTCGAATGTAATAATTGATTCAACATCTCTTCCCAAAGTATATACTTCCAAAGCACTAGATGACTAGAAATAACACCAAACAAGTCTCTCTTTTTTCCCTTTAATTCTTTTTAATTCATTGTAGGTGCTACTTGCAATATTGGAAATATACAAAGATGTAAGTTATTTTCACGTAATCTTGAGATATTCTTCTTACTTGAATGTAGCTATGTTAGTCTTCGTTTTTAGAATACGAAAATGATAATTATTTGAAATCTTATTAAACTAGTGCAAGCTTACTTGTTTTATATTTTAAATATATATTAAAGTAAAGATAAATATGATTAATGATTAAATGTTAGATTTAAGTATAAGATGATTAACCAGCGATAGGTGGTTATTATGCATGCATTTCGAGGTTTAATTTGGTATATAATCGAGATATTTACATGTGTAACTAGCGTGTTTAGGTTGGTTTTCTTTATTGGGCATGATCTTTGGGTTTTGGATATTTTTGCAGGAAATGGAGCTACATTAGAAGAAAAGCGATAGTATGTCCCAAAGGGCATGTCAAGAGTCAAAAGATGAATAAAGGCGCGAAGGAAACAGAAAAAGGGCAACTCACATGGCCTGGTCGCACGCAATAATATAGCACTGGTCATGTGCAAGAACACGACCCTACCGTGCGCAAGAACATGGGCATGTGTGCAACGCAGATTCAACCGATTTTAGAGAAGGTTTCACACGCCCGGGCGCACGGCCCGTGAAAAATGGCACGTTTTGCGGACTTTGTTTCTTAATTGTGCGAGGACTGAAAAGCGGTTCCGAAAAAACACCTATAAAGGGGAGAAAAAGATCTAACTATGACGCAACACATCTAGAGAGAAAAGAATAGTTGTGGAGAGTAAGAGAGCCGTCTTTCGAAGAGAGAAATAGAGATCTTGGAGAGCCACACAAGGGATTATCAAGGAAGACACTAGGATTCCAAATTTTTTAAGATGGATTCATCCAAGCCAGGGGAATTCATCATCATGGTCTAGAATTTATATTTCTTTCTTTCTTTTCAAGTTAAACATGTTGTTTATTGATTTGTCTATGAGTTCACAAATGAACATGTCTAGGTTAGGATTTTTTATTATTTGTTTCTAGTTTAGGTTTATTCCTCAGGTGCGTTTGATTTATTTTCCTAGTGTTGTTATATAAGCATCATGAATGGTGACTAATCAAGAGCGACCATCACGACTTACATTAGAAGAGAGCCTGAATTCTTTTATTCAAGTTAGTCAGCAAACACAAAAGTGGAATAACAGACGATTTAAGTCATTGGAGGCCTCTCTTAAGCGAATTGAGACCCAAGTCGGCCAATTGGCTACACAAGTTGGTGAAATAGCTCAACGTCTCGTCAAAAAGGACACGTTACTTAGTCAACCAGCACAAGCTCAAGCGATTAATAATCTTGTAAATGATGAGAATTGTGATAATAAAATTGAGTTTTCATATTCTACTGTCTCGTCTAACGCTACAGGTGATGCTAAAGCGAAAAAGAAATAAGATGCAAGTGAAGAAAGCATAGATAAAGAGGCAAGTAAGGGATCATCCTTACACAAAATTGATAATTCCTACAAATCTTCTACTTCATCCCCAAGTCCACTCCCAAAGCAACAAGATCCAGGTGGTTTCATCATTAATATTGCTTTTGGAAATGGTAAGAAAGTCAGAGGTATGATTGATCTCGGAGCTGGAATTAACCTTATGTCTTACTCTATATTTAAACAATTTGAAGTCCACCAGATTATGTTTGCAACTTGTTGATAGGTCACTTAGGTATCCTGAAGGTATTGTTGAAGATATTTTGGTCCAAGTAGGTGGTCTTAAAATTCTCATTGATTTTGTTGTCTTGGATATGGGGAATGATAACGGTAATATTAAGGACCATACAATTTTATTGGGTAGACCGTTCATGGTCACCACCAACACCTTGATGTAAAAAATAGAAAACTAAGTTTGAATGTCTTGGAAAAAAATTGTGACGTTTTTAATTTTTGATATAGCTCGTGGTCCTGCTTGTGTTTTGTCTAATAATTTTATTGTTGACTCTGATGATTCTGCTGTAAAAGATATCTTATGGCAGGAACATAATGAAATTTAGCCGGATAAAAATTCCAAGATAGTAAAAAAGGTCTTGTTCGATGACCTACCATGATTTTCTTAGTTGATATCGTCAAGCTCATGACGTTAAAATAGCGCTTTTTTGGGAGGCAACCCAAGCATTTTTCCCTTTGTGTGAGTTTGCATGTGGTGTTTTTTTTTTTTGCATGTTAGTTTGATTTTTCTTTTTTTTTTTAGTTTATATGTGGTATTTTGTTTTTCCTTCACATGGCTTTTGCAGGATTGTCGGTTCACTTGATTTCTTTAACCGTTTGTCGATTATAGCACTTTCTAGGGACGTCTCTCTTTCCTTCTATTTTATTTTTTTTACACATTGAGGTCATTGCGCGATTTAAGTGAGGGAGAGGGATTATCATTATATATGTGTTATGGTTGCATGTGGTTAGTTATCACTAGTCTTATAATTGTTACAAGCCTTATAATTGTATTGGTGAACTGGCTAGAAATATGTGCCAAAATTTAGTTTTTGATTATGAAATTACACCGCGAACTTGATACGTATGATTTGGCTAGAATTGTGAATTGGCCTTTTTGGTAGACAAGTTCGGCGAGGGTTAAATGATAGCCTAGGTTGTGGGGCTTGAATTGTGAGGTTTCGTTGATTTGAATTAAGTTGAAACCCTGTTTTAATTATTATTTACACAAGATTGCTAACTTTGCAGGTAAAAAAATCACAACAAAAAGAGAGAGAAAGCAAAAAAAAGAAAGAGCAATTGAGATTATACCCATCTGTTTGTCGCTGCTTAGTAACTAGGAGCATTCATGAGCCCCATGTTTATCTTTTACGTAAAACAGTGGCACAAACATGATTATGGGAAACCACCCTAGGAGCCTTTTGAGAAAATCCAAAGTTTACACCTAGTGGAAGACATTTCGAAAGTTCTCGCGAAAAAAAAGAAGAAGAAAAAACAAGAAAACAAAAAGAAAAAAGAAGAAGAAAAAAATAAGAATAATAAATTTGTGGCTAGCGATTGAGTGGTTTATTGTGTGTAACGGGGTTGCAACTTATAAAATGGATCTAAAACTTAGCGAGGATGGCCGAACACATTTGTTAGTTTTTAACCTTAGCTGGGTGAGTCTATTGTAGAGGTTGGGGATCAATCCATGTTGGATCCGAGGTAGATAGAACATGGTGTTATGGATTAATTGAATTTTAAATTATACTTGATATTTCATGTTCGGTATAAAGGCACAATTATTTGCTTGAGGACAATAAAAGGTTGGGGAGTTGTTTAACAAGTTTTTGTGTGTATTTTGTGTGATGATTTATATATATTTTTGGCGTGTTTTATTTGTATTTGCATGTTTTAGTGTTACGTTGTGTTATTTTGTTGATTTTTCTAGGATGGAAAAAAACAAGTTTTGGAGCAAGAAACGTCAAAATATCATTTTCGCAAGAATCATGCGAGTCTTCATATTTGGAACATAATGTTTTCATCTGAAGTTCAATTGACCTGATTCTTATTCCATTAGAAAGCTAAGAGAGAGTTCTACAATGTCTATTCTGATACTAAATGCAAATGAAGACCTTTGGATGGTTTAAAATCATGTGAAAATTGAAATCAAGTGATGAGATTTTGGAAATGACACGTCTTAGTATTTTGGCCATAACTCTCTCTAGAAAATTAATATTGAGGTTATTCAAGTGACTATGGAAAGCTAAGAGATAGAGTTATAATTCATAAGCAAACACCGAGAGGAAATTCCAAAGTCTGGAGGGCACAATACTACCAACATTCTCCCACTTGCCCTAGAGTAAATGAGACATGTCTAGTACACCCATACTTTCAATATGCCCCTCAAAACTTCTAGATGGTAAACACTTAGTAAAGGGGTCAGCAAGATTTTCTGCGGATGCTATCTTGCTTACTAACACATCTCCTCGTTGAATGATATCCCTTTGTATTGCGCAAGCAAGAGAAAAATACCCTGATTGTTTCCCCGTACTTATCACAATTTGACTCACATAAATTGATCTCCCCAAATGGTAAACTCTATCTATATTTCTTTTGCTTCTCTCTCGGTTGGATGCTTTTTTCTTTCTCCACCGTACAAGCCATTTTATAAACAAACTTATGGGGAGATATTGCAACTTGCGCATTAAATGTGCAGACTAACAACCATCCTGTAGCTTCCAAAATAAATATTGTTCTTAGGAGTTGTTAAATCCCCAAGATTTTGTTTTTTGTGGGGCTAATTACATTTAGTTGGGACCCATCCCGCCTAGATTACGATGTGTTTTTTTTTTTTGAGGCACAATTTCGAAGTCAATTACTTAAAAGATCCGATCTCAAGACCTTGATTCGAATGTAATAATTGATTCAACATCTCTTCCCAAAGTATATACTTCCAAAGCACTAGATGACTAGAAATAACACCAAACAAGTCTCTCTTTTTTCCCTTTAATTCTTTTTAATTCATTGTAGGTGCTACTTGCAATATTGGAAATATACAAAGATGTAAGTTATTTTCACGTAATCTTGAGATATTCTTCTTACTTGAATGTAGCTATGTTAGTCTTCGTTTTTAGAATACGAAAATGATAATTATTTGAAATCTTATTAAACTAGTGCAAGCTTACTTGTTTTATATTTTAAATATATATTAAAGTAAAGATAAATATGATTAATGATTAAATGTTAGATTTAAGTATAAGATGATTAACCACTGATAGGTGGTTATTATGCATGCATTTCGAGGTTTAATTTGGTATATAATCGAGATATTTACATGTGTAACTAGCGTGTTTAGGTTGGTTTTCTTTATTGGGCATGATACTGCAGTTTTCTGGATATTTTTGCAGGAAATGGAGCTACATTAGAAGAAAAGCGATAGTATGTCCCAAAGGGCATGTCAAGAGTCAAAAGATGAATAAAGACGCGAAGGAAACAGAAAAAGGGCAACTCACATGGCCTGGTCGCACGCAAGAATATAGCACGGTGGGTGTGCAAGAACACAAATGACCTACCGTGCGCAAGAACATGGGCATGTGTGCAACGATTCAACCATTTTAGAGAAGGTTTCACACGCCAGCGCACGCGACGGCTGCGTGCAAAATGGCACGTTTTGCGGACTTTGTTTCTTAATTGTGCGAGGGGAAAGCGGTTCAAAAAACACCTATAAAGGGAGAAAAAGATCTAACAAAGTGACGCAACACATCTAGAGAGAAAAGAATAGTTGTGGAGAGTAAGAGAGCCGTCTTTCGAAGAGAGAAATAGAGATCTTGGAGAGCCACACAAGGGATTATCAAGGAAGACACTAGGATTCCAAATTTTTAAGATGGATTCATCCAAGCCGGGGAATTCATCATCATGGTCTAGAATTTATATTTCTTTCTTTCTTTTCAAGTTAAACATGTTGTTTATTGATTTGTCTATGAGTTCACAAATGAACATGTCTAGGTTAGGATTTTTTATTATTTGTTTCTAGTTTAGGTTTATTCCTCGGGTGCATTTGATTTATTTTCCTAGTGTTGTTATATAAGCATCATGAATGGTGACTAATCAAGAGCGACCATCACGGCTTACATTAGAAGAGAGCCTGAATTCTTTTATTCAAGTTAGTCAAAGCAAACACAAAAAGTGGAATAACAGACGATTTAAGTCATTGGAGGCCTCTCTTAAGCGGTGAGACCCAAGTCGGCCAATTGGCTACACAAGTTGGTGAAATAGCTCAACGTCTCGTCAAAAGGACACGTTACTTAGTCAACCAAAGACAAGCTCAAGCGATTATTAATCTTGTAAATGATGAGAATTGTGATAATAAAATTGAGTTTTCATATTCTACTGTCTCGTCTAACGCTACAGGTGATGCTAAAGCGAAAAAGAAATAAGATGCAAGTGAAGAAAGCATAGATAAAGAGGCAAGTAAGGGATCATCCTTACACAAAATTGATAATTCCTACAAATCTTCTACTTCATCCCCAAGTCCACTCCCAAAGCAACAAGATCCAGGTGGTTTCATCATTAATATTGCTTTTGGAAATGGTAAGAAAGTCAGAGGTATGATTGATCTCGGAGCTGGAATTAACCTTATGTCTTACTCTATATTTAAACAATTTGAAGTCCACCAGATTATGTTTGCAACTTGCTGATAGGTCACTTAGGTATCCTGAAGGTATTGTTGAAGATATTTTGGTCCAAGTAGGTGGTCTTAAAATTCTCATTGATTTTGTTGTCTTGGATAAGGGGAATGATAACGGTAATATTAAGGACCATACAATTTTATTGGGTAGACCGTTCATGGTCACCACCAACACCTTGATGTAAAAAATAGAAAACTAAGTTTGAATGTCTTGGAAAAAAATTGTGACGTTTTTAATTTTTGATATAGCTCGTGGTCCTGCTTGTGTTTTGTCTAATAATTTTATTGTTGACTCTGATGATTCTCATTTGTAAAAGATATCTTATGGCAGAACATAATGAAATTTATAGGATAAAAATTCCAAGATAGTAAAAAAGGTCTTGTTCGATGACCTACCATGATTTTCTTAGTTGATATCGTCAAGCTCATGACGTTAAAATAGCGCTTTTTTGGGAGGCAACCCAAGCATTTTTCCCTTTGTGTGAGTTTGCATGTGGTGTTTTTTTTTTTTGCATGTTAGTTTGATTTTTCTTTTTTTTTTAGTTTATATGTGGTATTTTGTTTTTCCTTCACATGGCTTTTGCGGATTGTCGGTTCACGTGATTTCTTTAACCGTTTGTCGATTATAGCACTTTCTAGGGGACGTCTCTCTTTCCTTCTATTTTATTTTTTTTACACATTGAGGTCATTGCGCGATTTAAGTGAGGGAGAGGGATTATCATTATATATGCGTTATGGTTGCATGTGGTTAGTTATCACTAGCCTTATAATTGTTACAAGCCTTATAATTGTATTGGTGAACTGGCTAGAAATATGTGCCAAAATTTAGTTTTTGATTATGAAATTACACCACGAACTTGATACGTATGATTTGGCTAGAATTGTGAATTGGCCTTTTTGGTAGACAAGTTCGGCGAGGGTTAAATGATAGCCTAGGTTGTGGGGCTTGAATTGTGAGGTTTCGTTGATGTGAATTAAGTTGAAACCCTGTTTTAATTATTATTTACACAAGATTGCTAACTTTGCAGGAAAAAAAAATCACAAAAAAAGAGAGAGAAAGAAAAAAAAAAAGAAAGAGCAATTGAGATATACCCATCCTGTTTTGTCATTTTGCTTAGTAACTAGGAGCATTCATTAGCCCCATGTTTATCTTTTACGTAAAACAGTGGCACAAACATGATTATGGGAAACCACCCTAGGAGCCTTTTGAGAAAATCCAAAGTTTACACCTAGTGGAAGACATCTCGAAAGTTCTCGCGAAAAAAAAGAAGAAGAAAAAACAAGAAAACAAAAAGAAAAAAGAAGAAGAAAAAAATAAGAATAATAAATTTGTGGCTAGCGATTGAGTGGTTTATTGTGTGTAACGGGGTTGCAACTTATAAAATGGATCTAAAACTTAGCGAGGATGGCCGAACACATTTGTTAGTTTTTAACCTTAGCTGGGTGAGTCTATTGTAGAGGTTGGGGATCAATCCATGTTGGATCCGAGGTAGATAGAACATGGTGTTATGGATTAATTGAATTTTAAATTATACTTGATATTTCATGTTCGGTATAAAGGCACAATTATTTGCTTGAGGACAATAAAAGGTTGGGGGAGTTGTTTTACAAGTTTTTGTGTGTATTTTGTGTGATGATTTATATATATTTTTGGCGTGTTTTATTTGTATTTGCATGTTTTAGTGTTACGTTGTGTTATTTTGTTGATTTTTCTAGGATTTGGTGGAAAAAAACAAGTTTTGGAGCAAGAAACGTCAAAATATCATTTCGCGCAACGGCGAGTCTTCATATTTGGAACATAATGTTTTCATCTGAAGTTCAATTGACCTGATTCTTATTCCATTAGAAAGCTAAGAGAGAGTTCTACAATGTCTATTCTGATACTAAATGCAAATGAAGACCTTTGGATGGTTTAAAATCATGTGAAAATTGAAATCAAGTGATGAGATTTTGGAAATGACACGTCTTAGTATTTTGGCCATAACTCTCTCTAGAAAATTAATATTGAGGTTATTCAAGTGACTATGGAAAGCTAAGAGATAGAGTTATAATTCATAAGCAAACACCGAGAGGAAATTCCAAAGTCTGGAGGGCACGTGGTCGCGCAGAAGAGGTGCGCGTCCGCGCATGATGCACAGCAGGCAGCGCAGCCTGTGCGCGCGTGCGTGTGGTCGCTCGGCACCATGCACGGACGCCAAGACGGCGACTTCTTTATACACGAATTGTTTTTATTTTTTTTTTGTTTTTTGGCTCTTCCACCTTGTATAGGACTCTAGGCTTATAAATAATACTTGGGGAGCCCATATTTTTGAATAGTTTTACTTCTTAGTACTTTTAAACCCTAGTTTTTGTTATTTTATGTTACTTCCAACATTGGGGATTGCTTGTTTTTCCACCGGAGATATTTTGCGGCTAGATCAAAGTGTAATCTTTCTCCATTTTCTTTATCTGATTTTCAATTGCTTGGTGATTGTTGTTATTAAATGATCATATTTATAATTGATCTCTCCATCTCAATTGAATTGATGAATCCATCTACAAGCATGAACTAACTTCCTTATTCTAGGATTAGGATTATTTGATTCAAACAAACAAGCTTGGTGATTTCTTTAACCGTTTGCCGATTATAGCACTTTCTAGGGACGTCTCTTTTTCCTTCTATTTCTTTTTTTTACGCATTGAGGTCATTGCGTGATTTAAGTGTGGGAGAGGGATTATCATTATATATGCGTTATGGTTGCATGTAGTTAGTTATCACTAGCCTTATAATTGTTACAAGCCTTATAATTGTATTGGTGAACTGGCTAGAAATATGTGCCAAAATTTAGTTTTTGATTCTGAAATTACACCGCAAACTTGATACGTATGATTTGGCTAGAATTGTGAATTGGCCTTTTTGGTAGACAAGTTCGACGAGGGTTAAATGACAACCTAGGTTGTGGGGCTTGAATTGTGAGGTTTCGTTGATGTGAATTAAGTTGAAACCCTGTTTTAATTATTGTTTACACAAGATTGCTAACTTTGAAGGAAAAAAAAATAACCAAAAAAAGAGAGAGATAGCAAAAAAAAAAAGAAAGAGCAATTGAGATTATACCCATTTGTTTGTCGCTGCTTAGTAACTAGGAGCATTCATGAGCCCCATGTTTGTCTTTTACGTAAAACAGTGACACAAACATGAGTATGGGAAACCACCCTAGGAGCCTTTTGAGAAAATCCAAAGTTTACACCTAGTGGAAGACATCTCGAAAGTTCTCGCGAAAAAAAAAAAAAGAAGAAGAAAAAACAAGAAAACAAAAAGAAAAAAAAAAAAGAAGAAGAAAATAAGAATAATAAATTTGTGGCTAGCGATTGAGTGGTTTATTGTGTGTAACGGGGTTGCAACTTATAAAATGGATCTAAAACTTAGCGAGGATGGCCGAACACATTTGTTAGTTTTTAACCTTAGCCGGGTGAGTCTATTGTAGAGGTTGGGGATCAATCCATGTTGGATCCGAGGTGGATAGAACATGGTGTTATGGATTAATTGAATTTCAAATTATACTTGATATTTCATGTTCGGTCTAAAGGCACAATTATTTGCTTGAGGACAAGTAAAAGGTTGGGGGAGTTGTTTTGCAAGTTTTTGTGTGTGTTTTGTGCGATGATTTATATATATTTTTAGCGTATTTTATTTGTATTTGCATGTTTTAGTGTTACGTTGTGTTATTTTGTTGATTTTCTAGGATTTGGTGGAAGAAAACAAGTTTTGGAGCAAGAAACGTCAAAAATTCATTTCGCGCAACTGCAGCAGTCTTCATATTTGGAACATAATGTTTTCATCTGAAGTTCAATTGACCTGATTCTTATTCCATTAGCAAGCTAAGAGAGAGTTCTACAATGTCTATTCTGATACTAAATGCAAATGAAGACCTTTGGATGGTTTAAAATCATGTGAAAATTGAAATCAAGTGATGAGATTTTGGAAATAGCACGTCTTAGTATTTTGGCCATAACTCTCTCTAGAAAATTAATATTGAGGTTATTCAAGTGACTATGGAAAGCTAAGAGATAGAGTTATAATTCATAAGCAAACACCGAGAGGAAATTCCAAAGTCTAGAGGGCACGTGGTCGCGCAGAAGAGGTGCGCGTCCGCGCATGATGCACAGCAGGCAGCGCAGCCTGTGCGCGCGTGCGTGTGGTCGCTCGGCACCATGCACGGACGCGCACGGCGACTTGCTGTACACGAATTGTTTTTATTTTTTTTTTTGTTTTTTGGCTCTTCCACATTGTATAGGACTCTAGGCTTATAAATAATACTTGGGGAGCCCATATTTTTGAATAGTTTTACTTCTTAGTACCTTTAAACCCTAGTTTTTGTTATTTTATGTTTCTTCCAACATTGGGGATTGCTTGTTTTTCCACCGGAGATATTTTGCGGCTATATCAAAGTGTAATCTTTCTCCATCTTCTTTATCTGATTTTCAATTGCTTGGTGATTGTTGTTATTAAATGATCATATTTATAATTGATCTCTCCATCTCAATTGAATTGATGAATCCATCTACAAGCATGAACTAACTTCCTTATTCAAGGATTAGGATTATTTGATTCCAACAAACAAGCTTGGTGATTTCTTTAACCGTTTGCCGATTATAGCACTTTCTAGGGACGTCTCTTTTTCCTTCTATTTCTTTTTTTTACGAATTGAGGTCATTGCGTGATTTAAGTGTTTGAGAGGGATTATCATTATATATGCGTTATGGTTGCATGTAGTTAGTTATCACTAGCCTTATAATTGTTACAAGCCTTATAATTGTATTGGTGAACTGGCTAGAAATATGTGCCAAAATTTAGTTTTTGATTCTGAAATTTCACCGCAAACTTGATACGTATGATTTGGCTAGAATTGTGAATTGGCCTTTTTGGTAGACAAGTTCGACGAGGGTTAAATGACAGCCTAGGTTGTGGGGCTTGAATTGTGAGGTTTCGTTGATGTGAATTAAGTTGAAACCCTGTTTTAATTATTGTTTACACAAGATTGCTAACTTTGTAGGAAAAAAAATAACAAAAAAAAGAGAGAGATAGCAAAAAAAAAAAAAGAAAGAGCAATTGAGATTATACCCATTTGTTTGTCGCTGCTTAGTAACTAGGAGCATTCATGAGCCCCATGTTTGTCTTTTACGTAAAACAGTGACAAAAACATGAGTATGGGAAACCACCCTAGGAGCCTTTTGAGAAAATCCAAAATTTACACCTAGTGGAAGACATCTCGAAAGTTCTCGCGAAAAAAAAAAGAAGAAGAAAAAACAAGAAAACAAAAAGAAAAAAAAAAGAAGAAGAAAATAAGAATAATAAATTTGTAGCTAGCGATTGAGTGGTTTATTGTGTGTAACGGGGTTGCAACTTATAAAATGGATCTAAAACTTAGCGAGGATGGCCGAACACATTTGTTAGTTTTTAACCTTAGCCGGGTGAGTCTATTGTAGAGGTTGGGGATCAATCCATGTTGGATCCGAGGTGGATAGAACATGGTGTTATGGATTAATTGAATTTCAAATTATACTTGATATTTCATGTTCGGTCTAAAGGCACAATTATTTGCTTGAGGACAAGTAAAAGGTTGGGGGAGTTGTTTTGCAAGTTTTTGTGTGTGTTTTGTGTGATGATTTATATATATTTTTGGCGTATTTTATTTGTATTTGCATGTTTTAGTGTTACGTTGTGTTATTTTGTTGATTTTCTAGGATTTGGTGGAAGAAAACAAGTTTTGGAGCAAGAAACGTCAAAAAATCATTTCGCGAATCGCATGATCTTCATATTTGGAACATAATGTTTTCATCTGAAGTTCAATTGACCTGATTCTTATTCCATTAGCAAGCTAAGAGAGAGTTCTACAATGTCTATTATGATACTAAATGCAAATAAAGACCTTTGGATGATTTAAAATCATGTGAAAATTGAAATCAAGTGATGAGATTTTGGAAATGACACGTCTTAGTATTTTGGCCATAACTCTCTCTAGAAAATTAATATTGAGGTTATTCAAGTGACTATGGAAAGCTAAGAGATAGAGTTATAATTCATAAGCAAACACCGAGAGGAAATTCCAAAGTCTGGAGGGCACGTGGTCGCGCAGAAGAGGTGCGCGTCCGCGCATGATGCACAGCAGGCAGCGCAGCCTGTGCGCGCGTGCGTGTGGTCGCTCGGCACCATGCACGGACGCGCACGGCGACTTGCTGTACACGAATTGTTTTTTTTTTTTTTTTTTTTGGCTCTTCCACCTTGTATAGGACTCTAGGCTTATAAATAATACTTGGGGAGCCCATATTTTTGAATAGTTTTACTTCTTAGTACTTTTAAACCCTAGTTTTTGTTATTTTATGTTCCTTCCAACATTGGGGATTGCTTGTTTTTCCACCGGAGATATTTTGCGGCTAGATCAAAGTGTAATCTTTCTCCATCTTCTTTATCTGATTTTCAATTGCTTGGTGATTGTTGTTATTAAATGATCATATTTATAATTGATCTCTCCATCTCAATTGAATTGATGAATCCATCTACAAGCATGAACTAACTTCCTTATTCTAGGATTAGGATTATTTGATTCAAACAAACAAGCTTGGTGATTTCTTTAACCGTTTGCCGATTATAGCACTTTCTAGGGACGTCTCTTTTTCCTTCTATTTCTTTTTTTTACGCATTGAGGTCATTGCGTGATTTAAGTGTGGGAGAGGGATTATCATTATATATGCGTTATGGTTGCATGTAGTTAGTTATCACTAGCCTTATAATTGTTACAAGCCTTATAATTGTATTGGTGAGCTGGCTAGAAATATGTGCCAAAATTTAGTTTTGATTATGAAATTACACCGCAAACTTGATACGTATGATTTGGCTAGAATTGTGAATTGGCCTTTTTGGTAGACAAGTTCGACGAGGTTAAAAATGACTAGGTTGTGGGGCTTGAATTGTGAGGTTTCGTTGATGTGAATTAAGTTGAAACCTGTTTTAATTATTGTTTACACAAGATTGCTAACTTTGTAGGAAAAAAAATCAAAAAAAAAGAGAGATAGCAAAAAAAAAAAAAAAAAAAGAAAGAGCAATTGAGATTATACCCATTTGTTTGTCGCCGCTTAGTAACTAGGAGCATTCATGAGCCCCATGTTTGTCTTTTACGTAAAACGAGTGACACAAACATGAGTATGGGAAACCACCTAGGAGCCTTTTGAGAAAATCCAAAGTTTACACCTAGTGGAAGACATCTCGAAAGTTCTCGCGAAAAAAAAAAAAAAAAAGAAAAAACAAGAAAACAAAAAGAAAAAAAAAAAGAAGAAAATAAGAATAATAAATTTGTGGCTAGCGATTGAGTGGTTTATTGTGTGTAACGGAGTTGCAACTTATAAAATGGATCTAAAACTTAGCGAGGATGCAAAACACATTTGTTAGTTTTTAACCTTAGTGCGAGGTGAGTCTATTGTAGAGGGGGATCAATCCATGTTGGATCCACAGGTGGATAGAACATGGTGTTATGGATTAATTGAATTTCAAATTATACTTGATATTTCATGTTATCAAAAGGCACAATTATTTTTTGAGGACAAGTAAAAGGTTGGGGGAGTTGTTTTGCAAGTTTTTGTGTGTATTTTGTGTGATGATTTATATATATTTTTGGCGTATTTTTTTATTTGTATTTGCATGTTTTTAGTGTTACGTTGTGTTATTTTGTTGATTTTCTAGGATTTGGTGAAGAAAACAAGTTTTGGAGCAAGAAACGTCAAAAAATCATTTTTATTCAAGTTAGCAAAGTCTTCATATTTGGAACATAATGTTTTTTCATGGAGAAGTTCAATTGAATTGATTCTTATTCCATTAGCAAGCTAAGAGAGAGTTCTACAATGTCTATTCGATACTAAATGCAAATGAAGACCTTTGGATGGTTTAAAATCATGTGAAAATTGAAATCAAGTGATGAGATTTTGGAAATGACACGTCTTAGTATTTTGGCCATAACTCTCTCTAGAAAAAATTAATATTGAGGTTATTCAAGTGACTATGGAAAGCTAAGAGATAGAGTTATAATTCATAAGCAAACACCCAGAGGAAATTCCAAATCCGTGGATCATTGGTCGCTTTTGGAAAGAGGTGCGCGTCCGCGAATTAACCTTATGATACTCTATATTTAAACAATTTGAAGTCCGGATTATGTTTGCAGCGTGCGTGTGGTCACTTCGGTACCATGCAAGGTATTGTTGAAGATATTTTGGCGACTGGTCTTAAAATTCTCATTGATTTTGTTTTTATTTTTTTGTTTTTTGGCTCTTCCACCTTGTATAGGACTCAATTTTATAAATAATACTTGGGAGCCCACATTTTTGAATAGTTTTGTCTTCTTAGTACTTTTAAACCCTAGTTTTGTTATTTTATGTTCCTTCCAACATTGGGGATTGCTTATTTTTCCACCGGAGATATTTTGCGGCTAGATCAAAGTGTAATCTTTCTCCATCTTCTTTATCGATTTTCAATTGCTTGACGTGATTGTTGTTATTAAATGATCATATTTATAATTGATCTTCCATCTCAATTGAATTGATTAATCCATCTACAAGCATGAACTATTTTCCTTATTCTAGATTAGGATTATTTGATTCAAACAAACAAGCTTGGTGATTTCTTTAACCGTTTGTCGATTATAGCACTTTCTAGGACGTCTCTTTTTCCTTCTATTTTATTATTTTTACACATTGAGGTCATTGCGTGATTTAAGTGTGGGAGAGGGATTATCATTATATATGCGTTATGGTTGCATGTAGTTAGTTATCACTAGCCTTATAATTGTTACAAGCCTTATAATTGTATTGGTGAACTGGCTAGAAATATGTGCCAAAATTTAGTTTTTGATTCTGAAATTACACCGCAAACTTGATACGTATGATTTGGCTAGAATTGTGAATTGGCCTTTTTGGTAGACAAGTTCGCGAGGTTAAATGATAGCCTAGTTGTGGGGCTTGAATTGTGAGGTTTCGTTGATGTGAATTAAGTTGAAACCCTGTTTTAATTATTGTTTACACAAGATTGCTAACTTTGTAGGAAAAAAAATAACAAAAAAAAGAGAGAGATAGCAAAAAAAAAAAAGAAAGAGCAATTGAGATTATACCCATTTGTTTGTCGCTGCTTAGTAACTAGGAGCATTCATGAGCCCCATGTTTGTCTTTTACGTAAAAAAGTGGCACAAACATGAGTATGGGAAACCACCCTAGGAGCCTTTTGAGAAAATCCAAAGTTTACACCTAGTGGAAGACATCTCGAAAGTTCTCGCGAAAAAAAAAAAAAGAAGAAAAACAAACAAAACAAGAAAACAAAAAAAAAAAAAAAAAAAAGAAGAAAATAAGAATAATAAATTTTGGCTAGCGATTGAGTGGTTTATTGTGTGTAAAGGGGTTGCAACTTATAAAATGGATCTAAAACTTAGCGAGGATGGCCGAACACATTTGTTAGTTTTTAACCTTAGTGGGTGAGTCTATTGTAGAGGTTGGGGATCAATCCATGTTGGATCCGAGGTGGATAGAACATGGTGTTATGGATTAATTGAATTTCAAATTATACTTGATATTTCATGTTCGGTCTAAAGGCACAATTATTTGCTTGAGGACAAGTAAAAGGTTGGGGGAGTTGTTTTGCAAGTTTTTGTGTGTATTTTGTGTGATGATTTATATATATTTTTGGCGTATTTTATTTGTATTTGCATGTTTTAGTGTTACGTTGTGTTATTTTGTTGATTTTCTAGGATTTGGTGGAAGAAAACAAGTTTTGGAGCAAGAAACATCAAAAATCATTTCGCGAAGAATGCAGCGAGTCTTCATATTTGGAACATAATGTTTTCATCTGAAGTTCAATTGACCTGATTCTTATTCCATTAGCAAGCTAAGAGAGAGTTCTACAATGTCTATTCTGATACTAAATGCAAATGAAGACCTTTGGATGGTTTAAAATCATGTGAAAATTGAAATCAAGTGATGAGATTTTGGAAATGACACGTCTTAGTATTTTGGCCATAACTCTCTCTAGAAAATTAATATTGAGGTTATTCAAGTGACTATGGAAAGCTAAGAGATAGAGTTATAATTCATAAGCAAACACCGAGAGGAAATTCCAAAGTCTGGAGGGCACGTGGTCGCGCAGAAGAGGTGCGCGTCCGCGCATGATGCACAGCAGGCAGCGCAGCCTGTGCGCGCGTGCGTGTGGTCGCTCGGCACCATGCACGGACGCGCACGGCGACTTCTTTACACCTAATTGTTTTTATTTTTTTTTGTTTTTTGGCTCTTCCACCTTGTATAGGACTCTAGGCTTATAAATAATACTTGGGGAGCCCACATTTTTGAATAGTTTTACTTCTTAGTACTTTTAAACCCTAGTTTTTGTTATTTTATGTTCCTTCCAACATTGGGGATTGCTTGTTTTTCCACCGGAGATATTTTGCGGCTAGATCAAAGTGTAATCTTTCTCCATCTTCTTTATCTGATTTTCAATTGCTTGGTGATTGTTGTTATTAAATGATCATATTTATAATTGATCTCTCCATCTCAATTGAATTGATTAATCCATCTACAAGCATGAACTAACTTCCTTATTCTAGGATTAGGATTATTTGATTCAAACAAACAAGCTTGGTGATTTCTTTAACCGTTTGCCGATTATAGCACTTTCTAGGGGCGTCTCTTTTTCCTTCTATTTTTTTTTACGCATTGAGGTCATTGCGTGATTTAAGTGTGGGAGAGGGATTATCATTATATATGCGTTATGGTTGCATGTAGTTAGTTATCACTAGCCTTATAATTGTTACAAGCCTTATAATTGTATTGGTGAACTGGCTAGAAATATGTGCCAAAATTTAGTTTTTGATTCTGAAATTACACCGCAAACTTGATATGTATGATTTGGCTAGAATTGTGAATTGGCCTTTTTGGTAGACAAGTTCGACGAGGGTTAAATGACAGCCTAGGTTGTGGGGCTTGAATTGTGAGGTTTCGTTGATGTGAATTAAGTTGAAACCCTGTTTTAATTATTGTTTACACAAGATTGCTAACTTTGTAGGAAAAAAACAAAAAAAGAGAGAGATAGAAAAAAAAAAAAAAGAAAGAGCAATTGAGATTATACCCATTTGTTTGTCGTTGCTTAGTAACTAGGAGCATTCATGAGCCCCATGTTTGTCTTTTACGTAAAACAGTGACACAAACATGAGTATGGGAAACCACCCTAGGAGCCTTTTGAGAAAATCCAAAGTTTACACCTAGTGGAAGACATCTCCAAAGTTCTCGCGAAAAAAAAAGAAGAAGAAAAAACAAGAAAACAAAAAAAAAAAAAAAGAAGAAGAAAATAAGAATAATAAATTTGTGGCTAGCGATTGAGTGGTTTATTGTGTGTAACGGGGTTGCAACTTATAAAATGGATCTAAAACTTAGCGAGGATGGCCGAACACATTTGTTAGTTTTTAACCTTAGCCGGGTGAGTCTATTGTAGAGGTTGGGGATCAATCCATGTTGGATCCGAGGTGGATAGAACATGGTGTTATGGATTAATTGAATTTCAAATTATACTTGATATTTCATGTTCGGTCTAAAGGCACAATTATTTGCTTGAGGACAAGTAAAAGGTTGGGGGAGTTGTTTTGCAAGTTTTTGTGTGTGTTTTGTGTGATGATTTATATATATTTTTGGCGTATTTTATTTGTATTTGCATGTTTTAGTGTTACGTTGTGTTATTTTGTTGATTTTCTAGGATTTGGTGGAAAAAAACAAGTTTTGGAGCAAGAAACGTCAAAAAATCATTTCGCGCAACTGCAGCAGTCTTCATATTTGGAACATAATGTTTTCATCTGAAGTTCAATTGACCTGATTCTTATTCCATTAGCAAGCTAAGAGAGAGTTCTACAATGTCTATTCTGATACTAAATGCAAATGAAGACCTTTGGATGGTTTAAAATCATGTGAAAATGGAAATCAAGTGATGAGATTTTGGAAATGACACATCTTAGTATTTTGGCCATAACTCTCTCTAGAAAATTGATATTGAGGTTATTCAAGTGACTATGGAAAGCTAAGAGATAGAGTTATAATTCATAAGCAGACACCGAGAGGAAATTCCAAAGTCTGGAGGGCACGCGGTCGCGCATAAGAGGTGCGCGTCCGCGCATGATGCCCAGCAGGCAGCGCAGCCTGTGCGCGCGTGCGTGTGGTCGCTCGGCACCGTGCGCGGACGTGCACGGCGACTTGCTGTACACGAATTTTTTTTATTTTTTATTTTGTTTTTTGGCTCTTCCACCTTGTATAGGACTCTAGGCTTATAAATAATACTTGGGAAGCCCATATTTTCGAATACTTTTACTTCTTAGTACTTTTAAACCCTAGTTTTTGTTATTTTCTCTTCCTTCCAACATTGGGGATTGCTTGTTTTTCCACCGGAGATATTTTGTGGCTAGATCAAAGTGTAATCTTTCTCCATCTTCTTTATCTGATTTTCAATTGATTGGTGATTGTTGTTATTAAATGATCATATTTATAATTGATCTCTCCCTCTCAATTGAATTGATGAATCCCTCTACAAGCATGTACTAACTTCCTTATTCTAGGATTAGGATTATTTGATTCAAACAAACAAGTATGAGTATTGACTAATTGATTTGCTTTCCTGAATAAATTGCTTTACTTGGTGATTAATTGTTTGGCCAACTTTTGATTGTTTTGAGGGAATGATTGAGATCGAGAGAAGATATTATTCCTCGACTAAATTTATTCAGGGGGTTAGATATGAATCATAGATGTATTATCTAACTTGGCTTAATGAAAATAGCATATTATGTTGGGATAGCCCTAATCTGTGAATACGTGAGTTATCAAATCTAGGCCTAGTTTTTACCTGTTTGTTATATTTGTAAATCGCAGATCAATTAGTTGATATTCTGCTTGCAAGTTTGATGAGATGATTCTGAAATCCTAGAATTTCATTCATTTCCTTTTTTTTCTCCGGGTTTAATTGTGTTGAGTTTTAATTGGTCTTTTTATTTGTTTTTCTTTAGTTTATTAAAATCACAAATATGGTTATAGTGTTTAGGATTTAATTTCTGTCAGTTGTGTTGCATAATAATTTTTTTCCAGCTAAGTCTTCTTTGAGAGATGACTTGTGGTTAACTTGCTACCCTACAATTGATCTCGTTCTCTTGCGAGGATTGTTAGACTTTTATAGGTGTTTAGTGGTCGAACAGTTCTTACAAAATTAAATCTTGCGCATGTGTTCATAGTTTATTTATTTTGATATTTTGCTTAGGCTTAATTATTAGATAATTTAATCATCATATTATTCGGACGTTTTATGAAATTGGGACTAACTATAATTGTCATAGTTTATATTTTAATCAATCCATGTGCGGGGAATACAATCTTGCTTGCGACTATCTATTAACTACGTCGTACGCTTATGGTTTAACTTAATAAATTTTAGCGATCAACCACTAATAGCAAGGTTAAAAGAGAAAAAATAACAATATTATTGGTATCATTTAGCTAAAATGATGCTAAACCTCATTACTGGACAACATTGTCTGGGTGGTGTAGTTGGTTATCACGCTAGTCTCACACACTAGAGGTCCCCGGTTTGAACCCGGGCTCACACATTTTCATTTACCTTTTAATGTCTTTTCATTAGTTCATATTTTTATATTTCAATGGGATTGTAATACACGTTTTTATTACATGCCCGGTTAGAACCCGGACTGCGACATTTAATTACATTTACCTCTTAATATGTCTTATTTCATTTCATAGTTTTGAATTACAGTGGTAAGTGGTAATGTAAGTATGTAACCTACGTTCTTATTAGTTACTACAAGCATGTATTTGTAGATTAAGCAAAGGATCCCACGAAAAATGATGTAATTAGTCAAAACCTTTGAAATATATATCAAGAAAAGGATCACATTTTCTTTTTAAAAAGCATTGTATCTTCATTTCTCAAAATGTTTTTCAATTAGTACTGTATAATTCCTTGATTAGGAAATGTTATATAACTACCTTTAAGGTGTTTATAGAAAAAATAAAAAAAGAATTATATGATGGATAATATTGTCGCATGACTGACTCTACTATTGTATGACAATTTCCTACACAATACTAGAGAACAAATAATATTGTCGCATGAATGACTCTACTATTGTATAGAAGTTCCATACATAACATTAGAGAACAATTCAAATATGATATTACTTATTAAGATATTTTGCTTTATGATTGACATGCAATTATATGGAACACATGACAATTTAACATTTTCCTCATTAATGTGAAAGGTACTATTGACGACATGTGAATTTGTCTCTGACATGCCAACCAAAGATGTGGGCCTTGTGGATTAACAATTGTTCTAAGCAGAGACAAAAATGCGTAAAAAGCAGTAAAATACACAGGTTTGCCAACCTGTTGAAGGTCAAACTTAATGTTCTTTCTTTTGTTTTTCTTCTCTTAAGTTATGTAATGACATTGGGTTGAACTAATACCCCTAATTAGTGGCTACATCAGATAAATTACATGTGAGAGCCTTTGATGTGTATCCATGTATGAGTCCGATTGGTAGACCAGCTGGGACCATTTTACATAAAGTTGTGTCATTGAGCCGACCTGCTTGTGGGAACTGATCCCTTGATTTTTGGGAAGATATGTAATTGGTCGGTCGGAATCCCTTTAACTAATATTCTTGATTATTGGTGTCCTAAGTGAGGCTCTTAACATTTATCCTTGTTGGCTAAGCCACGTTGAACAGGGTACAACAATACATATAGACATATAAATTCTTAGATTTTCTTGATTTTTATGTAACCCAAAAAATATATCCTTTTGTTTACATATAAATTATAAAGATCACAATTTTATAAATAAAAGCATTTTTTATCTTCATTATTCGATATGTTTTTCAATTAGTATTGCCAGTATGTGGAACGAAATTGATGTTGCTTTTTAGGGTAGATCACTCCAAGTCAAAGATGATGACGAGTCAAAGACTTCTCCTTCTCAAGGGGGGAAGTCTTCTGAGTCTTCTTTTCCGGGATCTGGAAACTCTTCAATTGAGAACTTATCTACACATACACGCAAACGTTAGAGGCCCTAGGAGGTTGTTCCAGGGAGGCCCCTTCGACACTCAAATCAGCACAGTGGTCGAGAGAATAATTAAAATAGTAAACGAATATTGAATTAATGCATAAGAGTGATTATGAGTCAGATAACTTACATATAAAGAGGAGGGATCTTTTTATACCTAGGTGATGGGCCTCATGGGCTGTGTAGGAGAAATTGGCCTGTGGCCCGGTCCCAGACTCCTTTGGGCCAGGTTATTCCATTAATAGCCCATTGGACAATTTATAATATTCCAATATATAAATTAAATTATATATTAATTATTAAATGTTATTTTTCCCTCAACATAAGCCCCTTACTCCGGTGCTGCGGGAGAATACAACAGTGTGAAAGCTAATACTGATACCATTTCTGGCTTGTCTTGTTCAACATCTTGTCTTATCTTGGAGAATCTTTGACCATTTCTACACAAGGACACACACTTGGGAGGAGATCCTTGAGGATGTCTTCTAAAGATAATATTTCTCTCTCTTCTCTTTAACTTTGAATTTCTTGCTTTGTAGAATACTTAGTAAAAATTTCTTGAAAGTTGAGAGGAGCGCTTATGGAGAGTTGGAGTGATGAGTGGAGTGCATCAAGTGAGGAGAGAGATGAGAGCCCGATAGAGGGGCGAGGGCACCATGGGGTGCCTTCCGGAGTGGGCAAGGGCGCGCCTGTGCCCCCTCCCGTGCGGGAGAGGGCACGTCCCCCGAGAGAATGCTTAAGCCCCCGATCCATTCTTTTTTCCACGTTTCTCCATCTTCTAGGGAGTTTTAACATATTTTGGATTTTGGTCCTTCTTCAGTTTTTCTCGGGGGCCGAGGTGTCACCGGTCGTTCCATCTCCGGTTCTGTTATTCCATTTCCACCTTTGCTCGTGGATTTCAATATTCCCTCTCTAGCTCCAGAGTTGTGTTATCATGGTTAGGGGGAAGTAGAACTTGACATAGATTCTAGTTCAAGTGAAGAGGCTCCCGAGGGGGACATTCCAGAAGATGTCCATCGGCCTAAGTATCAATATAGGCCTCATCCCGGGTGTCAAGCAGTTGTCCTGGGAGAGAGAGTTAGCAGAGTCTCATCTCAGTGTCTTTTTAGATTGGGGGAGCATTTGGGGCTCCCTTTAGCGTTCCGAATGCTAGCCTCGGGCTCGGGGAACAGACTTACTCATCTGCCCGAGGGCTTCATTATAGTATATCTTTACAGTTTTTCCGTCGATTTTACTCTTCCTCTGGATAATTTTCTCGTGGTGATCCTCAGCTCGATGGGAGCAGGCGTCAGACAGATGGTTCCTCAAACTTGTGCATGCATATGGGGATACAAATATGCCATGCGAGAGTTGGACATGCCCGATACTGCAGATCGGTTCCACTCCTTGTTCTATGACAATAAGTCTTCTGGCAACACCTTACACTTCTTTCCTCGCCCCCAGAGCAAGTTCCTTATGGAGCTTCCCTCTCCTGGTGGGTTGTGGAAGGAGAACTTCTTCTATGTGAGGGACAATGGTGGGAGTTCCCTCACGAATGGGTCTCGAAATCCAAGTCGGCCCCAAACACTCCCATTTCCTGCAAAGATATGGCGGAAGTTCATAGATCCAAGGGATTATACAAGAGTCTACTGAATGTTAAGGATTTCTTGGGTACTCAGTGTTACATTTTAAAACTTCAACGACTATTTCAATTTATTCAAATGGATTGAATTTTGTAACTCTCCAAATAAATTTTGTAACATCCCCATAATAACCCATTATTTTAATTTAATTTTTTTGTTTCAAATATAATCTTGAACACTATATATAGGGTTCTTAGGGGTCTAGTTAGGCACTAACAAGCATGCACACCTACAATATTCTTATACTCTCAAAATTATTATTTTGTGTTTGGGCAACGTGATAAGGTCTTGTTCGTTAGTCTTATTGTGATCATGCTCATAATAGAAGACATAGGTGTGGCCTTCTTGAGTTTTATCTTGGGGTGGTGGTGAGCCGTCAGAACCTGCACGGAGGGAGGCCATCACGATCTTAGGACAGCGTCAACTGGCTTGACTCCTACAGGCCAGCCTTTTCTATTGTCATGAATCTATATTAGTTTAATATATTTATAATTTAAATTCTTTATTGAGGTCATTTTGCTTATATTTTATATGCATGAAGCTATTTTATTTGCAACAATAAAAGAAAAATTCTCAACAAGATCGTGAAAAAAATTAATTTTGTGAATATATGACTCTTACATTTTAAATAGCTTATGTCATTAAGTATATGTTCATTGCACAAAGATTTGTGAATAACCAAGTGAAAACTTTAAAGAACTTTTGACATCTAACTCCACTGTATGATTTTCTGATAGTAGAATAATTGTGTTTCTATTTAAAAAAAAACAAATTTTCAAATATATAATCTTCCATTTTGGAAAAGCCTATTAGTTAAGATTAGTTTATGTTTCATTGAACATTTCAAAGAAACTGTGAAGTGTAACGATTTTTATTTAAAAAAAATATTTGAGTAGTGGTTACAGATTATATATTGTTAATTGATTTATAAAACTAGTTATCATTTGAGTTGCATATAAAAATCTGAAATTTTGGTTTAATCATTCTGTTTATATATTTGTTTAACAAAACTCACTATCATTTGTGTTACATATAAAATCTGAAATTTTGGTTTAAATTTTGTTTATGTGTTTGTTTAACACTTCATTTCACATATATTGTTGAATATTTCTCCTACAGATTTCCTTCTTGTCCTTTCTTTGCCTAATAAATCTCTAGATTAGTATAACTGAAGGTTGACTAATGGCATCTCATGAAGAAGCTAATAGTGTTAAGCCCGAAAAATTTAATGGACTAAATTTTAAGAGGTGGCAAAATCAAATGAAATATTGGTTAACTATTCTTGGTTTTATTTCTACCATAGATGAAAATATAGAAGCAAGCTCTTGGCATACCCCTGAACAAATAAATTACCATTGTCAGAACCGTATCCTTAGTGCCTTGTCGGATAGACTTTATGATGTATATCATTCCATCACTAGTGCTAAGGAACTTTGGGATACTTTTGAAGTTGAATATGGGATTGATGATGTGGGAATATAATACAAAGATTTTATGCCTCAACTTTTACGAATTATGTTATGGTTGATGGGAAATCTATTAATGAACAAATTCATGAATTCCAAGATTTATTAAAGCCTCTTGAAAATAGTGAATCAAAGTTTAGCAAAGAATATAAAGTTTCATGTGTGATTGATAAACTACCACCTTCTTGGTCTAATTTTGCTAGGGGTCTAAGACATCAACAAAGAGCTTTGACTTTAGTTCAAGTCTTTAAGTCATTAAGAATTGAAGAATAACATAGGATGAATCTTAAGAGAGAAGAAATGAAAGTCGAGGTTAATCTAGTTGAAAATAAAACGAATAATAATAATAATAATAATAATAATAATAATAATAATAATAATATAAGTATAAGCCTAGAGGTAATAAGTTTAAGAATAACAAGAAAGGTGGGAGAAATAATTGTCACCATGATAATAATGTCAAACCTAGTACTTCTAGACATGGAGATATCAAAGGCAAAGAAAAGGAAGAAAGAGTGTGTTATGTATGCGGAAGGACCAATCATTTGGCTAAGGATTGTTACTACAAAAAGACTGAAAAGTATATACCTAAGTTCAAGCCTAAACCTCAGCAAAACCAAGTGAATATGGTAGTTGAAGGGGAACCATCTATCAAGTTAGAATCTAAATTTCCTTTAGTAAACTTCACATATCAAAATAATGATTGGTGGTTAGACTCGGGAGCTACTATTCATGTTTGTTTTGATAAATCAAAATTTAAATCCTATCAGAACACAAGTGGAGAAAGTGTGACGCTAGGGAATAATATTGCCGTACAAATACATGGGATTGGAAGTGTTGATCTCAAGATGACTTCTGGAAAAATATTGACTCTTGATTCAGTGCGGCATGTGCCTAATATTAGAGAAATTTAGTGAGTGGATCTTGTTTAGTGCAAAGTAGTTACAAGCTAGTTATGGAATCAAATAAGGTTGTAATCACTAGAAATAATGTTTTTATTGGAAAAGGATTTGTAAGTGATGGATTAAATAAATTGAATATTGTGGATGGTGTTAATGAGAGTCCTAATCTTGGGACACATTAGTAGTAGAAAATTTAAAAACAATTATGGATTTAAATTTGATTCCAAGATCCCAAGTAAAGGTTGATCATAAGTGTGAAATATGTGCACAAGCAAAACAAACAAAACGACCTTATCATTCAGTTCTAAGAAATTCAGATATTTTGGAACTTATTCATAGTGATGTATGTGATTCAAATAGATCTCCAACTAGAGATGGAAATAAATATTTTATGACATTTATTGATGATTTTTCTAAGTATTGTTACATTTATCTTATCAAATCTAAGGATGAAGTTTTTGAAAATTTAAGGTTTATAAAACTGAAGTTGAAAATCAAATAGAGAAAAGGATCAAGAAACTTAGGTCTGATAGAGGAGGTGAATATTCTTCGGGTGAATTGATAAAATTTTGTGAATATAAATAATGGTATAATACATGAGTTCACACCTCCTTTTTACCCCAATGAAATGGTGTAGCTGAAAGGAAGAATAGAACTTTGATGGATATGGTAAATACAATATTGTTAAATTCTGGAGCACTTGAGAATTTGTGGGGTGAAGCCAGGGACGGACCTAGGGGGCGCTGATGGTGGCCATCGCGCGCCCCCCCCACCTTACCATTTAGCCCTATAATATTTTATTTAATAAATTAATATAATATATATATATATATAATGGTATCTTGTCCCCCACCCAATTTGCAACTACACGACAATGCTCCCCCCACCCTCTAAAATAAATATATATATATATATATAATATAATCTTATTTAATTGTAAAGGTGTTTGGGTCCATCTTAAATATTAATTAAACCTACCTTTTCTCCTCTACATTCGGCGGCTGTACCTCTTTCTTCTCCCCACAAATTTTTTTTCTCTCCATTTAATATTCTGATTTTGTTTTTTCTCCTTAATATCTACACAACTGAGGGCCTTGAGGACTGAGGCAGCAATTTGTCAATAAGAGGTATTTTAATTTCCTTATTTTAGTTGAATTTTTGCAATCATGTTAGTATTAGGCTTTTATAGTTTTTTAAATTTTCCCCATGTTAATATGTCCATTAGTTTAAGGGTTCGCTTTGCCAAAGCAATAATGGCCTAAGACCAAGAAAATGATGTAACCGAGTGTACATTTGAAAGTGCAATTAAGAACTGTAAACCAAGATTTAAGTATAATTAGGTTTAATGATCTGACCATATTTATTGTTGGAACCAACAGACTTTTCATATCATGAGTGGGTCCATATATAAATTTATATAACCAAAAATAAAGAAAAACACCATCAAACATAGTTAAGCATGAAAAAAATAAGTGCAGAAAGGAAATTGTAATGATTACAGACTTTATTAATCTATTTTTCATTTATATTGCTATGTCATTTGATATTTTCATTGCAAGAATTTAGATACTTGGTTAAAATTTAAAAAGCATGTGTTTTTTCTATTCTTCATATAGGTTCAAAATTTAACATGAAAAACAAAAAAATTGATTCTTATTTTGGGAAGTGGCGTTCGAAAGAGAATGTTAGTTCTGTTCACGAACCTTTGGAAATTGATGCAAATAATGTTGTTTCTAGCGTTCTAAATCATTTAGAAGATCAAAACTCTATTCCACGGCCTTCTCCAACAAAGCTTCGAAAGATTGACGAAAATTCTAATGATTCACATATTGAACGCGATCCTGGATTTATGCAAGTCAATATAGAGTTATCCAATAGAAAAACAAGATGAAATCAGACATGCTTATGTCATGGATGGTCCCTATCAATGTATCCCACAAAAATCTCCCGAGTATGTAGATAAGAAGGGTAGAAGATTTTTGGCTACTTGGTATAAGTCGTTTCCTGACTGGTTAGAATTTTCCCCTTCAAAGAATGTTGCTTATTGCCTTCCGTGCTTTCTTTTTGTTAAGTCGTCTGCACATTTTGGGGCAAATGCTTTTATTATTGATGGATTTCAATCGTGAAAAAAAGTAAACAATGGTCCAAATTGTGCTTTTCTGATCCATGAAGGGAATAGTTCAAACTCTTCTCATAAAATGGCTGTAAAAAAATCCAAGGATTTGATGAACTCTTTGCAGCACATTGAGAATATTGTTGATAAACAATCTTCAGAGTTGATTGCAAATAATCGTCTACGACTCAAAGTTTCAATTGATGTTGTGAAGTTATGTGCATTCCAAGGTATAGCATTTAGAGCTCATGATGAACGCCCAGAGTCACTTAATCGTGGAAATTTTAGAGAAATTATAAAGCATACATCTTTATATAACAACGAGGTGAATTCCATTGTTCTAGGAAATGCTCCTCAAAATGCTACTTATACTTCTTATAGAATTCAAAAGGAGATTTTATCAGTTTATGCAAGCAGAATTCAAAAATTCATCAGGGAAGAAATTGGTGATGTGAAATATTGTATTATTGTTGATGAATCTTGTGATGAATCTAAAAGGGAGCAAATAGCCATTGTTTTGAGATTTATTGATAGAGAAGGTTTTATTCGGGAAAGGTTCTTTGATATAGTTCATGTGGAAGATACTAAAGCATCTACTCTAAAAAAAGAAATTTCAGATGTTCTTTCTCGCAATGATTTCACCATACAAAATATTCGAGGACAAGGATATGATGGTGCTAGTACTATGTGAGGAGAGTGGAATGGTTTACAGGCTCTTTTTTTGAGTGAGTGCCCATATGCATATTACGTCCATTGCTTTGCTCATCGATTGCAATTAGTATTAGTAGCAACAACTCAAAGTGTCATCTCCATAGAGCATTTCTTTTCATATGTCAATCTAATTGTGAATTTGGTGGATTCTTCATCTAAGCGTCATGATCAGCTACAGATTGCTTATGCTATTCGAATTGCAGAATTGGATTCTAATGATGAGCTTGAAACTGGAAAGGGCAAAAATCAAGTTGGGACTATACAACGAGCATGTGACACACGATGGGGTTCTCACTTAAGGTCTCTCCGAAGTTTATTAAACTTATATGATCCTGTTATTCATGTCTTAAGTGAAATCATCAATGACAAAACTAGTTTATCTAACAGAGCATCAGCTGATGGAGCTTATGACATAATGACATCATTTGAGTTTGTGTTTATATTGCATTTTATAATCGAATTATTGGAAATGACAGACGATCTTTGTAGAATTTTACAATCCAAGTCACAGGATATTCTAAATGCAATGGATGTTGTTGTTAACACAAAAGCACTTATTCAAAAATTTAGAGAGAATAGTTGGGATCAGTTGTTTGATAAAGTGAAGAGGCATTGCGAGAAACACAAGATAGATATTCCAGACATGAATTCTCATCAATCGTAGGTAGGGGCAAAACGCACAGAAATCCGGTTACTTTAGATCATCATTATCGCATTGATGTATTCACTAAAACGATTGATGTTATCTTTGCAAGAAATGAATCGTCGATTTAGTGAAAATGCAGTGGAATTACTCAGACTTAGATCAGCATTGAATCCAAGTCATGGATATAAATCGTTTGACATTGGTGATATTTGCAAACTTGTAGAGAAATTTTATCCTGCTGATTTCACTGCTCACGAGAAGTTACACATAAAGTATCAATTGGAGCTTTTTCAATTTAATATTCAAGGTAATCAACATTTTCAAAATGTACCAAGTCTTTCAGAGTTGTGCCAGATTTTATCAAAGACGGGAAAGGCAAAGAACTACCATCTTATTGATAGACTGGTAAGACTTATTTTGACTCTTCTAGTCTCCACAGCAACAACAGAACGAGCATTTTCATTTATGAAGATTGTCAAGACAAGATTGCGGAATAAGATGGAAGATGACTTTTTGGCTAGTTCATTACTAATGTATATTGAGAAAAAAATCGCTCAAACATTTGATGTCGACTCAATCATTGATGACTTTGAAGTTATAAAGAATCGTCGAGCACAACTTAAGATGCCTAAATTTAATAAATAGGTTGGTGAATATATTTTTATTTACTTTTAAACAAGTAGTTCGATCGCAAAAACTTGTATGTTCTATTTTTATTTATATTATATTTGATTTTGCCCCCTCCCCCAAGTATAAATTCTGCGTCCGTCCCTGGGTGAAGCTATTTTAACTTCTTGTTTTATATTAAATCGTGTGATTGTTAAATATAATGATAGAACTCTTTATGAATTATGGAAAAAAGAGAGCTCCAAGACTAAATTTTCTTAAAGTGTGGGGGTACTTAGCAAAAGTAGCCATACTAGAGTTTAAGAGAAAGAAAATAGGGCCTAAGACTGTTGGTGCTATTTTTATTGGATATGCTCAAAATAGTAGTGTAGGTCCCAATGGGTGTGAGTGTAAGGTGACTCAGCTTCTTATGCCACAGCCAACTTTTTTTGAACAACAACAGATAATTTGTTTTCCTTGATTTGCTCAGATCCTTCACAAATTAAGGTTAATTTGTCCCAGATTTCTTTGGCTGTTTTGCAAGATTTGACTTTGTTGAACATGGCTTTGTCCAAAGTCTTGTAAAGTATATCTTTGGCCACATTGTCAAGGTTGTATCTTTTTCTATCATCATTTGTCCATTCAGCTCTTGGCTTTTCAACCATAGCTGGTCTGGGAGGGGCATCCTCCTCTTCTTCAGCTGCAGCAGCTCTCCTTGCAGCTGTGTTCACCTTCATTATTTGCAGTGGCCCATCCTCTATCACTATCCACATCTCATCATGTAAAGCTGATAGATGAGCCTGTATACGTATTTTCCAGTCATCAAATTCTTCAATGGTAAACATAGGAATGCGTGTCAAATTTGCTTCCATGATAATAACTTTGTTGTTTTAAAAAATGGCTTTTGAAAGAACAAGTGTTAACAACTTCTTTGAAAGATTGGAGATCTAGTTCAGTAACCAGTGCGGAAGGCTCAATGAACCAACCGCTCTGATACCACTTGTAGGTCCCAAGGAGTGTGAGTGTAAGGTTTAGAAGGGAGGGGTTGAATAAACCTTACCAACTTTTCGATTTTAGTCCTTTTAAAAATTATTCAGAGTTAATTTCACAGCTAAGTCCTTGATGGACAACTAAGTTAGTTAACCAAAGCGGCGTTAGCCACTCAATGACTCGATCGTTGTTGATAGAATAACTCATTTGTTTAGTCTAATACTTAACCCGATTTGTGATGAGATTTTCAGCGGAAGACTTAACACCCTTGAATTTGGTTTAAGTTTGTTTTAACACTTGGATTTAGCACTTTGTTAATTATCGGTTGGAATGCAAATTATCGTGAGATATAAAGTAATATGCGAAATAAAATGCTTTGAAATGTAAATGACTCAATAAATTTTATAGAGGTTCGAAGATGGGGTAATTCTTCTAATCCTCTCTTCTCCAACTCTGGAGGAATCCACTAAGTATTGATCAGTACAAAATGGTTATCATCCAGATACAAGTCTTGATCACACGGTGACTTGATCCTTTGGGACTCGATGCGGAGATGCCTTGGTCACACGCCGCTTCTCGTGCGACTCGGCCTTCTTCACGTGTGGGGGCATTTTGCCTTGCTACTACGATTCACTTGCTCTAGCTTCTTGGAATTGATCACGAAGACCTCCAATAGCTTGAGACTGGTTCGACCTTGAACCTTTCTACAATCCTCCTTGGAATGTAGACCCCTTTTGATTCTTCAAAAGTTTCTCTACAACAAAGATATGAAGTTGTCTTTCCTTCACAAACTTGGTGTTGGATTGATTTCCTTCAAGTTTAGGGTTGAGGATTTGCTTGAATAACTTGAGAATATTTTTGCAGTTACTTGAATAATAACTTGAAAGTTCGTGGTTCGGGGGTAACCTCTCTCAAAGTGATTACTCGCCTTTTATAGTGCTCTTACAAAACTCGCCCGTTGAAGAGATAGGGTGATTTTCAAAAGACACTAGTGGTCGTTGGCTTGTCTTGTTGCGATCCTTGAAATTGACATTATCTCGTATTAAATGAACCTTGACTTTTCGAGCGACCACACAGGTGCAAAGTGCTTCCCATTGGTTTATTCCTTTTGCACGCTTCGGGGTCGAGCACTTTAGAATATTGCGGCATGGAAGTATTACTTATTTAAGTAACCTTCTTGATTTACGGCAACGGACTCTTTTGATTTGTCTTGACTTGAGTGCGGTTCCTTAACTTCCCCAGGTGACTTGAGTCGGCTCCCAATCATTGGAAGACTCATCTCACTTCAACTTGACTTGGCTGTCTTGTCTTGAGTTGACTTGGTGACACTTCTCACAGCAGATATTATAGTTGTTACCCCTTGATCGAGTTCTTGACTTCTCCTCCTTGCCATACTCGGTTTGCTTCCACAAATGTGAGTCTTCATTTTAGCCTTCAGTTGACTTCTTGCATATCCAGGCATAGCCGACTTGACTCAGCTCGTACAACCCTATCTATTACAATGCAAATTACAAAGAAAATTGGGTGCCAACTTTCTAGTCTAAGTTTTACATGGCATTCATAAAAATCTAAACAATAAATTTCCCAACAATTTCCCCCTTTTTGATGATTCCAAAACTTAAAACATACATGCAAAAATATAAGCATCAAAGATACATACAGGTAGTGCAGTAACAGAGAATGTATGCGTAGAATCAATCTTTTTATTGATCATAACATTCTTGTCCTTTACACAGCTGTTTACAAAGTGTATCAGAGCAGACATCTATGTCTACGCAAGAAAAATAAAGAAATTACAGAATTTTTATTCAATGTACAGAAGACTTACATACTTATGTATTTACAATAGTAAATTACATGAAGGGGTAGACAGCAACACTTCATCTCTTTCGCTGCCTCCTTCTTTCTTCATCAGCTCTGTCGTCTTCTGACCTTTTTCTCTTCTTCTCTTCTTCAGCTGCTTTCTTTTTCTCATAGGCTTTTCTGGCAGCTTCATCTCTTCTTTTTCTTTCTTGTCTCTCTTCCCACAGCTGAGTTTGTCTTTTATTTTCTTCTTCGATTCTCTTTACATACTCAGCATTGTTCTTGGCCACTTACAAGTTGGCTACTTCGTCAAACCCAGCCCAATAGATCCCTCCTTTCTTCCCTGGATCTATATATTCGATGTTTTTAGGTAGAGGTCTAGGTTTGAAACCTCTTCCTCCACTGCTTCTACCTCTTCCTCTGGGTGTGTATTGTATTTGGGGCCTTCTTCTTTCCAAGAGAGTGACCAGCAGAGTCGCTCTGAGTCTGCGCCTATCATCGCCTTCTTCGCACTGACTTGAGGCCTTTTTCCCAATACAAGTCCCAGGCTTGGGCCATGGTCATGTTCTCGAAGTATCCCTTGGATGCGAGCGTCTTGAATTCATCAACAGATCTTGGCTCGGTTCCGACGTCTGAAATGGCATCAGTGTCTCTTCCTGCCGGAATGCCTCCATATTGTTTCAGTATATCCATCGCACGGGCATCCATTTTTCTTTCAATCTCCGTCATCTCTGCTTCTACTATTTTCCTTTTCTCAGACATGGGCACAGCAGAGTGTTGGAGCGGCAGAGTCACTGGAAGTTTGCTGATTATGTCAGCTGCGACAAGTCTTTGTTGAGAGGTTCTAGCAACCATTAAAGTCATATCTTTCGAACCTTCCCCCTCAACTGATTTTCCCTTTTCTTTCTTCTGCTTTTCAGCTGTCTTCTCCTTCACAGCTGCGTCCTTCTTCTCAGCTGCGGACCCTTCCAACGTCTTTAAGTATTCCTCTTCCCCTCTTTTTGGCATCATCAAAGAAGAGAGAAACCCCTGGAAACATGCCAGCAAGCATGAAATCTAAACGACTGATAGCTGAGTTCTGCTTGGATTCTGCTGCGGAGTATGCTGCTCGAAATTATGAGCGAGTGGCGTTGGATTCAGCTGTCACCAACTTCATTTCAGCCATAAGAATGCTGAATTTTTCATTCATGTTCTCTTCGACGCGCAGGAGTTCTTTACGATGAAATTCGCGCAGCAGTTCCATTTCTGTGGTATGAGAGGTATGCATTCTATCAATGTTTTCTTGCATCCTCTTCTTCGTGTCGGCATTATCAGCGCTCCAGATTAGCATCTTGTTGTACAATGCTTTGAAGTATCGAACTTGTTCCACGCGCATTGTCTGCTGCTGTTGCCACCATTCCCGGATCCTGACTATTATTCCACGCAGATCATCAGTAAGATTAGCATCTCGGTTGTCCAGCCGCATATCTAATGAGGCCTGGTGCCTTTCCATCTTCTCTATCTCCGCAAATATAGCCTTGAAAACTTCTCGAATCTCAGTTGTTACCTCCGTCTCAGCTGGCGGCCAAGCAGCGTCAAAGTAAAAGTCTTCTGGAACGATGGTGTCTGTTGGAATGACGGGATCAGGTTTATGGAAACGTCGTTGATCTCTAGCTGATTCTTCATCAAGATCAGGCAGCTCCAGTGAGAAAGGGAAAGTTTGTTCAAACGCATCATCACGGACATAGGGAATCTGTTCAACTGTGACTTGCGGCCGTGATGTGCCCGGTTGAGTCGATTCTGCTGCAGCTTTGGGAGCCTGCACAGTTGACTGTGATTCAGCCGGGGTCTGTTGTGGTATTGACCCAGCTGGCTGAGCCTCAGCTGTCTCAAATTGAACTTTTGAGGAGCAGCCTTGAATTCTGGCTGACTCGTGTTGGGAAGAACATCCTCAGCTGAGTCGGTTGGATTTGCAATGGGGGATGACTCAGCTTCATCTTCACCTTCAGATCCCAGAAAAGTTACGTCTGGGTTGTCTTGGGAATCATGAAGGGCACTTATCTCCTTCTCAGATTCATCGATGATAGTAGGAGAAATGTTCTGTGTTTCTGCCTCTTTACCTCAGGAAGTCTCAACCTCCCGTAGGCCTTCAGTACCTCCTGCAATCTCAACTGCAACGAGGCCTTGGAAAATCCCTTCGACAGTCTCAGCTATCTTGGGGTCTTCAGAGGTGGCATCCACAGGAGTCTCAATTCCGTGGATTGCACTTTCATGGCCCCAGTGTTAACTCCCGGGCGAGATCCATCTCGTGCCTCGATTTCGCATCGCAGCGTCCTCGGCAGAGCAATTGGCACTTCGGTGAGATAGTCTCAACCGTCCGAGCTTCGTCGGTGACAACTTCTTTGTGTATCTTTTTCTTTTCCGTCTCCACTTCGCCTCCGAGATTCATGGTGGAGTTATCGCACCAACCTCCGACCTAGGCTGCGGTGGAGGAGTTTCCCACTCGGTGGCACACCAGCTGAGTGACTTGGAATGGGGTCACTCTTCTCCAAACTCCCGGTTGTTTCCTTCAATAGGGGTTAGTTCGACTTGGGTCCCCGAAATCCCAGTTTCATCGCCAGTTCCCTTAATGCCATCATCAGAGTGAGCTGGGGAAGTGGTCGCAGCAACAACGATTTGCAATCACGCACCACTCCCATAGGATCAATCTCCAGCTGTGATTTGGAAGACTCTCCATGGCCTTCCATCAGTTGTTGCTCATGTAGGATCCTGGATTCCCGCATGGCTTGCTGCATCTCCAATTCTTCAGTCGCAGCAGCAGGGTCCAGATCTTCATCGCTCTCTGAAAGCATGTCAAGATGTGGATGAGTATGATCAGTGGTTCCAGTTAGAGGACAGATACTGGCTTTCTCACGAGCTTCTGCTTCCTCTGCTGCCCTAGCCTGTTCGTTCTCTTTTCGAATTTGTAACATGTTGATGCAGTTATCCTCATCAAGGGCTTGCAGCACTGTATCAACTTCAAGAAACCTGAAGAGTTCCTCTTCCTCCTCAATAAACTCTGGGTGTTCAAACTGCACCCTAGAGTGACTCAACTTCCAATTTCTCCATTCTCACAGACGATTTTGGATGTCTGGATATGGTGGGGATAGTATCATCAAATCATCATCGTCATTCGCTTGTTTTCCTTCACTCTCAGGGATTGAGGGTAGCAGACCTTGCTGCTCAACACCTCACCAAAGATCATCGCGGTGGGGACACAACCCTCTCGACAGGTGAATCAGCTTTCTTAGCTGCCTCTTGCTCCTCAGTTGTTCTGACTACACTGGGTCTTTAACTTACCTCTGCTGATCGGCCTCAGCAGACTTGGTTGTTTCATCTATAATTTCTGGAGACTCTACTTCTCCAGCTGTCTCAGCAATCTGCTCTAGCTGAGTGGCAGACTCAGCTGTTTTCTCAAGCTCTGAGTGCTTGAAGATTCTTCTTCTTCTTTTGGTTTTCACAAGAGGAATATCTGGTTCCACTTCCTCCAGTTCGTCGAAGGTAAATGCCTTCGCAGTTGTCTTAGAGGCAGCTGTCTTCCTTGTTGTGGCAGTCCTCTTCTTCTTAATCACTGGAGAAGGGATTAAAGGTTCATTCTCCTTTGCGGCTGCAGGGGCAGGAGACACGGCTGCAGGGGCAGGTGACTCGGCTGCAGGGGCGTGTCTTGTTTTTCTTTTTCTTTTTTGCAGGGCAGCAGATCTTCTTGCGACTATAGAGGCGGCCCTTCTTCTTGGGAGGGGAGGAGACAGCAGGGTCAGCTGATTCCCCCTCACTTGTGTCCGCTTTCTTGGCATAAGCTCTCTTCTGTGCTCCGGAGAGATTTGATCGGAACATCTTTTTGTTAACATGGAACGCCTTTTCATGTTGGAGAGGAACACCTTTCACTTCCATCAGTCGGCCAATCACCAGGCCATACCCCAAGGATCCTCCGAACGATCCATCTTCCTTGAAGGACTTATTCCCAATATTTTGGCAGAGTCCGCTGTATACAAACTTAGCCCAGTTTACCTTCTTCTCCTCCATGATCGCAGCCATCACGATCAGCTTGGTTTTGGACAGCTGATTAAAGCTTCCAAATTTGATGTCTACACACTTGGCAACAATGTCCAACAGCTTATGGTAATCTTCCTTCAGCAGCTTCTTATCAGCTATGTAGACAATTTTCGCAGCACAATCAGGTTTGGCCACTTCCTTCCATGCAACAGCCAGGTTTACATCAGCTTCATAGATCTCCGGCACTCCTACCGCCGATAGCAAACAGTGTTCTGCCAAATCCTTGGCAGTGATTGTGAATTCTTTCTCGTGAATAGAGGACTTGATGCCCTCGTCGTGAACTTCAGCGTTCACATAGAACTGCACGACCTCCTCCACGTAGGTCATTTGAAACTCCATTGTGAGAAAGGGTTTCAGCCCAGACTTCTCCACTTTCTCAGCTATTTTCTTCACATGGGTTTCGTCGAACCCCAGTTTGATCATTCCTTCAAAATCCACGGTAGACCCAGTGTGGATTTGTTTTCCCAACTTAACAAAATCGTAAGTAGATGCCATTTCTTGAAGATTTACCAAACGAAACTTTGAAAATGTGCTTTGAAAATCTGTAGGGTTTCGAGAGAGAATTTTCTTTCTTTGCTTTTGGGAGAGATGAACAGTTTGTGTAAAGTGAGAGAAGAACGGACGAAATGGTATATGTATGGTTTATGAAAGGACATGCGGATGGTTTTTGAAATTAGATTGAGATCAACGGCTCAGATTTAGCACGCCGATTAGCATTTAATTTCTTGCATTTAATGCGGCAGCATTTATATCCAATCATAGGCTTGGTTGTGCAGCTTTTGACTGTATCTGTCATTATTGCGCTGACGTCATTCTTAAAAACATTCCCGCTTAGTAAAAACGACTGCGTTTTTGTCACTTAGCTCATAAATAACTCAGCTTACTCCCTAGCTGATTCAACTCTTCTCTCTTTTCACAGCTGTCAGCTAACTTGACGCAGCTGATTCTTCGATACGGCTGACTCACTTAGCTGATTTATAAACTTAGCTTCATTTTTATCTTTTCTCGTTTCATTTATTCTCCTTGAATCTTCTGAGTGTTAACTCAGCTCAATTAACCCTAGCTCATGCTTGAGTTCTTCAAATCTTGATTCACATAATGGCTTTGTGAATATGTCAGCTAACTGTTTATCAGTTGAGATATATTCCAAGGTGATGTTCTTCTTTTCAACATGATCTCTTATGAAGTGATATCTGACATCAATGTGCTTTGTTCTTGAGTGCAACACAGGATTTTGAGTGATTGCAATAGAACTTGTGTTATCACACATAATTGGAATCTCTTTTTCTTCAATATCATAATCTCTCAGTTGTTGTCTCATCCATAAGACTTGGGCACAATTGTCGCCCATGACTATGTACTCGACCTTTGTGGATGTGGCTATTGAGTTTTGCTTCTTGCTAAACCAGGAAACCAGTCTGTTTCCAAGCATTTGACATGTGCGTGAAGTGCTCTTCCTGTCCACTCTACATCCAGCATAGTCAAAGTTTGAGTAACCAATAAGCTTGAATCCTCCTTCCTTTGGATACCATAAGACGACTTCCTGGCATCCCCTCAAATACCTTAGGATTCTCTTAGCTGCAGTCATATGGCTTTCTTTTGGTGCAAATTGAAATCTTGCACATACACCTACAGCAAAGGTGATGTCTGGCCTACTTGCTGTGAGATAGAGCAGTGAACCAATAAGTGCTATGTATCTTGTTTGATCCATGTGCTTGCCATCTGCATCCATATCAATCTTGACAGATGTATTCATTGGTATTTTCACAGAAGATTTCTCTTCCATACCAAATTTCTTCATTAAATCTCTGGTATACTTTGTTTGACTTATGAAGGTTCCATCCTTCAGCTGTTTAACTTGAAGTCCTAGAAAGAATGTCAGCTCTCCCATCATGCTCATCTCAAATTTGCCTTGCATGAGGTTTGAGAATTATCACACAGCTCTTTGTTTGTGGATCCAAAAATAATGTCATCCACATATATTTGAACAAGCAGTATACTCTCTCCATCTTGAATTCTGAAGAGTGTTCTATCCACTTTGCCTTTGGTGAATCCATTATATGTTAGGAATTGAGATAATGTATCATACCATACTCTTGGTGCCTGTTTCAATCCGTAAAGAGCTTTCTTGAGCTTGTACACCTTATCTCCAAGAGTCTTCTGCTCAAATCCTGGAGGTTGTTCAACATAGACTTCTTCTTCCAATAATCCATTCAGGAATGCACTTTTTACATCCATTTGATATACAATGAAATTCTTGTGTGCAGCATAGGCAAGAAACATCCTTATTGCTTCTAATCTTGCAACAGGGGCAAAGGTTTCATCAAAATCTATTCCTTCTTCTTGGCAATACCATTTGGCTACCAATTTTGCTTTGTTTCTTACCACAGAACCTTCTTCATTCATCTTGTTTCTGAAAACCCATTTTATGCCAATAACATTTTGATGAGTTGGTCTTTGAACCAATTCCCATACTTTGTTTCTTTCAAACTGATTCAGCTCTTCTTGCATGGCCTGAATCCAATGTATATCATCCAATGCTTGGGACACATCTTTTGGCTCTATTTGGGAAATAAAGCAAGTGAACATTGCTTCTTGTTGAGCTCTGGATCTGGTTCTTACACCGTCTCTTACATCTCCAATGACTAGTTCTGGTGGATGGTCTCTTAGCCATCTCACATCTGGTTGGAGTAAGTTAGCTGGGTTCAGTCGTCTTGCAGTTGTGTTGTCTTGAGCAGCTCTTTCATCATCACTTAGCTGCAGATTTTCCAGCTGTCTTTGAGATTCAGCTATCTCATCTTCACCTTGATTAATTACTCCAATTTTCAGCTTCAACATAGGGACTCTTCTGTATAGTTGGTTGATTCAGTTTATCAGCTAACTCTTCAATGTCTTCTCCATTTACATAAGGTTCATCAAAAACCACGTGGATAGACTCTTCTGTGACCATAGTCCTTTTGTTCAACACTCTATAGGCTTTGCTTTCAGCTGAGTATCCCAAGAAAATACCTTCATCAGCTTTAGCATCAAATGCCTTTAGATTAATCTTCCCATTGTTGTGGATGAAGCATTTACAACCAAATATTTTAAAGTATGCAACATTTGGCTTTCTCCCTATCCAGATTTCATATGGAGTCTTTGTCAGCTGTCTGTTTATCATGCATCTATTTTGAGTATAGCATGCAGTGTTTATGGCTTCAGCCCAAAATCTTTTAGGCAGCCCTGCTTCAGCTAACATGGTCCTTGCAGCTTCCTTGAGACTTTGTTCCTTCTTCTTTCGCAACTCCATTCTCACGGAGTCCTTGCTCTGAGATAGTTCGTGAGTAATACCATTTTCAACACAGTACTGAGTTATTATTCCATTGACAAACTTAGTTCCTCTATCAGATCTTATCTTTATGATGGTTTGACTTTTCTCATTTTGAACTCTTTTCATCAGCTGTGGTAACTTCTGCAAAGTTTCTTTCTTTTTACACATGAAAATTGTCCACGTATATCTTGAATAATCATCCACCACTACTAGAGTGTATTTCTTTACACTTATGCTGGCTGGCTCAACTGGACCAAATAGATCCATGTGTAACAGATGCAGTATCCTTGTTGAAGATGGACTTGACTTCTCTTTGAATGATGATTTAATCTGCTTTCCCATCTGGCATGCATCACAAACACTTTCTTTCTTGTATACTGAGTCTAGGAGTCCTTCTACAAGATTACTCCTTGCAAGCTTGTTAATTGTCTTGAAATTCAGGTGACTCGGCTTCTTATGCCACAGCCAACTTGATTCGGCTGTACTCTTTGCTAATAAACAAGTGCTTGGTGTGGCAGTCGACCAGTCTACCACATACATGTTCTTTTGTCTGGATCCTTGCAACACTACTTCATTTGATTCAGTGTCTTTGATTTGGCACACTCCCATATTGAATCCAACAATGTAGCCCTTGTCACAGAGTTGGTTGATGCTTAACAAATTGAAATTGAGGCCTTCAACATATGCAACATCTGTGATTTCTAATCCATTTTTCTTGATGGATCCAGTGCCTCTTATTTCCCCTGGAGCTTCATTTCCTCCAAATATGACTTTTGCACCTCTAATCTCCTTGAACTTTGACAAATTTTTCTTGTTTCCTGTCATTTGTCTGGAACAGCCACTATCCATGTACCAGGTTCCTTGGCACTCAGCTGTTCTTTGAACCTGCAATCAAGGAAATTAGTTTTTAGGTACCCATACTTGCCTGGGTCCTGAGGGGTTAGTGATGTAAGATGATCCAACCAACCTATAGCAAAATTATTTGACTCTAAGTGGTTGCCATCTATTTGTGCCATAATCATAATTCACTTTGGCAAATTGCTTGGGGGCTTTAGGTTCATACAAATTGTCTCTTTTGTCCGTATGCCTGTGTGTGTGTTTTAGCGAGTTGCCTTCTTTGAGTAATTGTGATATCTCCGAGTGTAGTGCTTGGGTGCATATGTGTGTGCGATAATGGCTTTGTTGCCTTTGGAATGACCTTTCTTTGAGTTCTAGGTCTTTGCCATTTTGGCATGTATTCCATAGGTCTTGGCTGATATTTCACATTATTCCAATCAGCTTGACTTAGGTAGTTTCTACCATTCCCATCATTTGTTTTCCTTTGATAGAACTTCTGGGGATTCTGGTAGCTCTGTTTCTTCTTTACAGAGTACTTCCTATTTGGAGTTTGCTGAGGAACTCTGCTGGATTTCTTCTCAGTTGTCCTCTCAGCATACTCAACTGGCTGTTTTCCTTTTCCTTTATATCCTATGCCAGTTTGTTTGTGATTGTGCTTTGGAATGACTGTGTGTGCAACATTTGGTGTCTTGGATTTTTGAGATGCTTCATTACTTCAAGATCCTTTTTCCAAGGTCACTCTAGGAGTTTGACTATGCACAAAGGAATTGAATCATATGCCTGTCTTGTCTCCACATTCTTTTTGGCTCATGATGTAATGGCCCGCCTTCCAGATCGACGACTATCCCCACAAACCAACACAAGTCTTTCCAGCGCGCTTTGTCCTCACTCACGCGCACCCTGAGAGCAGCTTCCCAAGGGGTCACTTATCCCACAATTGCTCTGGGCCAAGCACGCTTAACTTTGGAGTTTTTATGAGATGAGCACCAGAAAAGAAGATGCATCTTGTTGGTATGAGTAGTACCTATCAAATCTTTTAAGCTCTCCTCAACTGTATAGTCCCATACCTACACAGTCTCAGAATCTCCTCTTTTTCGGGTGTGGGATCGGTTCATTCATGTCCCCCTCCGCCTAGAAGCCTGCCAAGAGCCGCTCCTTGTCCGTGCCTTCTTGCACCGGCGATCACTCCCCGCCCTCTTCGGCCCCGGGCATCACAAGCCCACCAGCTTCCGCTTGGTTAGTACCCGAACCACACCTTACTAGGAGAGGTCCCGCTCTGATACCATCTGTAACGGCCCACCTTCCAGATCGACGATTGTCCCCACAAACCAACACAAGTCTTTCCAGTGCGCTTTGTCCTCACTCACGCGCACCTAAGAGCAGCTTCCCAGGGGGTCACCAATCCCACAATTGCTCCGGGCCAAGCACGCTTAACTTTGGAGTTTTTATGAGATGAGCACCAGAAAAGAAGATGCATTTTGTTGGTATGAGTAGTACCTATCAAATCTTTAAGCTCTCCTCAACTGTATAGTCCCATACCTACACAGTCTCAGAATCTCCTCTTTTTCGGGTGTGAGATCGGTTCATTCATTTCCCCCTCCGCCTAGAAGCCTGCCAGGAGCCGCTCCTTGTCCGTGCCTTCTTGCACCGACGATCACTCCCCACCCTCTTCGGCCCCGGGCGTCACACATGATAAGGTCATCCAATGATTTAGATGCCTTTGTGAATGAAGCAATCACATTTTTGAGATCATTTTCTCTCTTTTCCGTAGCAGCTATTTCTGCTATTAGTTTAGCATTCTCAGCCTTCAGCTCTTTATTCTCATCAGCTAAGTGACTTAGAGTACTCAGTTCCTTAGTCAGTTGTGAGTTTTGGCTTTTGAGCTGGCTGTTTTCCTCATTTAATAGTGACTGTGAGGATTTAATGTGCTCAAAATCTTTCATCATTTTTCCTAATGAATCATAAAGATCAGTGGGTGATGAAGTATGTGTGTCACAATCACTATCACTAGAATCTGAGTGAGATGAGTTAGAGTGTACCTCATCTTCCTAGTCAGGTTGATCTTGTTCTTTAGCCATTAGACAGATTAAGGCTTCTTCTTCAGAGTCACTTGAGTAGTCAGTTTCACTACTCTCTGAGTCTGCTGCTTTTTTGTTTTTTTTGAGTTACACACACATACTTCACTGGGGATAGAACCCCTGACCTCCCACACATTGGGGGGAGTGATACCACTAGGCCAAATGGCTGGTCTCTGAGTATACTGCTTCTTTTGACTTAGCCGTGTGTCGGTCTCAGCAGCCAACATTGCTCTTTTCTTTTCTTGCCTTCTTTCTCTGAAGACTTTTCTTTCTTTTTCATTTCTGTATTTATTCACTACAGGATACGGACAGTCAATGGCAAAGTGTCCTGGTTGTCTGCAATTCCAACACAGGTTTTCAACCTTTTGATCAGCTCTCTTATTTCTTGGGTTGTTAGCTCTTTGATATTCGACCTTTTGATACTCAGTTCTCTTTGGTGGCCTATCTTCCCTTGACTTAGAGGGAGCTGAATGTCTTCTGGAAGAATCACCTTTGTTCTTTTTGTAGTTCTTGCTGAAGAACTTATTGAATCTTTTAACCATCAAGGCAATTTCCTCCTGGTCAATGACTTCTTTGGTTTCAGCTCTCTTCCCTTCCTTGACTATGAGTGTAGTTGTTTTGGGTACAGCTATCTCCTCTTGATCCTTTTTTCTCAGCTCAAACTCATATGCTTTGAGGTCTGAGAATAGTTCATGATTGGACGTTTTTGATAGGTCCATCGAGTGCCTTAGAGCCATGGTCTTCATTTCCCACTCACCGGGAGGCTCCTTAGTATCTTCATACACATCTCTTCTCGTGTGTATTCTTTCCAAGTCTTTGAGAGCTCATATGTAATTTCAGTGAATCTAGCATCCAGCTGATCCATTGTTTCACCTGCAAGCATTTTGAAATTTTCAAATTTTTGAACAACAACGGATAATTTATTTTCCTTGATTTGCTCAGATCTTTCACAAATTAAGGTTACTTTGTCCCAGATTTCTTTGGCTGTTTTGCAAGATTTGACTTTGTTGAACATGGCTTTGTCCAAAGTCTTGTAAAGTATATCTTTGGCCACGTTGTTAAGGTTGTATCTTTTTCTATCATCATTTGCCCATTCAGCTCTTGGCTTTTCAACCATAGCTGGTCTGGGAGGGGCATCCTCCTCTTCTTCAGCTGCAGCAGCTCTCCTTGCAGCTGTGTTCGCCTTCATTATTTGCAGTGGCCCATCCTCTATCACTATCCAGATCTCATCATGTAAAGCTGATAGATGAGCCTGCATACGTATTTTCCACTCATCAAATTCTTCAATGGTAAACATAGGAATGTGTGTCAAATTTGCTTCCATGATAATAACTTTGCTGTTTTAAAAAATGGTTTTTGAAAGAACAAGTGTTAACAACTTCTTTGAAAGTCCTTGATGGACAGCTAAGTTAGTTAACCAGCAGAGTTAGCCACTCAACAGACTCAACTGAGTTGTTGATAGAATAACTCAGCTGCTTAGTCTTATACTTAACTTGGCTGTGATAAGATTTTCAGCGGAAGACTTAACACCCTTGAATTTGGTTTAAGTTTGTTTTAACACTTGGTTTTAGCACTTTGTTAAATCAATTGGATAGCAAATTATCAGCAGATATTAAATGATATGCGATGAAGTAAATCTTTGAAATGTAAATGACACAATAAATTTTATAGAGGTTCGAAGATGGGGTAATTCTTCTAATCCTCTCTTCTCCAACTCCTGGAGGAATCCACTAAGTATTGATCAGAGTACAAAATCGTTATCAGTCCAGATACAAGTCTTGATCACACAGTTGACTTGATCCTTTGGGACTCAGTCTGGAGATGCCTTGGTCACACAGCTAGCTTCTCATACGACTCAGCTTCTTCACAGGCATTTTGCCTTGCTACTCTGACTCACTTGCTCTAGCTTCTTGGAATTGATCACGAAGCCCTCCAATAGTTTGAGACTGGTTCGACCTTGAACCTTTCTACAATCCTCCTTGGAATGTAGACCCCTTTTGATTCTTCAAAAGTTTCCTCTTCAACAGTATGAAGTTGTCTTTCCTTCACAGCTTGGTGTTGGATTGATTTCCTTCAAAGTTTAGGGTTGAGGATTTGCTTGAATAACTTGAGTTATTTTTGCAGGTTACAGCTTGAATAATAACTTGAAAGTTCGTGGTTCAGGGTAACCCTCTCTCAAAGTGATTCCTCTCGCTTTTTATAGTGCTCTTTCAAAAATCGCCGTTGAAGAGATAGCTGATTTTCAAAAGACACTAGTGGTCGTTGGCTTGTCTTGTTGCGATCCTTGAAATTGACATTACCTCGTATTAAATGAACCTTGACTTTTCGTAGCCGACACAGTGCGATGCTTCCCATTGGTTTATTCCTTTTGCACGCTTCCTCGGGATCGAGCACTTTAGAATATTGCAGACATGGAAGTATTACTTGTTTAAGTAACCTTCTTGATTTACGTAACGGACTCTTTTCGATTGTCTTGACTTGATCAGTTCCTTAACTTCCCAGGTGACTTCGAGTCGCCTCCCAATCATTGGAAGACTCATTTGTCACTTCAACTTGACTTGGTTGTCTTGAGTTGACTTGACCGACACTTCTCATAGCAAGATTATAGTTGTTACTCCTTGATCGAGTTCTTGACTTCTCCTCCTTGCCATACTCACCGCTTCACAATGAGTCTTCATCTTTTAGCCTTTGGTTGACTTCTTGCATATCCGGGCATACCGACTTGACTCGGCTTGTACAAATTTCTATCTATTACAATGCAAATTACAAAGAAAATGGGGTGCCAACTTTCTAGTCTAAGTTTTACATGGCATTCATCAAAATCTAAACAATAAATTTCCCAACAAGTAGTGCAAATAGATTTTTAGTGGTCAAGTGAGTTAGTGGAATTTCTAATAACACTATCATTGAAGCTCGAGATGCCACATATTTTGAGGATATTTTTCCTTTTAAAACAAGAATTCCATATGAACCTTATAAGTCAAACCTTGAAATTTCTAGAGGCGAATTATCTACTAGTGTAATTTAGAAAATAATGAAGAAACACTAGTAGAATTAAGAAGCAGTAAAAGAACTAAGTTTAGTAAGAATTTTGGAGATGACTTTATCATCTTTTTAGTCGAAGGAGATCCCCAAACTTATGATGATGCAATATCTTCAATAGATGCACCTTTTTTGAAAGAAGCGATCAATGATGAATATAATTCTGTTATTCAAAATAATACTTGGGTTTTATCTGATTTACCTCCTGGTAGTAAACCAATAGGGTGTAAATGGATTTTTAAGAAGAAATCAAAGATTGATGGTTCAATAGATAAGTATAAGGCCAGGCTAGTGGCGAAAGGATTTACACAACAAGAAGGAATAGATTATTTTGATACTTATTCTCAAGTTACTAGGATTTAAACTATTAGGGTCTTGTTGGCTTTAGCATCTATAAATAAGTTAATGATACATCAAAACTACATTTTAAATGGTGATTTAGATGAAGAAATTTATATGGAACAACCTGAAGGTTTTAAGGTCAAAGGACAAGATCATAAGGTATGTAAGTTAGAAAAAACTTTATATGGTTTGAAACAAGCACCCAAACAGTGGCATGAAAAGTTTAATGATATTATACAAGGTTATGGATTTAGGTCAAATGAACATGATAAATGCATATATTTTAAGGAAGAAAATGGTGGATATGTGATGAGTGTAAAATATACATGCATTTTGGGGCTTAAAATGATAAAAATTTGATGCATGTGCACGCATATTTAGTGTGTTTTGGTTGGTTTCATTTGTTGGGCGTGATACTGCGTATTCTTATAACTTCTTACAGGAAGTGAAGCTAAATTGGATAAAAAGAGATATCATTTTCCAAAGTATAGGTCAAGAGCTAAGGTACAAGCAAAAATATGAAGGAGAGAAGCATGGATGGTCGAAAAAAAAAGAGAATTTCCTTCAAAAACGTCCAAATGCGCTAACAGTTTCTAGCACTGGCAGGGTTTAGTATTTAGGCCATAATTTTCTCTACAAAATTAATATTAAGGTGATTCAAGTGGCTATGGAAAGCTAGAGAAAGGGCTACAACTTTCATGAAGACCCCAGGAGCAAATTCAGACAATAACACGGATAAAAACACGTCAAACGGCTAGACCGTGTGGTGTCACATGGACGTGTGAAAATGTCGGTGTGAGATGACACAACCGTGTGAAGTGGGGAAAACAGGGGACAGAACCAGGCCCGCACGGCCAGACCGTGTGAAACCACACAACCGTGTGGGAAATGGCAAAAATCCACACGGTCGTGTGGTGCCACACGGCCAAGCATGTGGGACTCTGCCAGACGCATGTTTTTTGGAGTTCTTCTGCTATTCCAACTCTACAAGTGACCTCTCCAAGCACCTATATAAAGAGGACTAAGGCCTGAACGAATTTGGATCTTAATACATCATCCAATATCACTTCATACAGAGAAAACACATCAAATAACACAGGAACGCAAGAATCAAATATCTTCTTAGAGAGGAAGGCTAGGTCGCGAAGAACACCACAAGGCTTTCGCATCTACGGGAGCACAAGAGCTTTGAAGGCTTGGAAGGAGAATCCATCCTGACAAGAAGGGGTTTTTTTCTATGTCTAAGATCTCTTGTCTGTGCTTAAACGATGTCATAATGTTGATTCAAATTTGTCTATGAGTTTGTAATCAATGTTTGGCATATCTTTTGATCTTAGGGGCATAATCGAAACGTGGATTCATGTTAAATATGATTATTTATTTTCTTAATTAATTTTTGCTTTCTATTTTATGAATATGAGTGCTTATTCTTAATTGCCTTTTATTTGGCCAATAATTTACATGTCATATTTGTTAGTTCGAGATTCGGGAGATGAGTTCTAACAAAGACGTAAATTGAATTTAGACATAAATTGAGTTCTAAGCAGTATCTGGGTAAATGGAAAAAATACATGAAGCTCGAAAAAGAAAGAAATATTTCTAAAAAAGAAGAGAAAATCGAGCAAAGCAAAAGAAAAATTATGAAAATTATGAAAAAAATGAGAACTTGAGGCTAAAGAAAAAGAAAAAGAAAAATATGCAAAAAAACCCTAAGAATGAAAAAGGAGAAATAAGGGTGGAATCAAGTTGAAAAAGAAAATTAGTATTATGCTGAAATTGGGTTGGTGAATTGCAAGTTTGTATGCGTAAAGTCTATTTGCTCAAGTCAAGTCACTTAATCCAAATTTTTCCTACCCTTACCAAAGAGCCTATATTACAACCAAATGAAAAGTCCTTTTTGATTCTTAGATTGCGCACACAAAAGTGGTCGAGATGTTAGACAATTTGTAAGCCTATGGTAGTTCTACTTTCACTGAATTGCAATTGAGCGTAAACACTATCCATACACTTTTTAGAGTCGAGTGATACACTATCTACTTGTGAGTCGCTATGTCAAGTACCCAAGAGAGTATTGATTATGCCGAGCTTATGAATGATGACTTCTTGATAATGAACTGAATGGTTTACTTGAGTATGGAGTCAAATGCTATTTAATGTTCATAATGTTCTTGTGTGTTCTTTTAACCCTTGATATTATTTTTCTTAATTTGCTCGAGAACGAGCAATGCTTTAAGTTTGGGAGATTTTGATAAGTGTAAAATATATGTGCATTTTGGGGCTTAAAATTATAAATATTTTATGCATTTGCACGCATATTCAGTGTGTTTTGGTTGGTTTCCTTTGTTGGGCGTGATACTGCGTATTCTTGTAACTTCTTACAGGAAATAGAGCTAAATTGGATAAAAAGAGATATCATGTTCCAAAGTATAGGTCAAGAGATAAGGTATGAGCAAAACTATGAAAGAGAGAAACATGGACGGTCGAAAAAAAAAGGAATTTCTTTCAAAAATGTCCAAATGCGCTAACAATTTCCAGCACTGGTAGGGTTTAGTATTTTGGCCATAATGTTCTCTACAAAATTTACATTACGGTGATTCAAGTGGATATGGAAAGCTAAGAGAAAGAGCTACAACTTTTATGAAGACCCAAGAGCAAATTTAGACAATAACATGGACAAAAACACATCACATGACCGGACCATGTGGTGTTACACGGTCGTGTGAAAATGCCGGTGTGAGATGACACAACCGTGTGAAGTGGGGAAAACAAGGGACGGAACTAGGCCCGTAAGGCCAGACCGTGTGAAACCACACAACCGTATGGGAAAGGGCAAAAATCCACATGGCCGTGTGGGACTCTGCCAGACGCATTTTTTTGGAGTTCTTCTCCCATTCCAACTCTACAAGTGACCTCTCCAAGCACCTATATAAAGAGGACCAAGGCCTGAACGAATTTGGATCATCATACATCATCCAATATCACGTCATACAGAGAAAACACATCAAATAACATAGGAACGCAAGAATCAAAGATCTTCTGAGAGAGGAAGGCTAGGTCGCAAAGAACACCACAACGTTTTCCCATCTACGGGAGCACAAGAGCTTCGAAGGCTTGGAAGGAGAATCCATCCTGACAAGAAGAGGTTTTCTTTCTATGTCTAAGATCTCTTGTCTGTGCTTAAAGCATGTCATAATGTTGATTCAAATTTGTCTATGAGTTTGTAATCAATGTCTGTGCTTAAATATGATTATTTATTTTCTTAATTAATTTATGATTTCTATTTTATGAATTCGAGTGGTTACTCTTAATTGTTTTATTTGGCCAATAATTTGTATGTCATATTTGTTAGTGCGAGATTTGGGAGATGAGTTCTAACAAAGACGAAAATCGAATTCAGACATAAACGAATGTAATGTGTCGGGAGACCTACAACTGTTTGTGGGGAGTCATGCAATTCATAAATCTTTTGGGAGTTAGTAATAATTGTAACGTATCGGGAGATCTATAATTGTTATTAATCTACAGTTTATTTATCACTCAGAAGGGGGAATAGACTAACTTAGAAATTGAACCCATAGAATTGCATGAATTGGTTTTTAAAACTTTATTTGCATTTAATATTGAAGAAACATGTTGAGATTATGTGCCTAAGGTTGCTCATGTGGTTGTTGAAAATACTTGTGGGGTTCGCAAATTTATTTATTTTTCCTTTTAATTTTTGATTTTTATTATTAAATACCCAATATTCGGTCGCTTCAATAAAATTGGAATGCGATGTTATTATAGCCTAAGTGTTTCGAATATCAATCCTTGAGGAATACGACCTTGCTTGCCATTATTCTATAAACTACATTGTACACTTGCAGTTGTATGAACCAAATATTTTTGGCGAACAATATGTAATATTGTGTTTATATATGGAGACATTAATTTTTGTGTCAAACATGAAGTTTATTGAAATAGTGAAAGTTTATTTGTCTAATAACTTTGAGATGAATGATTTAGGAGAAGCACATATAATATTGGATATGAAAGTTAGGATGACAAAAGAAGGCATTTTATTAAACCAATCCGACTCTATCGAAAAATTCTTGAGGAAATTCAGTTATTATGATTGTAAGTCAGTTTCTACTCCTTATGATCCAAATATACATTTACACAAAAACTTGTGTGAACCTATATCTCAATTGAAGTATTCTCAAATTATTGGGTCATAATTATATTTCACCAATAGGACTCGACCAGATATTTCCTATGCAGTTGGAAGACTTAGTAGATATACTCATAATCCTAGTAAGAGCCATTTGACTGTTTTAGAAAGAATTCTTAAGTATCTTAGAGGAACTTTAAGTTACTCCTTATGTTAAAAGGCTTTCCAAGTGTAGTTGAAGGATATAGTGATGCCAATTGGATTACTGATAACTCTGAGATTAAGCAACTAATGGATTCGTTTTCATGTTTGGTGGAGCTGCTATAACTTGGGGATCTAAGAAACAAACTCTTATATCTAGAAGTACAATGGAAGCTGAATTAATAGCTCTAGATACAACTTGTACAACTTCTGAATGGTTGAGAGATTTTATTACTTGATATTCCACTAATTCCTAAACCTTTACCTACCATTCTATACACTGTGATTGTAAAGCTATAATTGATCTTGTGAAGCAGACACCTTCTAATAAGAAAATGAGTAGACACTTACAAGCAAGATATAAAAGTATAAAGTCATTATTAAAGAGAAATGTGATATCTCTTAATTTTGTGAAATCTGAGAAGAATTTGGCAGACAATTTAACCAAAGGTCTACCAAATAAAGGTGTGTTTGAATCATCGAGGGGGATGGGCATAAGCCCACAAAGGAGTCACCTCCGGGAGTAATCCAACCTTTATGATTGGAAACCCCATGAAGAAGGTTCAATGGGTAGGAACAACCTGTAATGCGTGACTCATTTAGCACTACTTTATAAGAAGTGTAACTTTTTCCCGTCCCTATAGTGATAGTGTTATATAGTGTGATGTTAGGATGGGCTTTGACCCTTAATGAGACCAAGGCGGGAATTCCGCAGGGTATGATCACACGTACCCTTGGAGGTTTCACCTAAATGAGGGTTTCTATGAGGCGGTGGCTATGGGTTTGGGCAAATCCTAGAGACTCTCATGAGAATCAAGATTAGAGCGCATGGCCATTAACAGCGCTAACCCACTTTGAACAAAGACCGATATCGATACCGTGTGTGTGATGTATTGAAATTTGGTCAAGGGACCTAATTCAAAACGTAGTTCATTATGGCTCCCTCAAATATAAATCATCAACACTAAGTGTAGGTTCAAGCCCGGAAGGTCCTGCACCCATTGCATAGTATCTAGTTGCCCTACTACATTTCTTTTATATATATGTTGAAGTTTTAAACCCTGTGGGGGATTGTTACATTTTAAAGCTTTAAAACTTCAACGACTATTTCAATTTATTCAAATGGATTGAATTTTGTAACTCTCCAAATAAATTTTGTAACACCCCCATAATAACCCATTATTTTAATTCAATTTTGTTGTTTCAAATATAATCCTAAACACTATATATAGGGTTCTTAGAGGTCTAGTTAGGCATTAACAAGCATATATACCTACAATATTCTTATACTCTCAAAATTATTATTTTGTGTTTGGACAGCGCGATAAGGTCTTGTTCGTTAGTGTTATTGTGATCGTACTCATAATAGAAGACATAGGCATGGTCTTCTTAGGTTTTATCTTAGGGTGGTGGTGAGCCGTCAGAACCTGCACGGAGAGAGGCCATCACGATCTTAGGACAACGTCAAGTGGCGTGACTCCTACAAGTCAGCGTTTTCTATTTTCATGAATCTATATTAGTTTAATATATTTATAAATTACATTCTTTATTGAAGTCATTTTTCTTATATTTTATATGCATGAAGCTATTTTATTTGCAACATTAAAAGAAAAATTCTCAACACTCAGCATTGTTTTACTTCCTTGCACTATTCTTCGCTTTTACTTTTACACTTAACTATTTCTATTTTCTGACACTGCTTCTTGTTTATTCTTCAGGAAATGAGAGCTATAGTATTGTTGAGTTGATGGCCTACACAAAGAAGGAGAAGAAGAAGGCCAAGGGAAAGTCTGCTACTGGCGGGAGCTCGAGCGCCCTGCCTCGGAGTGATGGTGAGCAAGGGTCGCGCTCTTGCCGGCCGGAGGGTGACCAGCACCTCGGTTCGCGGTTCGGGGATTATGTTAATATTGTTCCTGCCCCCCGTGACGAGACCCCTCCCATCCGAGGTATTAACCGGACGAGGTCTTTCCATCCGGGGACTTAGACGGGTGAGGTAAATTTACTACGACCCCCCGTGAGGAGGCCCCTCCTATCCGAGGTCTTAGCTAGATGAGGTATTCTCATCCAGGGTCTTAGCTGGATAAGATCTTTCCATCCGGGGACTTAGCCAGCTGAGGTTTGATGAGGAGAGCGCCCAAGTGGTCAATGATCACCGCCATATTTGGCAATTAACTGCACGCAAGAAATCAGAGCAGAAACATGAAAATAAGTTATTCATTGTTTGAAAACTGATAAAGTTTTACGCCCTTGGGTGGAAATAGACTGAAATAGAAATAAAAATATTTAATGCCTCCCAGGCAGAAATTAACTGAAAATAAATGAAAACTACTAAAGTTGTTGGAGAACGAGGAAGAACTGGCGGTTGTGGGAGCTCACGAGATCTACGACTCCTAAGGTCGGGCGGCGCCCTCACTGTTTAGATGGGGTGCTTGCTCATCTTCCGAACATTCCCTAGTGGTCTTGATATCTCCAATGGTTTCACCTGCTCCAGACTCCTTGGGGAACTTCAGCTTGAGGTGAACTGTGGAGGGGATGGCTCGGAACTGATTTAGGTTTGGCCTTCCCAAAATCATATTGTACAGAAAGGGAGCGTCTACAATGAGGAAACGGACCATCTTCGTAAATCGGTGTGGGGTATCCATCCCAATGTAAGTGGTAGTTGATCTCGCCCGTGGACTTGATCACTTCTCCGGTAAAGCCAATCAGGGGTGCTGAAACTGGGCGGCATGTGTTGGGTCAATCTTCACCCTGTCAAATGCCTCTCGGAATATGACATCTACAATACTGCCAATATCCACTAGGACCCTCTTGACCACAAAGTTGGCCAGCATGACAGATACAACAATTGCATCCGGGTGGACCTGGGTTTTTGGGATGTAATCTTGAGTGCCAAATGTAATTGACATGTTCATGGCCTGCGGCGATTCCACCATTCTCTTCTTGGATGGGGCTTCCTCTGGGCGCTCCTTTCGTTCCTTGCTACATTCTCGAAGAGCACTCTGGGCATATTTCGCCTCTGGTCCTCCGGAAATCACATTTATGACTTCGGCTACGTGAGAGTCACGTTTTTCTTCTATGCGGGGATTGGAACTGCGTTGGTCTTGTTGAGGTTCTTCTTCACTCGACCTCGGGTAACAGCAAAATTTGCTCTGATCCACGTAGTCCATCAAGTATCCCTTCTGAATGAGTCGTTAAATCTCTTTCTTCAGAATGAATCAGTCTTCAGTAGTGTGCCCCATGTCCCTATAATATCCGCAGTACAAATGGGAGGGTGTCCATGAGGGATTATTCTTCAGTGGATGCGCCAGATCAATGATCCCCTTCTTCTGGGCAGCTATCAGTACTTCCGCTATTAACACATTCAGAGGGGTGTACGAGGTAGGCGAATTTCTTCAGCAGGCAAAGCCCCCCAAGAGGCGGGGGCGACCCCCCTCTTGCATATGGGGGAGGGGGCGACACTCCTCCAGGAGGAGGAGGGCTGGCCGGCCGTCTTCCAAGCGGCCGTTCTTTTTGTTGATCTATGGCCCCCGCGGCCAACAGCTTGAGATCCGGCTTCACGTGATTGAGATCAGATTTGAATCTTTGTGTGCTATTGTTGTTCCCACAGACGACACCAAAATGATGCTACTTTTTAGAGTAGATCACTCCAAGTCAAATATGTTGATGAAAGTCAAAGTGTTCTCCTTCCCAAAGGGGGAAGTCTTCCAAGTCTTTTTCTCCGAGAGCTGAAAATTCTTCAATTGGAAACTTGCCTGCACACACGCGCAAATATTAGAGGGCCCGGGGATTGTCCCAGGGAGGCCCCTCCAATGTTCAAAGTCAGATAACTTACAAATGAAGAGGATGGACCTCTTTATACCAAGGTGATGGGCCTTGTGAGTTGTGTAGGAGAAATTGACCTGTGGGCCGAGTTATTCTGTTAATAGCACATTGGGCAATTAATAATATTTCAATATATAAATTGAATTATATATTAATTATTAAAAGTTATTTTTCCCCCAACATAAATATATAAATCTAACTATGGTCTTTTTATAACACAAAAAAGAATAGAATTATATTTTGATAGATAATATTCTCAGAAGCATATGAGAATATTTTAATATTTTAAATTATTGTGGAAGGTACATATAGACATATAAATTATAATTAATTCTTATATTTTCTTGATTTTTATGTAACCCAAAAATATGTCATTTTGTTTACATATAAATTATAACGATCGCAATTTTGAAGATAATGGTGTTTTTATCTACACTACTCAATACGTCTTCCAATTAGTATTGTGAGTATCATCCCTCCAAGAAATATATAAGACTGACTTTATGGTCTTTTATAATCAACTAGTATATTGTTCGTGGGATGCACGGAGTGTAATATATTTAAGTATTGTATAGTTTTGATATTAAAAAATTGATATTATGTAGGAATGGTAATGGGGCGGAGTGGTATCGGGTATCTCAAGACTCAAACTCGCTCCTTTGAATGGGAGAAGGGGTTGAAGGTTGATAGGTCTTGACGAATTTATTTTCTAATTTTTTAATTTATTATTGGGTATTTAACATAATATTTTGTAAAAATATAATATTTAATATATTTTTACAAAATATTATGTTGAATACTCAATATTAAATTAAAAAATTAGAAAATGAGAAAAAAGAACGAAAAATATTGATTATATATTAGAGGCAAGTTTATATACCTATTAAAAACGCTTATTGATTATATATTTCAGGCATTCCAGGTAATGTTTATATGTTGGATCATTATTTCAAATATACTACATGGGTAGGTATAATTTTATATATGTCTATGATTTCAATATTTTCAGGCATTTCATGTAATAATTGTACAATTGATTATTTTTCAAAATATAATAATAAATACACATATAATTGTGAAGCCCCGATTTTTCCGAGCTTATAATTGATCCTTATTGTCATTTATACTTTTAATCGACTATTTTACCGCGTCATGTTGACGGGTAATTATTATTAATATATACATTTGGTACTTTATTTCATTTTATTTAATTACTTTTGATCATGATCATCATTAATTATATTTGGCATTTATGATCACTTGATTGATCATTATTACTATTTTGTATTTATTAGTCACCTTAGAATTTTAAGAGACTATTTATTTTAGAGACTTTTACCTTATAGAATTAAGATTTTGATTTAGATTAAGTGATCATGAGACTTACAAGTGATCAAGGAAATCACTAATTATTTTGGAGATTGATATATTTCATCTATTATCATCAAATTTGGGACAAAAAAAATATGGAATTACCAAATTGCCCTTAGTGTGGATTTGCCAACATGGATATTTTTGGAATAAAAATATCATCCAACTCTTGTACACCTACACCTTATATTAGTCTTCTTGTGTATAATTATACCATTAATTCAAACATTATACACATTATCTTATACCTCAATTTTATATCATTAAATTCCCAAACATATTCTATTCTTCCCAACATTCTTCTTATTCCTCTCAACATTCCTTTTGACCCATACCTTGACTCACCTTTTGTCTCCATGCAAGAGACAAATTACAAGACACAAATTAATCAAAAATCCCTCCCCCCCCTAATGTGGATGGCACATTGAGAAGAAAATGAACAAATTTTGTTCATTTCATTAAACACATTTTAATTCTCAAGTCTTTTCTCCTCTTTCTCTCTAACCTCTCTCTAAAATTCATTCATATCTTCAAACCTTCAAACACCAACTCTTCACATCTTCAAATCTTCAACATAAGTTCTTCATATCTTCAAGTACCACTTCTTCATATCTTCAAATATTCAAACACAAGTCCTTCACATCTTCAAACCCATCTTCATAACTCCAAGAACATCTTCTTCTTAACATCAAACATACTTCCTTTCTTCAAATATCTAAACCAAAACAAACAATCTTACCACTTAAAACTCAAAAATTCGAAAACCCTCTTTCTCAAGGTAAGAAATTTCACTCCTCAATTCAACTTAAATTCTTCCTACTCATCACCTTCTTCCTTTAATTTAAGTTTATATTTTGAATTTTGAGGTACTTAGAAGACCACTTGGAGACATGCATGCATGGTGGTGAAACTTGAATACTTGAAGAAGAACTAGTAGAGAAATTTAGACTACAAGGTAAGAATTGAGTACTAGCCCCTTCTTCCCTATTCTTTCTATTTTTTTCAAATTTTAACACCCCTTTTTCATTTTTGAGAAATAGGGGCTGACCTTAGGTGATTTTAGAGTTGAGCCAAAATTTCCAATTTTTAAGCTTCAACTAGTCTCCAAACACCTACTACACAAGGTAAAGTGTAGTCCTTCTCATTTCCTTATTTCCTTCTTTTTCTCCTTAATTTTCTCTCATTTTTCTAACTTCAAATTTTTGATATTTTTTTGAATTAGGGGCTGACCTAAGAAGCCTCATCCAAAAATTGTGAAATTATCCTTTTATTTCACAATTTCCAATTTTAAGGTGGGTGGAAAAATACTTTCCAACTTCTAGGTGTTTTTTATTAAAATGCATGTAGAACTTTGATCATGAGCCCTTGAGATATATAATCTATGTATTGCATGTCAATTTTATGTATCAAATCATGAAAATTCTCAAGAGTTGCTCAAAATTGCTATTTATTGAATGTTAGGTGCATGCATGTACACTTTAATGTTTTATTTGATGAATTCTTGTATGAATTGGACATGCATGTGTATGATCTTTGAAATCCATATTTTGGATGACTTATAACCTGGAAAAGTTGAGCATAATTGATTAAATTTCAATTTTGGACTTAAAAATGTAAAAATGGAAAGTTGGTGGACTAAATTGCAAGAAAATAAAAGTTAAAGGACCCCTCTGCAAATTTCGAAAATTGGGACTGTACTCAGGTTCAAAAATGACTTTTGGACATTTTAATAAAGTTTTAAGAGTTTTAAGATAAATAAAATCAACCTTTAAAAGCCCAAGGACTAGATTGTAAAATTTTAAAAGTTTAAGGGCTACTTTGCAATTTTTAAAATTGCACCAGACCTAAACTTTAAAATTTAGAATTTTTACTCTTAAGGTACTGGGAATTACATATTTTAAAAATTATTCCAAAAATCCAAGTGGTTAGGGCTTGGAAAGCAATTTTACTAAAATTGAGGGACTAATGTGTAAAATACTAAACTTGAGGACCCAAATAACATTTCCAGGACTTATGCAGTCCATGCACCTGGAAATATCAACTTAACTATAACTTAATTATATTTTGGACCCAAGGTTCAAATTTCATAACAATTGGACCCCTAAAAGCCTTAAAGGCAATTATTTCAAAATGGGACAAAAATGATATTTTCAAAGGTTAAAGGACCTACACTTATTTCTTTTAAAAACTGCTTTTGTCCCAATATCCCACTAACTTTAGTGACATTTTCCAACTGGAATCACATTAAAAGCCCTTCCGGTTTGTGAGTTCCGATTATTTTAAACTTAAGGTCCGAATTGGCAATTTTTACAAATTTGGGGCCAATGTGAGAATTTTATAAAAAGTCGACCTCAAAACTTTAAAAACCTGAATCTCTGGACAATTTAGAGAATTAAGGAACTGGCCTCATAGTTATTTAAGGTCGGGATATTTATTTATTCAATTTTTAACCCCAAAAGTGTTGGTTTTTACAAAACGGGGCTAAATTGCAATTCTTCTTTTATAAAGGACCTAACTCAAATTATTTTCTCTTTTACTAAAATAGCCCTGGACCCTCTGACTTGGAGATTTAATTAAAGTATTTTACTTTCCCAAAAACCCTTGACTTATCGGATCAATTTGACCGATTAATACCCGATCGCGAAGCAACTACCTCGCCTTGCGATTTTGAATCTATAACGGGACTTATGTTCCACCTAATCTTTCAAGATATCGAAGGTTGCTTATCCATCCGATAATCATCTTCATTCAAAAACTCCACCAACACCAAAATTACCCTCGCGTTATTTCAAAATTTTTCCTAAAATGTTTCTGAATCAATAATACTCATTGCTGGTTGATATTTTTGTACTTGTATTTACTTTCTGCTGAAAGTCAACTTAGTGTGTCGAGCTCACGTCGAGAATGGATACGTCGGGGATGGGAAGGGTAGCTCGGCTGCTATTATTCCACTCTTAGGCCCCATCATCCTAATCCAAGGCGAGGGACGGAGTGTCCAAGGAAGCGGGTCGTAGTACTTGAGGTATAATCATGATTATGACGGATCCGAGGCCTTGCAAGTTCCATTGTGGATTTTGTCTTTGCCTATGGAGCGATAAGGTGCCGGTCTTGGACCATCCTACCTGGGGAGTTACAAGGAAGAACGAAGGAATCTATATACGATCCACACGATTAGGAGTTATCGGACCCGTTTGGTTGGCGCTATAAATCCGTGCACGACGCAACCGCTACTTATTTTACATTGGTTGGCGCTACAAACCGCACGCAACCATTATTTGCCTTGCATGGGATTGGCGTTACATTTCCGACGCAATCCTACTGTCTTATTTGAATCACATAGTGCTGCGTGACCATGAACTATTTTCTTGAATCGTATAAGTATATTACTTAAATATATTTTATCACGACGCTTGTGGACTGTGTGTGAATTCATGCATCATACTTACGCGATTTCATATAATTGTTTTCTCACATTAACTATATTGCGCCGCACCTGCACACGATCACTCCATCCACTGAGATTCCTGTCTCATCCCCACCTATTTTCTAACCTTAGATGAGGATTTCGTTGAAGATGCGGAACCGGCCCTGGATTGAGACCTTGTACTCCGCTTGTTGGATTTACTACTACTTCTTGTTGTTGAGTTAGAAAACGAGGGAGGGAATGAGACAAATCTCGGTGGATGGGGTGATCGTGTGCAAGCGTGGCGATATAAATAGTTAATGCGAGAAATTTAGTTGTATGAAAACGCGTGAGAGATGATGCATGATTTCACACGATCCCTGCGCGTCGTGATAAATATATTAAGTAACATACTTATATAGTTTAAGAAAATAGTTCGTGGTCACGCAGTTGTGCACTATGGTTCGAGCAGACGGGAGGATTGCGTCACGGATTTGTAACGCCAATCCTATGCAAGACAAGTAGCGGTTGCGCACGGGTTTGTAGCGCCAACCTATGCAATACAAGTAGCGGTTGCGCACGGATTTGTAGCGCCAACCAAAGCGGGTCCGATTAACTCGAATCGTGTGGATCGACAGCGATTCCTTCATTCTTCCTTGTAACTCCCGAGCAAGATGGTCAAGACTGTCACCTTATCGCTCCGTAGGCAAAGACAAAATCCCGAGTGGAGCTAGCAAGGCTCGGATTTGTCATAATCATGATTATACCTCAAGTACTACGACCGCTTCCTTGGACAAACTCCGTCCCTCGATTGCATGGATTAGGGCGATGGGGCGGAAGAGTGGAATAGCGTCGAGCTGCCCGGTTCCATCCCCGACGTATCCATTCCGACTATGAGCTCGACACACCAAGTTGACTCAAGCGGAAAGTAAACACAAGTTCATGTAGTCAACGGCAATCAGTATTATTGATTCGGGCGATTCATGAAAAGTTCTCAAAAATTTGCACAAGATAGTTATGGCGTTGGTGGAGTTATCGGGATGAAGATAATTATCGGGAGGATAAGTAGTCTTCGATATCTTAAGTATTAGGAGGAACATAAGTCCCGTTATAGATTCGAAATCACGAGGCAGGGGTCGCCCCGCGATCGGTATTAATCGGTCAAGACGATCCGATAAGTCAAGGATTTTTAAGAAAATAAAATATTTTAATTAAATATTAAAGTAAGAGAGTCCAGGGCTGTTTCTTTAAAAGAAAATAATTTGAGTTAGGTCCTTATAAAAATAAAATTTACAATTAGCCCCGTTTTGTCAAAACCAATACTTTTTAGGTTAAAAGTTAAATAAATAAATGTCCCGACCTTGAAAAATTATGAGGTCAGTTCCTAAATTCTCTAAATTGTTCAGAGATTCAGGTTTTTTTTTAAAGTTTTGAGGTCGAGTCTTTATAAAATTCTCACATTGGCCCCAAATTTGTTAAAATTGTCATTTCGGGCCCTAAGTTTAAAATAATCGGAACTCACAAACCGGAAAGGCTTCTAATGTGATTCCAGTTGGAAAATGTCACTAAGGTTAGTGGGATATTGGGACAAAAACAGTTTTAAAACGTCATAAGTATAGGTCCCTTAACTTTTGAAAATCTCATTTTTGTCCCATTTTGAAATAATTGCCTTTAAGGCTTTTAGGGGTCCAATTGTTATGAAATTTGAACCTTGGGTCCAAAATATAATTATGTTATAGGTAAATTAGTATTTCCAGGTACATGGGCTGTATAAGTCCTGGAAATTTCATTTGGGTCCTCAAGTTTAATCTTTTACAGTTTGGTCCCTCAAGTTTTATAAAATCACTTTCCAAGCTCTAAACACTTGGATTTTTGGAATAAACTTAAAATATGTTATTTCCAGTCCCTTAAGAGTTAAAATTTCAAATTTTAAATTTAGGGTCTGGTACAGTTTCGAAATTTGCAAAATAGCCCTTAAACTTCTCAAATTTTACAATCTAGTCCTTGGGCTTTTAAGGGTTGATTTTATTTATCTAAAAACTCTTAAAACTTTATTAAAATGTCAAAACATCATTTTTGAACCTGAGTACAGTCCCAAAAATCGAAATTTACAGAGAGGTCCCTTAAATTTTATTTTCTTGCAATTAAGTCCACCAACTTTCCATTTTTTGCATTTTAAGTCCAAAAATTGAAATTTAATCAATTATGCTCGACTTGTCCAGGTTATAGGTCATTCAAAATATAGATTTCAAGAGTCATAAACATACATATCCATCTCATACAAGAATTTATCAAATATGACAATAAAGTGTACATGTATGTCCTAATTTTGTAAATCGCATTTTGAGCAACACTTGAGAAATTTTTCCAACTTGATACAAGAAAATAGCATGAAATACATAATATATATCTCAAATGCTCAATAACAAAATACTACATGCATTTTTATGAATTAAAACACCTAGAAGTTGAAAGGATTTTTCCACCCACCTTAAAGTCCGGTTTGTTGGGAAAAAATGAAATAAATCTCTCTCGATGAAGGAGTGACTTAGGTCAGCCCCTAAGTCAAGGAATATCAAAAAATATAGGAGTTAGAAGAATGTGGTTAAAATTTAAGGGGAGAAGAAGATAGTGAGAAAATTAGAATTACTACGCTTACCTTGTGTAGTGAATAAAGTGTGACTAGTAATGGCTTCCAAGTGCAAGATTTTGGTCACCCTTAATGTTAACCTCCAAAGTCAGCCCCTAAAACTCCAAAAATGAAAATGGAGTGTCAAAGTTTGGAAAATAAAAGAGAAGAAGAAAAGGTACCAAAAATTCCATTTCTTACCTTGTAGTCCAAATTCTTCAAATTTTTCTTCAAGTCTAGAAGTCCTCTTCAAGGTGATGGTGAGACTCTTAGTATCTTCCAAGTCTTCTAAGTATACCTCAAAAATCAAAATTCAAAACCTAAGTTAGAAGGTGAAAGAGATGAGTTAGGTGATATCAAAAATGGATTGAAAAAGACATTTTCCTTACATTGATAGTGATGGTTGAATTTTATGATTTAAGTAGGAAGAATGTTTGTGTTTGTTTAGTTTTTTGAAGAAAGAAGAAGTGTTTGATGATATGAAGAAGATGTTCTTGAAGTTGTGAAGGATGTTTGAAGATGTGAAGGAATTGTGTTTGAAGATTTGAAGATATGAAGATATGTTGTTTGAAGGTTTGAAGATGTGAAGGAATGGTGTTTGAAGATTTGAAGATATGGTGTTTAAGGATTTGAAGATATGAAGATATGTTGTTTGAAGGTTTGAAGATGTGAAAGAATGGTGTTTGAAGATTTGAAGATATGGTGTTTGAAGATTTGAAGATGTGAAGGAATGGTGTTTGAAGATTTGAAGATATGAAGAAGTGTTCTTGAAGATATGAAGGAGTGGATGAAGATATACTTAGAGAGATGTTGGAGATTTTAGAGAGAAGTTGGAGAAAATGCTTGAATTATGAATGTGTTGGATGAAAATGATATTTTGATCAAATGTTTTTGATCCTCAAGGTGTTATGGATGAAAATTGAGGTGGAGAGGGGAGGAGACAAATTTTTGGTCAAATTCTATGTCTTCCAACTTGTCTCTAGCATGGGGACAAAGGCATTGGTCAAAGTGTGGTCTTGCATGGGAGGATGAAATTGAAGGGATTGAGGAGGATGTTGGCATGGAATGTTGGGAAGCCTCCAACATGTTGGGTAAGTTTATAATAAAGAATTGGTGTATAAGATATTGTGTATAAGATTTGAATTAATGGTGTAAAAATACACAAGATGAATACACAAGGTGTACATGTACAAGAGTTGGGAGATATATCTACACCAAATATACATCATGACCGTCCACCTAAGGGTATTTGTGGTATTTCCATATATTTTCTTTTTGTCCCAAATTGGTGATAAAAGATGAATAATATCAATCTCCAAAATAATTAGTGATTTCCTTGATCACTTATAAGTCTCATGATCACTTAATCTAAATCGAATTCTTAATTCTATAAGGTATAAATCTCTAAAATAAATAGTCTCCAAAAATTCTAAGGTGACTAATGAGTACACAAATATTAATAATGATGATCGATCGAGTGATCATTAATGCGTAGTAGAAGTAATAAATGCTTATGATCACAAGTAACAAATAAAAAGAAAAGAAATTAAATGCGAAATATATTTATCATTAATATTTACTCGTCAAAGCGACGCGGTAAAATTGTCAAATAGTACAAAGACGATACGTGATATAAGTACATGTTCGAATAAAAATCGAGGGCTTCACATTCTCCCCTCCTTAAAAGAATTTGGTCCCCAAATTCTCTTCAGAATAGTTCTGGATATTGATTCCTCATGTCTTCTTCCATCTCCCATGTTGCGTCTTCGTCCCGGTTGTGGTTCCGCCATACAACTTTAACCATGGGAATCTCTCTCTGTTACGCAACCGACGTATTCTGGCTGGTCAATGATTCGATTGGTTCCGGTGTAAGATAAATTCTCCATTAGAGGAGGAGCATCACGAGTTATGATATGCTCGGGATCTGGTTGATACTTTTTCAATCTCGACACATGGACTACATCGTGCATTCCCGCATACTGTGCTGGTAACTCAAGTCTGTAGGCCAACTTTCCAATCCTCTGCAAAATTTTGTAAGGTCCAATATATCTCGGACTCAATTTGCCTCCTTTCCTTGGATTGATCAATCCTTTTCGTGGCAAGAGTCTGAGAAATACTTCATCTCCGACTTCAAATTCCAAGTCTTTTCTCCTCTTGTCCGCGTAACTCTTTTGGCGGCTCTGAGCTGTACGGATTCGTTCCTTGATCAACTTGACCTTCTCCATGGCCTCCCGAACTAAGTCGACCTTTGGAATCGAGGTGACTTCCGTTTCTCCTTCGGAGTCCATTGGTCATCAATCTCCCAGTGTAGGGATCTACACTTTCGTCCATACAAGGCTTCGTAGGGTGCCATCCCAATCATGGCCGATAAGCTGTTATTATAGGCGAACTCGGCCAATGGTAAGTGCGAATCCCAACTTCCTTGGAAATCCAATGTGCAGGCTCGCAACATGTCTTCCAGGGTTTGAATTGTTCGCTCGATCGCCATCGGTTTGTGGATGTCTTTCTTTATCTTTGAAACTTAGCGAGGTACCCAATTCCTCATGTAAGCATTTCCGAACGGAGACAAACCTCGGTCTCTGTCGATACTATGTCGATGGCACTCCATGCGGTCGAATGATCTCTCGGATGTAAATTTGCGCAAGTTTTAAGTCGTCGGTTTTCTTCATGGGTAAGAAATGTGCGATTTCGTGAGTCGGTCTCACGACTACCCATATAGCATCATCGCCTCGCCTGGTCTTGGTAGATCCGTCACGAAGTCCATCGTTATGTGTTCCCATTTCCACTCGGGAATTCTCAACGGTTGTAATAAACCAGATGGTCGTTGGTGTTCAGCTTTTACTCGTTGACAAGTCAAACATCTCGCAACGAACTCTGCTACCTGGTTCTTCATGTTTACCCACCAGTAATGTCGTTTCAAGTCCTTATACATCTTGTTTCCTCCAGGATGTATGGTGTATTTCGAACGGTGTGCTTCTGAGAGGATTCTGCTCCTAATCTGCTCGTCATTCGGTACACAAATTCTACTCCAAAATCTGATGATTCCATCTTCATGTACCGAGAATTCTGATCTCTCTCCTTTAAGTATCTTCTCTTTTAGTTTTTGAAGTTGCACGTCGTCCTGTGCTACTTTGATCTCGTTCGATAGATCGGGTTTAATCTGAAATATTAGCACATGAAATTTGAGTCTTGGTTCTCGTCGGATTCAGTGCTCAATTCTTCCAATGATCTCCTCTCGAATCATTAGTCTAGCTAAACTCGCTTTCTACGCTTAAGGCGTCGGCTACTACGTTAGCTTTCAGGGATGGTATTGAATATCTAAGTGATAATCTTCTATTAACTCCATCCATCTTCGTTGCCTCAAATTGAGTTCCTTTCGAGAGAATAGATACTTTAGGCTCTTATGATCTGTGTAAACCGTGAATGTTGCTCCATAGAGATAGTGCCTCCATTTCTTTAACGCGAACACTATCACTGCCAATTCCAAGTCATGCATTGGGTAATTGGCTTCATACGGCTTGAGTTTCCGTGATGCATAAGCAATGACCTTTCCTTCCCGCATGAGCACTTGCTCCTAGTCCTTCCTTTGATGCATCATCAGTAGACGACAAAGTTTTTCATTCCCTTTGGAAGGGCTAAGAATGGAGTTGTAGTAAGTCGTTTCTTTAGTTCTTGGAAACTAGTCTCACACTTGTCATTCCACTCAAACTTGACTTGCTTCTGAGTTAGTCGAGTGAATGGTCCGGCTACCTTGGAGAAATTCTGGATAAATCTTCAATAATATCCGGCCAGTCAAAGAAACTTCCGATCTCCGTTCTGCACTGGTTGTTTCCATTCAACCACCTTTGTATGTACCTTCGAAGGATCTACGGCGATCCCGGTGCCGGATACTATGTGTCCCAAGAATGCGACTTCACTAAGCCAAAATTCGCACTTGCTGAATTTGGCATACAACTTGTGTTCTCGTAGTGTCTCTAAAACAATTTTCAGATGACGCTCATGCTCCTCTTTAGACTTAGAGTATATGAGTATGTCATCAATGAATATCACTACGAATTGATCCAAATAAGGTTGAAAGACTCGATGCATTAGATCCATAAACGTTGTTGGTGCGTTTGTCAGACCGAAAGGCACCACAACAAACTCGTAGTGTCCATATCTGGTCTGGAATGCTGTTTTGGAAACGTCTTCTTCACGGATCTTCAGTTGATAATATCCTTGTTGCAAATCAAACTTCGAGTACACCGTCGCTCCTTGAAGTTGATCAAACAGTTCGTCTATCCTCGGGAGGGGATATTTAGTGGTAACATCTAGTCGAGATCATATAATAGTCACATCCTTAATGTATCTTATCCGTGATACCTAAAGCACAAGTCAAATTCCCTTACTTAAGCTTGTGCAGGTACTTGAGAATGAATAACACAAGGGTATTATCATTGATCAATATACTTAGTGATTCCCCTACTATCATTTTCCCAATGTAATATCATTAGGTGTCTAGATCCCATAATATATCACATCCAAATCATATACTTCTCAAGAGATATCCTCATTTTCTTCGAGTCTCACCATACCAGGCATTATAATCTCTAAATCACGGATTTTCTAAATCACCTAATGTCCAAATAGAGGAATATCCGGATATCTTAACACTATAAACAGCCCAAAAGAGTTCAAATATCCATCCAAGATTCAACTTAGGTCATCTAGTAGTGGTACCCAATCCAAGCGAGAGGAACCTATCCTGGTCAAACAAAACTAAGGCGGATTAGACGAATGTAAGGAAAAGATAAGGAAGAACAAGAAAAGAATGACTAAGGAAAGTCACCAAGAGTCAACTAAGTCAAATCAAGTATGACTATGGATTCTCCAAGTATAAATTGACTTATCATGAACATCAATAATACGGTTCTATACCATTATTGAAATCGATTTCACACTTAATTAGTCAAGTCGCGGTACTACCCAACACAATCCAGGGTCCTATCTCGGGTCGCCTTCGGTGTAAGTTTCCATCTTACAAGCCGAGCTCGATACCATAACAATCATCACGCCCCAAACGTGACGCGACAACGATCAATCACTTAAACGAGTAAATAAATCGCGAGCCTAAACCAAAGATACCAAACTCCAAGTGAAATAGAGTCTAATGCAAATGAATTAAAATAAACACGAGTACAAATTACATCTTAAAGTCCGGCGGTATCCGAATACAACCCAAAAGATTATCCGAATTAACTTACAGGCCCAAACAAAAATAAAATGAAGAGTCCAACAACAAATAAAAGTAAAAGGAAATGTCGCTCCACATCACTGATATGGATTCAATCGGTAGGTTCGATGTCTTGGCGAACTCTTCATCTAAAGGTTAGAAAACGAGGAGGGAATGAGACAGAAATCTCGGTGGATGGGGTGATCGTGTGCAAGCGTGGCGATATAAATAGTTAATGCGAGAAATTTAGTTGTATGAAAACGCGTGAGAGATGATGCATGATTTCACACGATCCACAAGCGTCGTGATAAATATATTAAGTAACATACTTATATAGTTTAAGAAAATAGTTCGTGGTCACGCGGGCACTATGGTTCGAAAGGCGGGGAGGATTGCGTGACGGATTTGTAACGCCAATCCTATGCAAGACAAGTAGCGGTTGCGCACGGATTTGTAGCGCCAACCTATGCAATACAAGTAGCGGTTGCGTGCGGTTTGTAAGCGCCAACCAAACGGGTCCGATTAACTCTTAATCGTGTGGATCGACAGCGATTCCTTCATTCTTCCTTGTAACTCCCCGAGCAAGATGGTCCAAGACTGTCACCTTATCGCTCCGTAGGCAAAGACAAAATCACAGTGGAGCTAGCAAGGCTCGGATTTGTCATAATCATGATTATACCTCAAGTACTACGACCCGCTTCCCTCTTGGACAAACTCCGTCCCTCGGTTGCGGGATTAGGACGATGGGGTAGGAAGAGTGGAATAGCGGCCGAGCTGCCGGTTCCATCCCCGACGTATCCATTCCAGCGTGAGCTCGACACACCAAGTTGACTCAGCGGGAAAGTAAACACAAGTTCATGTAGTCAACCAGCAATGAGTATTATTGATTTGGGAAGCAGTTCATGAAAAGTTCTCAAAAATTTGCACAAGATAGTTATGGCGTTGGTGGAGTTATCGGGATGAAGATAATTATCGGGAGGATAAGTAGTCTTCGATATCTTAAGTATTAGGAGGAACATAAGTCCCGTTATAGATTCGAAATCACGAGACGAGGGGGTCGCCCCGCGATCAGGTATTAATCGGTCAAGACGATCCGATAAGTCAAGGGATTTTTAAGAAAATAAAATATTTTAATTAAATATTAAAGTAAGAGAGTCCAGGACTGTTTCTTTAAAAGAAAATAATTTGAGTTAGGTCCTTATAAAAATAAAATTTACAATTAGCCCCGTTTTGTCAAAACCAATACTTTTGGGGTTAAAAGTTAAATAAATAAATGTCCCGACCTTGAAAATTTATGAGGTCAGTTCCTAAATTCTCTAAATTGTTCAGAGATTCAGGTTTTTTTTTTAAAGTTTTGAGGTCGAGTCTTTATAAAATTCTCACATTGGCCCCAAATTTGTTAAAATTGTCATTTCGGGCCCTAAGTTTAAAATAATCGGAACTCACAAACCGGAAAGGCTTCTAATGTGATTCCAGTTGGAAAATGTCACTAAGGTTAGTGGGATATTGGGACAAAAACAGTTTTAAAATGTCATAAGTATAGGTCCCTTAACTTTTGAAAATCTCATTTTTGTCCCATTTTGAAATAATTGCCTTTAAGGCTTTTAGGGGTCCAATTGTTATGAAATTTGAACCTTGGGTCCAAAATATAATTATGTTATAGGTAAATTAGTATTTCCAGGTACATGGGCTGTATAAGTCCTGGAAATTTCATTTGGGTCCTCAAGTTTAATCTTTTACAATTTGGTCCCTCAAGTTTTATAAAATCACTTTCCAAGCTCTAAACACTTGGATTTTTGGAATAAACTTAAAATATGTTATTTCCAGTCCCTTAAGAGTTAAAATTTCAAATTTTAAATTTAGGGTCTGGTACAGTTTCGAAATTTGCAAAATAGCCCTTAAACTTCTCAAATTTTACAATCTAGTCCTTGGGCTTTTAAGGGTTGATTTTATTTATCTAAAAACTCTTAAAACTTTATTAAAATGTCAAAACATCGTTTTTGAACCTGAGTACAGTCCCAAAAATCGAAATTTACAGAGAGGTCCCTTAAATTTTATTTTCTTGCAATTAAGTCCACCAACTTTCCATTTTTTGCATTTTAAGTCCAAAAATCGAAATTTAATCAATTATGCTCGACTTGTCCAGGTTATAGGTCATTCAAAATATAGATTTCAAGAGTCATAAACATACATATCCATCTCATACAAGAATTTATCAAATATGACAATAAAGTGTACATGTATGTCCTAATTTTCGGTAAATCGCATTTTGAGCAACACTTGAGAAATTTTTCCAACTTGATACAAGAAAATAGCATGAAATACATAATATATATCTCAAATGCTCAATAACAAAATACTACATGCATTTTTTATGAATTAAAACACCTAGAAGTTGAAAGGATTTTTCCACCCACCTTAAAGTCCGGTTTGTTGGGAAAAAAATGAAATAAATCTCTCTCGATGAAGGAGTGACTTAGGTCAGCCCCTAAGTCAAGGAATATCAAAAAAATATAGGAGTTAGAAGAATGTGGTTAAAATTTAAGGGGGAGAAGAAGATAGTGAGAAAATTAGAATTACTACGCTTACCTTGTGTAGTGAATAAAGTGTGACTAGTAATGGCTTCCAAGTGCAAGATTTTGGTCACCCTTAATGTTAACCTCCAAAGTCAGCCCCTAAAACTCCAAAAATGAAAATGGAGTGTCAAAGTTTGGAAAATAAAAAGAGAAGAAGAAAAGGTACCAAAAATTCCATTTCTTACCTTGTAGTCCAAATTCTTCAAATTTTTCTTCAAGTCTAGAAGTCCTCTTCAAGGTGATGGTGAGACTCTTAGTATCTTCCAAGTCTTCTAAGTATACCTCAAAAATCAAAATTCAAAACCTAAGTTAGAAGGTGAAAGAGATGAGTTAGGTGATATCAAAAATGGATTGAAAAAGACATTTTCCTTACATTGATAGTGATGGTTCGAATTTTATGATTTAAGTAGGAAGAATGTTTGTGTTTGTTTAGTTTTTTGAAGAAAGAAGAAGTGTTTGATGATATGAAGAAGATGTTCTTGAAGTTGTGAAGGATGTTTGAAGATGTGAAGGAATTGTGTTTGAAGATTTGAAGATATGAAGATATGTTGTTTGAAGGTTTGAAGATGTGAAGGAATGGTGTTTGAAGATTTGAAGATATGGTGTTTAAGGATTTGAAGATATGAAGATATGTTGTTTGAAGGTTTGAAGATGTGAAAGAATGGTGTTTGAAGATTTGAAGATATGGTGTTTGAAGATTTGAAGATGTGAAGGAATGGTGTTTGAAGATTTGAAGATATGAAGAAGTGTTCTTGAAGATATGAAGGAGTGGATGAAGATATACTTAGAGAGATGTTGGAGATTTTAGAGAGAAGTTGGAGAAAATGCTTGAATTATGAATGTGTTGGATGAAAATGATATTTTGATCAAATGTTTTGATCCTCAAGGTGTTATGGATGAAAATTGAGGTGGAGAGGGGGAGGAGACAAATTTTTTGGTCAAATTCTATGTCTTCCAACTTGTCTCTAGCATGGGGACAAAGGCATTGGTCAAAGTGTGGTCTTGCATGGGAGGATGAAATTGAAGGGATTGAGGAGGATGTTGGCATGGAATGTTGGGAAGCCTCCAACATGTTGGGTAAGTTTATAATAAAGAATTGGTGTATAAGATATTGTGTATAAGATTTGAATTAATGGTGTAAAAATACACAAGATGAATACACAAGGTGTACATGTACAAGAGTTGGGAGATATATCTACACCAAATATACATCATGACCGTCCACCTAAGGGTATTTGTGGTATTTCCATATATTTTCTTTTTGTCCCAAATTGGTGATAAAAGATGAATAATATCAATCTCCAAAATAATTAGTGATTTCCTTGATCACTTATAAGTCTCATGATCACTTAATCTAAATCGAATTCTTAATTCTATAAGGTATAAATCTCTAAAATAAATAGTCTCCAAAAATTCTAAGGTGACTAATGAGTACACAAATATTAATAATGATGATCGATCGAGTGATCATTAATGCGTAGTAGAAGTAATAAATGCTTATGATCACAAGTAACAAATAAAAAGAAAAGAAATTAAATGCGAAATATATTTATCATTAATATTTACCCGTCAAAGCGACGCGGTAGAATTGTCAAATAGTACAAAGACGATACGTGATATAAGTACATGTTCGAATAAAAATCGAGGGCTTCACATGGGGTGAGTCTGGGTATCACTTTCGCCCCATGGGTGCCCAGCCACGTGCAATTTTTTTTAATATATTTAATATATATTTTATATTTATATTATATAAGATAATATAATTTTATGTACTTAATATTATATTTAACATATATAATGTTAAATTTTATAAATAATATGCATTTATAATACAAAATAAAATTAAAAAGTTGTCAATAATATAAAATACAAGATAAAACTATTAAAACAATAAAGATTTTCCAACATGGGCGAGCCGCCCTGCGACCCGGGTCGGTCTGGTATTGAGATACTCGCCCAGCCCCACCCCATTGCCATCCTTATTTGGAACTAGATATCAATTTTTTTTTTTGAATTTTTTATATATATGTATATATAAATATAAATTAGTATTTTTTTGAAATTTCTTCCCATAAAAAATAGGTATTAAACATTGTTTTTATTTAATTTTTAAAATAATTTCGACTATTGTTCAGCTTTCTAAACCCCAAAACTATCGAAATTTTAAATGACTTTGTTTATTATTATATTGAAAATATAATTTATTAAATATTCAATATTGGGTAGTAAAAAAGTCAACATTGGGCAGTAATTAATTTATTTTTCAAACTTTTTCTTTGTTATAGATAAACATGTTCTATAAATAGATACATTTTTTTTATAATTATATAGAATTATATTTTAAATTTATTAAATTCAATTAAGAAATATTTATTTTAATTGAAAGAAATATCTCAAATATTTATCCAAATTTTTATATATCACATATATCATAAATAGCATTATGTATTTATGTAATAAAAAATTTAAAAATTTATTCAATATGAAATTATTCGTAATAATATTTTTTTATATAGAAAGTTATTGTTTTATATATTAACATACTTTTTATATTAATAAAAATTGTTTTTTCTTTATGTTTATGAATGTATTTTGATATTCAAGTTTCAAAGTTGTACATTCTGAACTAGATATGAATTTGTTTGTTTGATAATATTTTTGATATATATATATATATATATATATGAATATATAAATATAAAGTAGTTTTTGTAAATGTTTTATTTTTCCTTTAAAATACGTCGCTAAATGTAAAACATGGTTTCTGTTTAGTTTTTTTCTTATATTTTTGGCAATTATTCAATTTTCTAAATCCCATAATATTAAAATTTGAAATAAATTTATTTATAATTATATTAAAAATATAATTTATTAAATATTTAATATTGGGGTAGCAAAAAAAATCAACATTGGGCAGTAATTAATTTTTTTTTTTTTCAAACTGTTACTTTGATATAGATAAACATGTTCAATAAATAGATACAATTCATATTCACACAATAAACATTTCGTATTGAAAGAGATATTTTTATAGTTTATAATTTTTTTATTTTTTAAATGTATGATTTATAATCAACTTAATTATATTTATATTTTAATTATTTTTTGAAATTATAAATTTTTGCAATTACTATTTTTTTAAATATAGATAACATAAATTCATAATTTGTAAAATAAAAAATGAGAACAAGTAAAATTATAAAGAATCTTAGACTTAATTTTTAGAATTAATGAAAAGAAAATATAAATATAATTAATATTAGTAATAGATAAATTCAATATACATATTCGAAGAATGGGGATGAGAATGCCTTTTTATCTAATCGGAATAAGAAGCGGGACGGGGTTATAAATATCGTCTTTATCTCATTCCCAGTTCTAGAGAAACTTGGTTATAGATAAACGGGAAATCCCTATATATCCCAAATTAACTAGGGGATTTTCCGTCCCATTCTATTCGGTTACTACGGGGATGGTTCCGAGCGGGAATGTTGTCATCCCCAAATGCATAAAATATACTTCATAGAACTATTAGAAAAATAAGCATGTAATAGTACAAAATAGAGGTCTCACGAATATACACCCCGTGCATCGCACGCGTAAAAGACTAGTTATGTTAAACATACAACAAAATAGTGTTAAATATAAATTAAATATATGTTAAATATACAGTACAATAATGAGCGTGATTTTCTCTCTCTCTACTAGTGATTTACTTAATCCACGGTCCCCACATGTTAATTAGCGTGATTCTCTCTCTATATATAACTGATTCCTTGATTCACGGTCCCCACATATTTTTGTTTGACCATTTTAACATGCAGTAAAATTATGCTAAACATACAGTAAAATAGTGTTAAGTATATAGAAAATATGTGATAAGTGTACAACATCTTGCGCATGGGCGGAAGCACATGCGCGATTTTTTCTCTCCGGTAGCGATTTTCTCGCGATTTTCTCTCTCCCCACGTGATTTTTCTCTCTCCTAATAATCGATTCCATATTTAGATGGTCCCCTACTTGGTTAATTTGACAATTATACCCTTATTTTGCTTTAATTAAAGGTTTAATGTAATTTTAACCCCTATTTATCTTAGCCATTGTATAGATAATGGAGGGTTGAGATGAGTCCACACTATCTCACTATAATATGTGGTCTCATTGTAACCTCCCCTATATATATATATATATATATATATATATATATATATATAGGGGAGGATCAAGTGAGACAATGTCTCTAGGTGAGACACAATGGACTAATCTCAACCATCCCCCACTATTAATCAATGGGTATGATTTAATGGATAAAAAATATATTAAAATATTAATTTAATCAATATAAGGGTAGTAGGGTAAAATAACATAACAAGTTAGTTACAAAAATGGAATCAAATCTCTTTCTCTCTCAGACATCTCCTTTTCCCCAATCTCACGTCTCTCTTTCTCTCTCTCTCTCTCTCTCTCTCTCTCTCTCTCTCTCTCTCTCTCTCTTTCTCTCTCTCTCTCTCATTCCTCCATTAACGCAAATAAAGAAAACTGTGAAGAACTCGAAAATTACAGTTCATGAAAATTACAGAGAAAAACACGGAAAATCGGTGTAATATTACAGATAAATAACGAACAGTGAGTTCGAAAACTAAATATGCAACAAAACTCAACTAAATATGCATTATCTGAAAACTATCTATGCAAAAAAAAAACTAATATGTAGTACAAAGATAACCAACTATGCAAGATGTCATAAACTATGCAACAAAATCAACTAACTATGTATTATCAAGAAACTATCTATGCATTGTGGAATAAATAAATATGCACGATGCATTATGTAACATCTCATTTTTATAATTTCCAAAAGCAACATCCCATTTCATAACTAAATATACATTATATTGAACCTATTTATGCGGTGTAGTATAACTACATATGCAAAGACGTTATATTCAATTATGTCTTGTTTTTCGTAAAACAAAGTGCAACAAAATAACTAAATATGCATTATTTGATGTCTAATTATGCAAAGAGAAGAACCCTAACTATCTTTGTAAAATAAAAATATTTGGAAAGAAAACGGGTTCCTTAAATTCCGCCACAAAATCCGTGAGTGTCTATTTTGACTTCTTAAAACGGGACCACTAATTTGAACCATAAAATCATTTGGGACCACTAATTTGAATTACAAAATTACAATCATACCCTTAAAATCAGCAAAAATTAGGAAATAATTAAAAAAAAACTGAATTAATCACATCCCTTCATTTTTTAAGATCAATGGGTAAGATGAGTCCACACTGTCTCACCTAGGGAGGGTAGTCTCATTTGAACCAAATCCTATATATATATATATATATATTATTAATTGAACATTTTCCAGATTTAGAAAGATGAAATGGGCGGGAAAATTTTGAGTTACTATTCCTAGAATAGTGTCTCTTTATATATATATATATACTAGTATTTTACCCGTGCAATGCACGGGTATATATTTGTGAGGCCTCCGTTTTGTACCGTGACGTGTGCATTTTCCTAATAATTCTTGAATTATATCTCTTGCATTATAATAACTTTGATATAGCATCAAACAATAGACATGAAATATTGTTTAATGTTTTTTTATTGATGAAGTCAAAAAAGAAAAAAGTATTATACTTCATAATTATAAATAACACATTCAAGGCTGTGTATTTGTGTTCCATCTTCGAAAAGTGATTTTTCATAAAACGCACAGGCGCACCTCCATTGCTTATTTCATTTTAGTCATGTCTAGATTCTTAATAAGTGTGAAAATTGGTGTCACACTTTTTTTCAAGGTTACAATAGTAAATTCGGATGAAAATTTATTTTCCAAAGTTATTTGTATGTGTAAATTGGTGACAAAACTTTTTGCAAAAGCTCATTGTGAAATAAATGAAAAGTTAACACATGTATATAAGATAGAGAAAATTACACTAAACCCCATGTATTGTTCGCGTTTTTATATTTTACTATATAATCTATCTTTTGTTACAGTTTACCATATGAACTATTTAAAATTTTCCACTATATATAGACAATTTTGCCCCTAAATTTTTATTTTTCTTATAATAATGAAAATAATTATTATGGTCATAAGATCTATCATGTTATCGTATATAAAATTAATATGTCCTTAAATTCATACCTTATTTCAACGAAATGTAGCTAGATATTTTTAGTCGATATTTGGGCTACTCTTCACACGTACAATTTTAACCTTAACATGCATCACATGTTCATACCAACATGACAAAAAAATAAATAAATTGTAGCAGAAAGAAAAATTTGCTATCTTAAGACATTAGCGACAAATCTTAAGTATTCGCCACTAACCAATTAAAAAATAAAATAAAATATATAATTTTAGTCAATTAACAATGAAAATATTCGTCACAAATCAAGAATATTCAAGTACATTCCAGTCAAGCAATGTATGAATTTAAAGACATTAATTTTTTTACATGGAAGTATGGTGGGTTGGATATGATCATAATGAACTATTTTTATTATTTTAAAAAAAATAATATTTTAGGGGTAAAACTGCCCATATAGGGCAAAGTGCAAAAAATTACATAGTTCATATGGTAAAGTGTAACAAAAAATAGTTTATATGGTAAAGTGTAAAAACACGAATAGTACATGAGTGTAATATCCTCTATAAGATAATAGGAGAACTAAGTACAATAACTAATGAAATAGTAGTCAACAAAATATAGATTTGACAAAATTATTGTTTTTAATATATTTATTGTTTGGAGATATTTTTCATTTTTGCCGATTTTACCATGTATTTTATTTATTCATGTTATTATGTCAATTTTTAAATTTTTTTTGAAATTTAGTTGTAGAGTTTTGTATTGTACTATTTGGATTTTCTATTTATTATGTTCTAATCGAGTCTCTTATTTGGTATTTTTCAGGATGAGCGATGCACGAACTGTATTTATACAAAAATAATTTTTAGTGATTGTAAATTTTTCATAATTTCAATAATTAATGAAAATAGAAATTTAATTAATTTGATTATAAATAATACAGTTAAATAATATATAAATATATTATTATATTGAAAATCCTCTATAAGGATAACAAATTTAGTTGATAATAAAATTTGTGACTGTGAATTGTATTCATTTTTATCTATAAGAAAGTAAGAGTTCGAAGAAAAATACAATTTCCCAATGCTAAATATTAATGTATTATTTTTTCAATACAATCAACAAATAAAGTCATTTCAAATTCCAACATTTTTTATGGTTTAAAAAGTTAAACAATTGTTAGAATTATTAAAGGAATTAAAAAAAATCTTGTTTCATATTTAGCAACATAATTTTAGGGAAAAATGAAACATTTCAAAAAATAAAAACTATTATATTTTTATATATGTACATATTTCAAAAGAAATATCAAACAAACAACTTCATATCTAATAGTCAAAATGAATAACTTTAAAAGTTGAATATCAAAATACACTGATGAATATTAAAACAAATCTATTAACATGAAAAGTATGTTAATAAATATAAGAAGTAATTTTCTACATTATTATGAATATAATTTCATATTAAATAAAATTTTTGCTTCTTCTTACATGAATATATATAATTATAATGCTATGTAAAGATGTATATAATATATAAAAATAACATTTGGATACAGATTTTGAGATATTTTCTTCAATTAAAATAAATATATTTTGATTGAATTTAATCAATTTAAATACAATTTCATATAATTATGAAGAAATGGGATAAGCTCAAATATAAACTATATGTATTATAGATAGTCAAAATACATGAATTTACAAATTGATGTCCAGTAGCTCAAATGCATAATTTTTAAAGCCCATTATAAAATAATGAGTAAATGTATCATATATTTTCTTTTATTTATGATGCTTATTTTTTTATTTTATATATGCAATATAGGTGTCAAGCTGAAGACTGTAAAAAGATGATTAATTGGATATATTATACATCAAAAATGGAAGTTTAAAATAAAAAGAAAAAGAAAATTATAATAATTAATACAATACACACACAGATTTGGAAAGCTTATATAACTCTATATTTTATATAACTTTAAAAAGTGATTTACTTAAAGAAAGTTGACCACCAAAGATAATAAAATCTCATTTTGTTAGTTAAATCCAAAAAACAAAAGAAATTATTGTTTTTAGAAACTGAAAAATTGGGGCGGGAAAAGTAAGAGTTACTATTCTAAGAATAGTCTCTTATTATATATATATATACTAGTAATCCCGCTCGTGCGTTGCACGAATATTATTATTTTAATATTCATGTAGAATAAATAAAAATAAAAATTTATATATCAAATCTATATTTTTATTTATAGACTTAAATATCAAATTCAGCTCGTTTAGATTTATCTCAATATATGCATATCTCTATATTACAGTTATATCCATCACTCTTTCTCACACACATTGTACCTCTCTATAAAAAATTACATATGCATATCCGTGAGACATATATTTTCATAGTGAACTTGTACTGTTGAAAACGTTTCACAATCTGGAAAATTTTATCTATGAAGTTTATTTAAAAAACAATGTATAGACGAATGTTATGTTTGGTAAATATTTCAATAACATTTTTTTCTTAAAGGTAATACATAGCTATCCATTTTGAGTTGTATACGGTTTAGAAAAATTCGAGCGTGACCAAACTATTGTCCTTTTATTGTAAGGTAATAAATTTGTAGATTAATAAATCTTTAATATTAAGGTATGATTTTCTCAATTTTTCCTAAACGAATTTCTAATTATCCTTTCCAGCTTTTGGTACAATAATAAGATGGAATACAATTTATAATCTTTTCCTAACAAATGAACAAAATCTTTGAATAAAATATTGACTTTAAATATTCTATTAATGGAAAGCCGTGCATCATTACTTTGTACTTAATGAGCAATATTTTCTACAAATATTTATTATGGTAATTTGTGTATCTAATATTTAGCTATATAATAAATATACATCTACATATATTAATATCAAAATTAATGTTCAAGATTTCCAATTAATATCGATTGCAATATTTACGATTAAGATTTTGCAGAAAATAATTCCAAATTTAGGAAGTGAAAATGAGCGGGAAATTTAGTTCCAAACTTTTGTTGTTATATATATATATATAGATTAAGCAATTTAGCTAGATTATAAAACATTATTTTGAAGTTTTTATAGTTTATAAAACACAAAAAAAACTATCGTTTTAATTTTCAAAAGTCTAATTAGTATCAATTGTTATTTTTCAAATTACATTTATTAAGGGAATAATTCGAATGAACTTGTATAACAAAGACAACCTTCAGTCTTCTGGCGCTATTTCTTTTGTTTACGTTATATTATATTCAATTGAGTCATCCCAATTTGTATCATGTACTATTCTTTTTTATTATTAGTTCTGTTATTTTTCTTAACTATATCATTTCTTTCCTAATTTTTCTTTAATTACTTTATTTATTGTGAGTTCAATTTAGAAATATAATTGTTTATTATTTATATAATAGAAATTATTTTCTTAATTATTGTTAATTGTATATGATTATTGTTAATTACCCAAATATAAGATTTTTGGATTGATTTGTCCAAAAAAATCAATAAATTTGGGTGTGGACATATTAAATCAAATTACCACCAGTTTTGGATAACTAAAAGAATTTTTGGATTAATTTGTCAAAACTGTTGTATCTTATTCTCGATTTTTTTCAATTGAGTCATCCTAATTTATATCATACACTAATCTTTTCTACAATTAGTTTTCTTAATTATATTAATTTTAAAATTTTTATATAATTAATTTCATAACTCTTGTCAATTCAGTCTAAAATTGGATTGATTTGTCCAAAATTAATTAATTAATTTATTTGCGGATTTACCAAATCAAAGCACAATCAATTTTGAATAACCAAAAAATATGTCCATGTTAGGAGAATTTTCGGATTGATTTGTCCAAAAATAATTCGCTAAATTGATTGATGATATAGAAAGTGAATTAGTAAGAAATCAAAGACGATTTGTTGAGTGACAGATTGTGTGGATTTGAGTATTTTATGTATGTTTTCAGGATATCAGATATTTATTAATATAAATATTAATGTTCAAGATTTTCATTTAAATATATTGCAAGATCTACAGTTAGGATTTCATTATAAAATTATGTACGAATTTTGCAAGTGTAAATGGGCGGAAAAAAATATTTTTGGATTTTTGATATTATATAATTTTATATAGATGAGCCACAATGGCAACGAATAATTGTTATGATAATCTGTGTATTTAATCTTTGTCATCTTTTGGTATAATAGCTGTAAAACAAATATGTTCTTCATTTCATAATATAATATCTATTATAGCAGCATAGTATTATTATTAGTTAGAGTGAATCAACTGTTGTCAACAATTGCATATGGATTTATAATTTTTTTTTCTTCTTAATTTATGGATATTAAAGTATTTCATCCATATTTATGATAATGAATTGGCTAACATATCAAGATTGTTTTTCAAAAGAATATAATATAAGTCTTCTAAATTTTGTTACAAAATCGTATATTGAATAATATCCGGCTTCCAAATTTTATTTTTAAATATCTTCTTTTGATTATTAAATTAGTAGTTTTTAAATTTATATAAATAAGATAATTTTATTTCAAGACTAAATTTTCCTATAATTTGGCTAAAGAGATTGATGATGTGGAAAGTGAATTAGCAAGAAATCAATAATAAGATACAAAATTTTGTACAAATCAATACAAAATTTTTCATAATGGGGGCATGTTTTTAAATTATTCAAAAATGATTATGCTTTTATTAGCTAAATCCGTAAACAAATGAATCCAAAAATTTATGTTTTGGTATAATTAACAGTAAATCTTATGCTTTGATATAATAGACAATAATTAGCCAAACTAATTATATAGAATAAATAGATTGAACTAATAATAATTAAGGAATTAATTTCTATGATATAATTACAGAACTAATCATGTTTCTAAATTGAATTAACAATTATTACGGGATTAATTATTGAAAAATTAGAAAAAAAATTTATATAGTTAAGAATAATCAACGAAATTATTTATAGAAAAGATCAACATATGATATAAATTAGGATTTAGAAAAATAAGAAAAAAAATGCATAAAAATCATAATTTTTTCTAATTTATGAACATTAATAAATAATAAGTATTCCATCCATATTTATGATAATGAATTTGGCTCACATATCAAAAAAAAAAAATTCAAAAGAATATAATATAAGTATTCTACTTTTTGTTACAAAATCGCATGTCGCGAAACTTTATCCAATTTCAAATTTTTATTTTAAATATTTCATTTTGATTACTAAATTGGCGGTTTTAAAATTAAGAAAGATAAGATAATTTTATTTCAAGACTAAATTTTCCTATAATTTGGCTAAATTAGTTGATGATGTGGAAAGTTAATTAGCAACAACTCAGGAGATGTTTGTTAAGTGACTGATTGTGTATGATTCGATTTATATATGTATATTTTTATGATATCTAAATCTATATATATATATATATATAATTTCAATATTAATATTCAATATTTTTACTTAAAGTAGATTGCAAGATCTACAGTTATAATTTTGCAGTAAAATAATTTCCAAATTTAGCAAGTGAAAATGGGTGGGAAATTTTTTATTCCAAATTTCTGCTATTATATATATAGATAATAGAAAACAAATATAGTGTATATAAAAAATAATACAATATACGGAATAAAAACAATATCGAAGCGTCTATAAGAAGCAAACAATAATTACGTAAAATACGACGAATGTAACAAAAAATATGTTAGCATGAGGAATAATACAAAAACAAACAAATCATACAAAAAAAAAAAAAAAAAAAAATACAACAAAACTATCAAAAATAATAAAAAAAAAAACTCACCAAATCTTGTCCGTACAAATCTACAATATAGTGTACATAAAAACTCTTCCTTATTGCAGTATTCGAGTTCAATACTGTCGGTGTTGGCGGGACACTTGATGAAAACAGAAAAGAGGGGAACATGAATATGAAGCCATATTTGTTGTTTAGGCTTTGAATTTAGGATCAACAATATGAGAAAAGTGATAAAGATATATAGAAGAACAATAAAAGTGATGAAGATATGTATTGAAACAAATAAAAGTGATGAAGATATGTAAAAGAACAGAAGAACTGACGTTTAGCTTTAGTTCATATAATTATGATGGAAATAAAATTACCATTTATAATACACGTCTTATAATACAATGATCTTTAATTATATTACAATGATCTTATAATACATTCCTAATATAAGAGTATATAATAATTACCATTTATAATTTATAATGATTACCATTTATAATGTTTAGAATTCTTTCCTAATATAATAAGCCAAAAGAGCGGGAAAAAAGAATTTCCGGACTTCTGCTATTATATATATATAGATATGAGTAAATGTATCATATATTTCCTTTTATTTATTATATTTATTTTTTATTCTATATATTCAATATAGGCGTCAAACTCAAGACTATAAAAAGATGATTAATTTGATATATTATACGTCAAAAACGGATATAAAAAGAAAAAAAATATTAAAATTTAAAATAAAAAGAAAAAGATAAATATAATAATTAATGCAGTACACACACAGATTTAGAAAGCTTATATAACTCTATCTTTTATATAACTTTAAAAAATTTAACCACCAAAGATAATGAAATCACATTTCATTAGTTAAATCTGAAAAGCCAATAAAACAAAATCTATTTTTAGAAACTAAAAAATGGGTGGGAAAACTGAGAGTTACTATTCTAAGAATAGTCTCTCTTTATATCTGTGAGGCGGCCATTTTGTACTGTGACATGTGCATTTTTCCAATAGCTCTACGAATGCTATCTCTTGCATTGTATTAATTTTAATGTAGCATCAATTAATAACCATAAAATAGTTAATTTTTTTATTGATAAATTCAAAAATGAAAAAATATCATACCACTAAATCATAAAAAAATACATTCAAGCGCATGTTTTTGTGTTCAATCTTTGAAAACTAATTTTATATAAAACTGCACATGGGTGCACCTTCATCGCCCATTTTATTTTAGTCATATTTTGTCACGCCCCAAACGGGACGCGACGAACGATTCACAACTTAAATACAAATGGACTAACAGTCTAGACAATACCAATGAGAACCCAATAAAGCGAGTCAAAATAGCAAAATGGAAATAAATAACGGATACAAGTTATCACTTAAAGTCTACATTCCATCACCAAATTACAATCCGAAATTCAACAAGGTAGTAACTTAACGTCAAAGGGTCATACGCCCCTCAATTACAAACCCGAATTGATTAGGATACAAAAGTCCAACAACAACATAATAAGAAAAGAGTCCGATCAACAACAAGATGCGATAAATCCAACAAGCGTAGTACAAGGTCTCAATCCAGAGTGGTTCAAGATCCCCGAAATCCTCATCTAAGGTTAGAAAACAAAGTAGGGGATGAGACAAAAATCTCGATAGATGGGGTGATCGTAATGCGAGTGTGGCGTAATATAGTTAATGTGAGAAAACAGATTATACGAAATCGCGTGAGTATGATGCATGGTTTCACACACATTCAAGCGTCGTGATAAAATATTTAAATAATATACTTATACGATTTAAAAAGCAGATTCATGGTCACACAGCACTATGTGATATGATCAAAGACAGGTAGGATTGCGTACGGAATTGTAACGCCAATCCTATGCAAGGCAATTAATGGTTGCGTACGGACTTGTAGCGCCAACCAATGCAAAAGCGTAGTAGCGGTTGCGTGCGGGAATGTAACGCCAACCAAAACGGGACGATAACTCAGAATCGTGTGGATCGGGCAGCGATTCCTTCGTTCTACCTTGTAACTCCCCATCAAGATGGTCCAAGACCGGCACCTTATCGCTCCGTAGGCAAAGACAAAATCCCATGAGAGAGTGGCGAGGCTCGGATCTGTCATAATCATGATTATACCTCGACTACGACCCGCTTCCCTTGGACAAACTCCGTCCCTCGATTTGCGGGATTAGGGACGATGGGGCGGAAGAGTGGAATAGCGGCCGAGCTGCCGGTTCCATCCCTAACGTATCCATTCCGACGTGAGCTCGACACACCAAGTTGACTCAGCAGAAAGTAATTACAATTACAGTCAACAGGCAATGAGTATTATTGATTCAGGGAAGCGAGTTTAGGAAAATTTTTGGAAAACGCGAGTGGCAATTATGGCGTTGGTGGAGTTTTGGATGAAGATGATTATCGGAAGGATAAGCAACCTTCGATATCTTGAAAGATTGGGTGGAACATAAGTCTCGTTATAGAATCAATTAGCAAGGCGAGGAGGTCGCTCCATGATCGGGTATTAATCGGTCAAATTGATCCGATAAGTTAGGGGTTTTTGGGAAGGTAAAATATTTAAATTAAATCTCCAAGTCAGAGAGTCCAGGCGATTTTAGTAAAAGAGAAAATAATTTGAGTGAGGTCCTTTATAAAAGGAAAATTGTAATTTAGCGTCGTTTTGTAAAAAACCAACACTTTTGGGGTTAAAAATTGAATAAATAAATATCCCGACCTTGAAAAATTATGAGGTCAGTTCCTAAATTCTCCAAATTGTCCAGAGATTCAGGTTTTTAAAGTTTTATGGTTGAGTTTTTATAAAAATCTCATATTGGCCCCAAATTTGTAAAAATTGTCAATTCGGACCTTAAGTTTTAAAAATTCGGAACTCACAAACCGGAAGGGATTTTAATGTGATTCCAGTTGGAAAATGTCACTAAGGTTGGTAGGATATTGGGACAAAAGCAGTTTTTAAAAGCAATATGTGTAGGTCCTTCAACTTTAGAAAATATCATTTTTGTCCCATTTTAAAATAATTGCCTTTAAGGCTTTTAGGGGTCCAATTGTTATGAAATTTGAACCTTGGGTCCAAAATATAATTAAGTTATAGTTAAGTTAGTATTTCCAGGTGCATGGGCTGCATAAGTCCTGGAAATTTCATTTGGGTCCTCAAGTTTAATATTTTCACATTAGTCCCTCATTTTTAGTAAAATTGTTTTCCAAGCCCTAACCACTTGGATTTTTGGAATACTTTTAAAATGTGTCATTCCCAGTAACTTAAGAGTAAAATTTTCAATTTTTAAAGTTTAGGTCTGGTACAGTTTTAAAAATTGCAAAATAGCCCTTAAACTTTCAAAATTTTACAATCTAGTCCTTGGGCCTTTAAAGGTTGATTTTATTTATCTCAAAACTCTTAAAACTTTATTAAAATGTCCAAAAGTCATTTTTGAACCTGAGTACAGTCCCAAATTTCGAAATTTGCAGAGGGGTCCTTAAACTTTTATTTTCTTACAATTTAGTCCACCAACTTTCCATTTTTGCATTTTTAAGTCCGAAATTGAAATTTAATCAATTATGCTCGACTTTTCCAGGTTATAAGTCATCCAAAACATAGATTTTAAAGATCATACACATGCATGTCCAATATATACAAGAATTCATCAATTAAAGCATTAAAGTGTACATGCATGCACCTAAAATTCAATAAATAGTAATTTTAAGCAACTCTTGAGAATTTTTATGATTTGATATATAAAATTGACATGCAATACATGGATTATATATATCTCAAGGCTCATGATCAAATTTTCTACATGCATTTTAATAAAACACCTAAAAGTTGGAAAAATAATTTTTCACCCACCTTAATTTTGGAAATTGTGAAATAAAAGGATAATTTCACAATTTTTTGGATGAGGCTTCTTAGGTCAGCCCCTAAGTCAAGAAAATATCAAAATTTGGAGTTAGAAAAATGAGAGAAAAATTAAGGAGAAAAGAAGGAAATAAGGAAATGAAAAGAACTACACTTTACCTTGTGTAGTAGATGTTTGGAGACTAGTTGAAGCTCAAAAATTGGAAATTTTGGCTCAACTCCAAAATCTCCTAAGGTCAGCCCCTATTTCTCAAAAATGAAAAGGGGTGTTAAAATTTGAAAAAAAATAGGAAGAGTAGGAAAGAAGGGGTCTAGTACACAATTCTTACCTTGTAGTCTAGTTTTCTCTACTATTTTCTTCTTCAAGTCTTCAAGTTTCACCACCATGCATGCATGTCTCCAAGTGGTCTTCTAAGTACCTCAAAATCCAAAATTCAAGCTTATATTAAAAAGAGAAGGTGAGGAGTAGTAAGAATTTAAGTTGAATTGAGGAGTGAAATTTCTTACCTTGAGATAGGGGTGTTCGAATTTTTAGTGTTTAAGTGGTAAGATTGTTTGTTTTGGTTTAGATGTTTGAAGAAAGGAAGTATGTTTGATGTTAGGAAGAAGATGTTCTTGGATTTATGAAGATGGGTTTGAAGATGTGAAGGACTTGTGTTTGAATATTTGAAGATATGAAGAAGTGGTACTTGAAGATATGAAGAACTTATGTTGAAGATTTGAAGATGTGAAGAGTTGGTGTTTGAAGGTTTGAAGATATGAATGAATTTTGTTTGAAGATTTGAAGATGTGAATGAGGTTAGAGAGAAGTTAGAGAGAAGGAGGAGAATTTGCTTGAGAATTAAAATGTGTTGGATAAAATTTTTTGTGCAAAATGGCCTCTTGGCCGTCCAAATGGGGGGAGAGAGGGAGAGATTTTTTGTTAAATTTGTGTCTTGTAATTTGTCTCTTGCATGGAGACAAAAGGCAAGTCAAAGTATGGGATGAGAAGGAATGTTGGAAGACTTCCAACATGTTGGCAAAATTAATAATAAAGAATTGATGTATGAGATGATGTGTATAATATTTGAATTAATGGTATAATTATACACAAGATGACTAATATAAGGTGTAAGTGTACAAGAGTTGGATGATATTTCTACTCCAAATCATCACCATGGCCGTCCACTATGAGGGCAATATGGTAATTCCATATATATTTTTTTGTCCCAAATTTGATGATAATAGATGAAATATATCAATCTCCAAAATATTTAGTGATTGTCTTGATCACTTGTAAGTCTCATGATTACTTAATCTAAATCAAAATCTTAATTCTATAAGGTAAAAGTCTCTAAAATAAATAGTCTCTTAAGTTTCTAAGGTGACTAATAAATACAAAATAGTAATAGTGATCAATCAAGTGATCATAAATGAGGAATGGAATTAATGATGATCATGATCACAAGTAATTAAATAAAATGAAATAAAATACAAAATGAATATATTATTAATAATTACCCGTCAAAATGACGCGGTAAAATAGTCGATCAAAAGTATAGACGACAATAAGGATCAATTAATAGCTCGGAAAAAATCGGGGCTTCACATCCTCCCCTCCTTAAAAGAATTTGGTCCCCAAATTCTCTTCAGAATAGTTCTGGATATTGATTCATCATGTCTTCTTCCTTCTCCCACGTTGCATCTTCGTCTCAGTTGTGGTTTTGCCACACTACTTTAACCAACGGAATTTTCTCTCTTACGCAATGTCGCACTGGCCGATCAATGATCCGGATCGGCCTCTCGGTGTAGGATAGATTTTCCATTAGAGGAGGAGTATCTCGAGTGATTATATGCTCGGGATCCGGTTGATACTTCTTGGCCTCGACACGTGGAATACATCGTGCATTCCGCATATGGTGCTAGTAACTCGAGTCCGTAGGCTAACTTCCCGATCCTCTCGTAAAATCTTGTAAGGCCCAACATATCTCGGACTCAATTTGCCTCCTTTCTTCGGATTGATCAATCCTTTCCGTGGTGAGAGTCTAAGAAATACTTCATCACCGACTTCAAATTCTAAATCCTTTCTTCTCTTGTCCGCGTAACTCTTTTGGCGACTCGAGTCGTGCGAATCCGCTCCTTGATCAGCTTGACCTTCTCCATGGCCTCCGAACTAAGTCGACCTTTGGAATCGAGGCGACTTTCGTTTCTCTTTCGGAGTCCATTGGTCATCAATCTCCCAATGTAGTGGGGATCTACATTTTCGCCCATACAATGCCTCATAGGGTGCCATCCCAATCGTGGCTTGATAACTCGTTATTGTAGGCGAACTCGGCTAATGGTAAGTGTGAATCCCAACTTCCTTGAAAGTCCAGGTGCGGGCTCGCAACATATCTTCAAGGGTTTGAATTGTTCGCTCTGATCGTCCATCGGTTTGTGGATGTCTTCTTTGTCTTTGAAACTTAGTGAGGTACCTAATTCCTCGTGTAAGCACTTCCAAAAAACTGGAGACAAACCTCGGGTCTCTGCTTCGGATACTATATCGACCGGTACTCCATGCGGTCGAATGATTTCTCGGATATAAATCGTGCAAGTTTACGCAAGCTATCGGTTTTCTTGATGGGTAAAAAGTGTGCGATTTCGCGTGAGTCGATCTACAACTACCCGGATAGCGTCTTGGCCTCTTCTCGTCCTTGGTAGATCCGTCACGAAGTCCATTGTTATATGTTCCCATTTCCACTGGGAATTCTCAACGGTTGTAGTAAACGGATGGTCGTTGGTGTTCTCGCTTTTTTACTCGTTGACAAGTCAAACATCTCGCAACGAACTCCGCTACCTGGTTCTTCAGGTTTACCCACCAATAACCGTTTCAAATCTTTATACATCTTGTTTCCTCCAGGATGTATAGTGTATTTTGAACGGTGTGCCTCTGTTAGGATTTTATTCCTAAACTGTTCGTCATTTGGTACACACACTCGATTCCGGAACCCGATAACTCCATCTTGAGTACCGAGAATTCGATCTTTCTCCTTTAAGTATCTTCTCCTTGAGTTTTTGAAGATGTGTATCTTTTTCTTGTGCTTCTTTGATCTCACTCAAGAGATTGGGTATAACCGAAATGTTAGCACATGAAATCGAGTATTGGTTCTCGTCGATTCCAATTGCTCGGCTCCTTTAATGATTCCCACTCTCGAATCATAAGTCCGCTAAGCTCGCTTTCGCTTAGAGCGTCGCTACGACGTTAGCTTTTAGGGATGGTATTGAATATCAAAGTGATAGTCCTCAATCAACTCCATCCATCTCCGTTGCCTCAAGGTTGAGATCTTTCGGGAGAATAGATACTTCAAGCTCTTATGATCCGTGAAAACCGTAAATGTTGCTCCATAGAGATAGTGTCTCCATTTCTTCAATGCGAAAACTATTTGCCAATTCCAGTCATGCGTTGGGTAATTGGCCTCATACGGCTTGAGCTTTCGTGATGCATAAGCGATAACCTTTCCTTCCCGCATGAGTCACGCTCCTAGTCCTTCTTTTGATGCATCACTTTGTAGACGACAAAGTTTTTGTCCCTTTGAAGAAGGGCTAAGACGGAGTCGTAGTAAGTCGTTTCTTGACTCTTGAAACTCGTCTCGCAACTTGTCGTTCCACTCAAACTTGACTTGCTTATGGGTTAGTCGAGTGAGTGGTCCCGGCTATCTTAGAGAAGTCCTGGATAAATCTTCGATAATATCCGGCTAGTCCTAGAAACTTCTCGATTTCATTCAGACTCGGGTTGTTTCCATTCAACCACCGTCCGTACCTTCGAAGGATCTACCGCAATCCCGGTGTCGGATACTATATGTCCCAAGAATGCGACTTCACTAAGCCAAAATTCGCACTTCATCGAATTTAGCATACAAACTTATGCTCTCGTAGTGTCTCTAAAGCGATTTTCGGTGTGACGTTCGTGCTCTTCTCTAGACTTAGAGTATACAAGTATGTCATCAATGAATATCACTACGAATTGGTCCAAATAAGGTTGGAAGACTCGATGCATCGGTCCATAAATGCTTTGGTACATTCGTCGGACCGAAAGGCATTACTACAAACTCGTAGTGTCCATATCGGGTTTGAAATGCGATTTTGGAAATGTCTCCTTCGGATTTTCATTGGTAATATCCTTGTTGTAAATCAAACTTCGAGTGCCCCGTTGCTCCTGAAGTTGATCAAATAGTTAAATCTATCCCGGGAGAGGATATTTGTTCTTGATGGTCACACTATTAAGTCCACGATAATCTATACATAGTCTTAATGTGCCATCCTTCTTTTTGACGAACAAAGACAGTGCTCCCCACGGAGACGCACTCGGTCGGATAAATCCCACATCCATCGCTTTTTGTAATTGCGTTTTCAACTCTTGTAACTCAAGAGGAGCCATTCTATACGGTGTTCGCAATCGGGCAGTCCCGGCAACACTCGATGGTGAACTCGACTTCCCTATCCCGGAGGGACGGTGGTGAGTTCTTGTGGAAATACGTCCGTATATCGATACTATAGGTACTTGGTTGATTTGTATCTCAACCTTGGGTTTGTTAATTACAAACGCCAAATACCCCTCGAGCCCCTCTAGTGATCGCCCTTCTCGCTTTCATTCTTTGAAATGATTGGGGCAATCTTAACTCGTGCCCTTCCCGAAATCTCCACTTCGGGTTTTCCAGGTTCACATAGCTTAATGGACTTGTTATGGCAATCCATTTGTGCATGGTGTGCAGATAATACCGATTTTCAAAGATTACGTCGTATTCGGATATAGGTAATAAGATCAAATCGGCGGGAAAGTTTATCTCAAAGAATCTTAACTTCGCATGCATTAAAGATAATATCGTTATCCGACTCGCACCCATAGGAGTTGACACTTCTAAGCATATAGGCATATGTTCCATGCATGCATGCGGTTTGTGTACAAAATGCGGTGCAACAAATGAATGCGTTGATCCAGGGTCGAATAATATTTTAGCGTAGTGGTTAGATACTAGAAGCGTACCTTCCACCACGCTCTGTTGCCTCCGGAGCCTCTTGTCCGGCTAGTGCAAATGCTCGGCGGGCATCCTTGCCCGATTACCCTGGCCGTTTCCGCTTCCGGGTTGCATTGGTTTGGATCGGTCATTGTACCGGGCAATCTTGCGGTAGTGTCGACATTACACACAGCAAAGCAAACACCTTCCTTGTTTTACGCCCAGCTTGTCGGCAAAGATGTCTCGATTTCGGCAATGCGTACATTCGACCCGCTTTCCTTGATCTTGGTCTCTTTCCTTTGTATCGTCCGTTAACCGGTCCCTTCAAACTTAGCGGCGGTTTAGATGGTTGTCCCACGGTGGCCTCTTAAAACTGTTCGATGGCCTACTCTGCTGAATCCGTCCAATACGGTTGTTCGATCCCGACTCAATGCGGAGAGTCGCTTTACCGCGGCCGAGTAGGTTGCGTTCAACGATCAAGAATCAAGCTTTCAAGTTCCGATTTCAATCCTCGAGTGAACTTGTAAAGCTTATCCTCTTCATTTTCTCCCGCATGTTATCCAGCGCTCCCGGATACTTTGTATTTGGTCCTCCCGCGCTCTTATGGTGTTATCGCGGTCCTTGATGACAAATGGTCATTCGTTTCTTCTCATCTTCGCTTATCGCCAAGCGCCGAGTCAGTCTCTGCATTGCGTTGGCGCTCTTGGGGCTAGTTCTCGTGGTCGCGTATGCGTTCGCTTTCCGGTGCCAATGAATCATCGCCGTGCCCAAAGAATATTCCGCTTCAAAGACGGGCATGGAATACATCCCACCACGTAGGCGTCGGCTCCATCCCGATAAAACAACTAAGGCGGATCACCAAAGGTAGAGGAGAGATAAGAAAGAATAAGGAAGAACGAGTAAGGGAAATCATCAAAATCAACTAAGTCAAGACAAGTATGATTATGAATCTCAAAGTATGCATTCTAACTTAGTTCAAATATCAATAAGACGGTTATATGCCAATTTGAAATCGATTTCACACTTAATTGGTCAAGTCGCAAAGATTACCCAAAACACGAGGCATCGAGGGTCCTATCCTGGGTCGGTGGGTGTAAGTTTCCATCTTACTAGCCGAGCTCGATACCATTTAGCCGTCACGCCCAAACGGGACGCGACGAACGATTCACAACTTAAATACAAATGGACTAACATCTAGACAATACCAATGAGAACCCAATAAAGCAGAGTCAAAATAGCAGTGGAAATAAATAACAGATACAAGTTATCACTTAAAGTCTACATTCCATCACCAAATTACAATCCGAAATTCAACAAGGTAGTAACTTAACGTCAAAGGGTCATACGCCCCTCAATTACAAACCCGAATTGATTAGGATACAAAAGTCCAACAACAACATAATAAGAAAAGAGTCCGATCAACAACAAGATGCGAGAATCCAACAAGCGTAGTACAAGGTCTCAATCCGAGCTGGTTCAAGATCCCCAAATAAATCCTCATCTAAGGTTAGAAAACAGACGGGGATGAGACAAAAATCTCAGTAGATGGGGTGATCGTGTGCGAGTGTGGCGTAATATAGTTAATGTGAGAAAACAGTTATACGAAATCGCGTGAGTATGATGCATGGTTTCACACACGATTCAAAGTCGTCGTGATAAAATATTTAAATAATATACTTATACGATTTAAGAAAAATTCATGGTCACACAGCACTATGTGATACTGATAAGACAGTAGATTGCGACGGAATTGTAACGCCAATCCTATGCAAGGCAATTAATGGTTGCGTCACGGACTTGTAGCGCCAACCAATGCAAAAAAATGTAAGCGGTTGCGTCACGGGAATGTAACGCCAACCAAAACGGACGATAACTCGAATCGTGTGGATCGACAATGCGATTCCTTCGTTCTACCTTGTAACTCCCAAATCAAGATGGTCCAAGACCGCACCTTATCGCTCCGTAGGCAAAGACAAAATCCCAAAGAGAGTCGGGCGAGGCTCCTGATCCGTCATAATCATGATTATACCTCGATTCACGACCCGCTTCCCTGGACAAACTCCGTCCCTCGATTTGCGGGATTAGGGACGATGGGGGAAGAGTGGAATAGCAGCCGAGCCGCGGTTGCCCATCCCTAACGTATCCATTCCGATCGTGAGCTCGACACACCAAGTTGACTCGGGCAGAAAGTAATTACAATTACAGCAAAATCAACCAGCAAATGAGTATTATTGATTCAGGGAAGCAGTTTAGGAAAATTTTTGGAAAACGCGAGTGGCAATTATGGCGTTGGTGGAGTTTTTGGATGAAGATGATTATCGGAAGGATAAGCAACCTTCGATATCTTGAAAGATTGGGTGGAACATAAGTCTCGTTATAGAATCAATTAGCAAGGCGAGGAGGTCGCTCCGCGATCGGGTATTAATCGGTCAAATTGATCCGATAAGTTAGGGGTTTTTTGGGAAGGTAAAATATTTAAATTAAATCTCCAAGTCAGAGAGTCCAGGGCGATTTTAGTAAAAGAGAAAATAATTTGAGTGAGGTCCTTTATAAAAGGAAAATTGTAATTTAGCGTCGTTTTGTAAAAACCAACACTTTTGGGGTTAAAAATTGAATAAATAAATATCCCGACCTTGAAAAATTATGAGGTCAGTTCCTAAATTCTCCAAATTGTCCAGAGATTCAGGTTTTTAAAGTTTTATGGTTGAGTTTTTATAAAAATCTCATATTGGCCCCAAATTTGTAAAAATTGTCAATTCGGACCTTAAGTTTTAAAAATTCGGAACTCACAAACCGGAAGGGATTTTAATGTGATTCCAGTTGGAAAATGTCACTAAGGTTGGTAGGATATTGGGACAAAAGCAGTTTTTAAAAGCAATATGTGTAGGTCCTTCAACTTTAGAAAATATCATTTTTGTCCCATTTTAAAATAATTGCCTTTAAGGCTTTTAGGGGTCCAATTGTTATGAAATTTGAACCTTGGGTCCAAAATATAATTAAGTTATAGTTAAGTTAGTATTTCCAGGTGCATGGGCTGCATAAGTCCTGAAATTTCATTTGGGTCCTCAAGTTTAATATTTTCACATTAGTCCCTCATTTTTAGTAAAATTGTTTTCCAAGCCCTAACCACTTGGATTTTTGGAATACTTTTAAAATGTGTCATTCCCAGTAACTTAAGAGTAAAATTTTCAATTTTTAAAGTTTAGGTCTGGTACAGTTTTAAAAATTGCAAAATAGCCCTTAAACTTTCAAAATTTTACAATCTAGTCCTTGGGCCTTTAAAGGTTGATTTTATTTATCTCAAAACTCTTAAAACTTTATTAAAATGTCCAAAAGTCATTTTTGAACCTGAGTACAGTCCCAAATTTCGAAATTTGCAGAGGGGTCCTTAAACTTTTATTTTCTTACAATTTAGTCCACCAACTTTCCATTTTTGCATTTTTAAGTCCGAAATTGAAATTTAATCAATTATGCTCGACTTTTCCAGGTTATAAGTCATCCAAAACATAGATTTTAAAGATCATACACATGCATGTCCAATATATACAAGAATTCATCAATTAAAGCATTAAAGTGTACATGCATGCACCTAAAATTCAATAAATAGTAATTTTAAGCAACTCTTGAGAATTTTTATGATTTGATATATAAAATTGACATGCAATACATGGATTATATATATCTAAAGGCTCATGATCAAATTTTCTACATGCATTTTAATAAAACACCTAAAAGTTGGAAAAATAATTTTTCACCCACCTTAATTTTGGAAATTGTGAAATAAAAGGATAATTTCACAATTTTTTGGATGAGGCTTCTTAGGTCAGCCCCTAAGTCAAGAAAATATCAAAATTTGGAGTTAGAAAAATGAGAGAAAAATTAAGGAGAAAAGAAGGAAATAAGGAAATGAAAAGGACTACACTTTACCTTGTGTAGTAGATGTTTGGAGACTAGTTGAAGCTCAAAAATTGGAAATTTTGGCTCAACTCCAAAATCTCCTAAGGTCAGCCCCTATTTCTCAAAAATGAAAAGGGGTGTTAAAATTTGAAAAAAAATAGGAAGAGTAGGAAAGAAGGGGGAGTACACAATTCTTACCTCAGTAGTCTAGTTTTCTCTACTATTTTTTTTCTTCTTCAAGTCTTCAAGTTTCACCACCATGCATGCATGTCTCCAAGTGGTCTTCTAAGTACCTCAAAATCCAAAATTCAAGCTTATATTAAAAAGAGAAGGTGAGGAGTAGTAAGAATTTAAGTTGAATTGAGGAGTGAAATTTCTTACCTTGAGATAGGGGTGTTCGAATTTTTAGTGTTTAAGTGGTAAGATTGTTTGTTTTGGTTTAGATGTTTGAAGAAAGGAAGTATGTTTGATGTTAGGAAGAAGATGTTCTTGGATTTATGAAGATGGGTTTGAAGATGTGAAGGACTTGTGTTTGAATATTTGAAGATATGAAGAAGTGGTACTTGAAGATATGAAGAACTTATGTTGAAGATTTGAAGATGTGAAGAGTTGGTGTTTGAAGGTTTGAAGATATGAATGAATTTTGTTTGAAGATTTGAAGATGTGAATGAGGTTAGAGAGAAGTTAGAGAGAAGGAGGAGAATTTGCTTGAGAATTAAAATGTGTTGGATAAAATTTTTGATAAATTTTTTGTGCAAAATGGCCTCTTGGCCGTCCAAATGGGGGGAGAGAGGGAGAGATTTTTTGTTAAATTTGTGTCTTGTAATTTGTCTCTTGCATGGAGACAAAAGGCAAGTCAAAGTATGGGATGAGAAGGAATGTTGGAAGACTTCCAACATGTTGGCAAAATTAATAATAAAGAATTGATGTATGAGATGATGTGTATAATATTTGAATTAATGGTATAATTATACACAAGATGACTAATATAAGGTGTAAGTGTACAAGAGTTGGATGATATTTCTACTCCAAATCATCACCATGGCCGTCCACTATGAGGGCAATATGGTAATTCCATATATATTTTTTTGTCCCAAATTTGATGATAATAGATGAAATATATCAATCTCCAAAATATTTAGTGATTGTCTTGATCACTTGTAAGTCTCATGATTACTTAATCTAAATCAAAATCTTAATTCTATAAGGTAAAAGTCTCTAAAATAAATAGTCTCTTAAGTTTCTAAGGTGACTAATAAATACAAAATAGTAATAGTGATCAATCAAGTGATCATAAATGAGGAATGGAATTAATGATGATCATGATCACAAGTAATTAAATAAAATGAAATAAAATACAAAATGAATATATTATTAATAATTACCCGTCAAAATGACGCGGTAAAATAGTCGATCAAAAGTATAGACGACAATAAGGATCAATTAATAGCTCGGAAAAAAATCGGGGCTTCACATATTTAGATTCCTAATAAGTGTGAAACTATGTGTCATGCTTTTTTTCAAAGGTTATAGTAGTAAATTCATATGTAAAATTATTTTCCTAAGTCGTCTCGTATGTGTAGGAGAACTAAGTATATTAATTAAGGAAATATGAGACAATAAAATATAGTTTTGGTAATATTACCGATTTTATTGTATTTGTTTTGTGTGCAGATTTCGTCATCTATTTTATTTATTGACGTTTTTAAGTAAATTATTAAACTTTTGAAGTTTTATTGCGGGGATTTGTATTATATTATTTGGAATTTTTAATTAATATGTTCTATTCGGGTTCTCATATTTGGTATTTTTCAGATCGTGTGATGCATGATGTGTATTTTTTATTTTTAGTGACTACAAAAAGTTTAGAGTTTCAATAAATAATTTAAATATAAAGATACTTAATTTAATTATAAATCATATGATTTTGATAATATAAAAATACATTATTATAACTATGAAAAAAACTTTTTAAATATAATACATTTGGTTGATAATAAATTTTGTGAATATGAATTGTATTTATATATTTAACATGTTTATCTATAAGAATGTAAATTTTTGGAAAACGAAATTAATTGCCAATGTTGAATATTTAATGTATTCTTTTTCAATGCAATAAAAAATAAAGTCATTTCGATTCTAATATCTTTTTATGGTTTAGAAATCAATGAAGCTTGTTAGAATTATTAAGGGAATTAAACAAAAAATACTTATATTTAGCAACATACTTTTTTGGAAAACTACTACTAGTATAGAATAGAAGAAGATCTATCAACACACTATATAACAAGTTGCCTTTGACCTCTGTCTCACGACCGCAAATAAAACTTGTAGCCTCATGCCCCGACTCGAATCGAACTACTACTCGGCTTAGCGCTAACTACTAATAACTTGGGACCCGTCCTACCAGCCAATATAGTCAAAAGAGTTTAAGTAGGATTCCACTTAGGGCACACTTGTTAGCTACTGTAATATCCACAAAATTAGGGGTAAAATTACAATTAGGGTTTACAATTAGATTCAATTGGGGATTCAAATCCCTAATTTTATGATTAGGGCAGATTGAATTTAGAGTTTTTAACCCTTAATTTTTATTAATCAGTTTTTTTTTATATTATTATAATATTATTTTTATCAATAATTAATCATTATAAATACAGAATTTCAGTTATGAATTGAAAAGCCCAAATTTTAATGAAAAAGAGATGAAAAGTTTCAGTTTTAATTAAAAGAGATAGAAAGTCAGACGTTTTTAACGTAAGATTTCTTAAATACCATCATCAACCTTCACAACCTACTATCAGTATATATATCAGACCTTTCATCATCAAAGTTTACAACAAATCTCTGATTTTGCAGGTAAAATTCCTTAAAAATCTTTTCAAATAAATCAGTTTTTATCCCATAAATTTCAGCAAATATACAAAATAATTTTCGAAAAAAATATATCTATATATTCAGAAAGGATGAGAGATGATAAGGGGTAGCCTGTATGTTTCTCAAGTCATTGCTCGCCACCGACCGACGACGATCGTCACGTTCGCCGTGGGTCGCCGCTGGTCTTCGATGGTGTTGGGGACCGTGCGCCGACCGAGTACTGTGAATGGTGGAGGTGTTGGCAGTTGAAGGTTGGACAGAAGAGAAAGGAAAAAAAAAAAAAAAGAGAAGAAGAAGAACAGAGCAGACTGCGTAAGTTTGAGGGAGAAAGAAAATGAGAGAAGAAAAAGGAAAGAAAAAGAAAAGAGAAAGAAAAAGAGAAAGAGAGAGAGAGAGAGAGAGAGAGAGAGAGAGAGAGAGAGAGAGAGAGAGAGAGAGAGAGAGAGAGAGAGTTTGGGGAGGGGGTTGTGACCGTGAGTTTGGAGTAATGGAGTGTGAGGGTTTTGTTTTGTATTTTTATTATTATTATTATTTTATTTAATTTAAGTATTTTTTTAAGTATTTTAAGAATAAATGCTCAAATTGGGGATTTAAACCTTGTATTAGTATTTTAAGCCCAAAACCAAATTTTCAAATTATTTTCAATAAGTCAAATTTTCTTTTCTAAACTATCCAATTTATTAAAAATTTATTAATTATATTTTATTATATATGTAGGAATCGAGAATCACGAGGATTAGAATAATCACTTTTATTTTCTACGAGGATTTACAGGAAACAGTTGAGGTAGGGATTTTATTTAAATTTTTGTCTTTATATAATGTTTCACGCGAGTATTTTCATTTATATATGATATGCAGAGGAACTAGTCAGGGGCCGTAAATAGGTCCGGGATCAAAAGTATCCTCGGGTAAGCCCGCCGTACTAAAATTTTTAACTGGCCAGTCAGAGGAAATTACAGAGGAATTACATGTTTTATTATAAATGTTTATTGCTTGTATGATTTATTATGTATTGACAAAAGTTGGTCCCTACTGAGCAAGTGGAAGCTCACCCTTTCATTTTTATAATTTTTCAGATTAAGGAGTCGGGCTGAGGATACGTCAGTGATGGATGAAGACCGAATTAAATTTTGGAATTTGAACAAAATTTTATTTTATGTCTTGGAATATTTTGATAAAATTTAAATTGTAATGTGACTGGTATTAGTTAAATGTTTAAGTTTTATTAAGTTATTTTCTTAAAACTCGTGTTTTTATAATAGCATTTTCCATAAAAGTCGGACTATTTTATATTGTAAATCGGGGCGTTACAACTACAGTTCCCATCGGTCCAGAACTCGAACTCAACTCAAAACGAAACAAAAACAACTGCAACATTCTTTGGCCATGAAGAGGGAGAACAAGAAAATATTTTAAAAAAAAAATTATTCTATTTTTATATTAATACATATATCAAAAAATTATACAGAATTCATATATAATAGTCCAAATGTACAACTTTAAAAGTTGAATATCAAAATACAACTATACAAATATCATAAATAACCAAAAAGACATAAATATATAAATTGATGTCCAATAGCCCGAATACATAATTTTTAAAGCATATTACAAAATAATGAGAAAATAAATCTTATATATTTTTATTTATTATGTTTATTATTTATTGTATATATGCAATATGGATGTCAAACCGAAGATCGTAAAAATATGATTAATTATATATATTATATGTCAAAAACGGATCTAAAATGAAAAAAATTATTAATTTTTTTTAAGAAAAAAAGAAAAACATATATATAATAATTAATACTGTAGTACACACACATATTTGGAAACCTAATTTAAATAACTTTTTTTATATAGCTTTAAAACGTGATTTATTGAAAGAAAGTTGACTACCAAAAATAATGAAATCACAAATATTTGTGACTTCTTATTTTTCTATAGATTTTTATTACTTTTTTTTAAAAGGACTTTTATAACTTATTTTAGAAACCAAAAAATGGGCGGGAAAACATTAGTTACTATTCTAAGAATAGTCTCTCTTTATATATATATATATATAGATATATAGATAAAAAAATATATTTTGATCGATAATATTCCCACAAGTATATATATGAGGGTTAATTAAATGTACGGTGGTTCTTACATGGTTAATTCGATGTTGCATAAAAACCTTTCACATACAAATTCATAGATTTTTCTTGATTTTATGTAACACAAAAAAATATTTCATTTTGTGTTGAATGATCACCTCATCTAAATTAATGTATCATTTAAAAACTTAAGCTATTAGAGCGGTGAGCTATTTAAAATAAATTATTTTGATATTTTGCTTATCTATGTAAATTTATGTTTATAAACATCACTATATAGTGGTATTTTGACAATTAGAGTTCTGTGTGATGTGTTTAATGGTCTTTCGTCCATCCATCATACAACATAATAAAAATAAACATCCCAACAAAAAATTGAAGTCAACATGTACATAGAGGAGCTCAGATAGCGATCAAAGCAATAATTAATGCAATACTATTTGCTTAGAATCTCCCGTGAACTATACTTTGGTTGGTCCAACTTATAGAAAGTATTACAAATTGTAGCTTAGAACCATTGAAAAAAAATAAGTTTGAGTATAACAATTAAGAAATCATAACCACTAGATTAGCCCAGTGGCCAGAGGTATTACTCGCAATGACAAGACTTGGGTTCGAGCACCTGCAATAACGGAGACAAACTTTCTTCAGAGAAAAAAAAGAAAAAAAATTAAAAATTCATGTTCACCATTTCTTTCAAGATCCCATTACTTCCCTTTTACCAAACATAGAAAAAAGTAAAGAGAAAAAAAAAACGAAGATTCTCTGACTCTTTTTATATAAATGCAAGTATTGTTTCTATCCGGAACTTATAATTACATTTATTTCTTTGAATGTCATTCAATAAAATTATTTTTCTTTATCATTTTATCCTTTCACTTTTTAAAATTACACTCTCATATAAACCAATACCAAATATTATTTTTAAAAAACTCATTTAAAATTTGGATATTGAGTCCAATGAGAGTTATAGGACTATTTGCACACACTAAGGAAAACCGATACTCAGCTTTTAGGTCACTTTTTATTATTTGCAAAGGTTAACTTTTGCTTTTTTTTTTTTTGATCGGTGGTTAACTTTTGCTTTTGCTTCTATATCATCTAATCAATACTTAAAAGTTGGAGGTGCGATGCTTTCTGATTTTGGAACATATTTTTGTAAATAAAAAAAAGTTTGTTTTAACATTATTAATCTCAATTTTTTTCCATAGTCCAAAATGCCCTTTGTATCCAACATTTGCATACTCAAAAAAAAAAAAAAAATAATAACAAGAGTGTGTTTGTCTTTTTATCCAAAAGCTCATTTTGAAACACTATTTCTCCCCAAAGACTTGAACTTTGATTTTATAGCTTTTAGCTAACACTAATCGTTGTAAGCTTAATTCTCAACTACTTTAAATTTTTACTACCATAAATCACTTTTACTAAAATCCAAAATTTTTGCAAACAATTTCATAATATTCGGGATATATATTTATGAGAGACAGAAGAATTGCATAAAAGATGAAAGAAATTAGGGGTAAATACGGATTTATATGTAAACTAGTGCTAAGACCTTTTTCTTTGAACACATTTATTCCTTCCTCTTCTTTGGTCTTGGCTTCATTTAGAACCAAAAACCTCAGACTTTTAACACTGATTGAAAATCTGAATTCTGGAAACCCTTTTTGCCAAAACAATTGGTAAATTTTTATGCCCTAATTTTATGCATTAGAAAAGCATAGAATTATTGGCGAATTTTAAAAGGGGTTTCCTTTGTTCCTCTGTATGAAATTGAATTCGAATTGCTGAAATTTGTCGTCAATTTTGTGCAACAATGGGCGGCGATCACTCCGATTCTTCACCGTTGGTGGCGCCGAAGCCTATTACAGACCCCTCTGAGATTGATTTAGAGGCGGGGCCTGATGAGCAAATTCAATGCCGAATTTGCCTTGAAACCGACGGTAAAACCCCTCGATTTTACTCAATATTCAATTTTAGAGCTTCATTTTTGTTTCTGGTTATAGTTTTAGTAGAAGAAGCTGTGAATTATGATTGAAAGGTGCCGTGGGTTTTGTTCTTTGAACCTAGAAGTGCCATGTGTGTCGAGAGTTGTTTGTAAGTTAACCATTTTCTTGTAATTCAACGGGAAAAAAGACCAGACAACATATTATTACTCATACTGGGTTCTTCTTTTCCTGGCTTTCTCTACCTTTTAATTGTTTTTTTTTTTTTTTAAATTATGTAGTGATAATTGGGCTTTAAATGTGATCGCATTTTCTGTGTCATGTTTGAAGCAAAGTTTTAGATTTTGGTCTTTTTCGTGTGCGGTAATGCTCACTGTCAATTTTTCAGACCCATTTCTGTATTGGGCGTATAGATGTTGCAGTTGATTTATGTAAAGAAAATGGTTTTCAGATTTCCAACTTTGTTGATCAGGTAGGGATTTTATTGCTCCTTGCAAGTGCAAAGGGACCTCGAAATTCGTTCACAGAGAATGTCTGGATCATTGGCGTGCTGTGAAGGTAAATATATTATTAGTTATTGATAAGTCATTCTTATAGTGGCAATTCCTCATATTTGGAGTTTGTTGTGAATGTAGTGTGTTTGACATTTGCTGATGAGCAATTTCTGCTTCTATTTTTCCTCCATTGCACTTACTTTATCATTTTTATTTTATTTTATGTTTGGGTGGAAGTAGTTCTATTAAGAATTACTACTAGTTCTTTTTGAAGTTGAAATGTAAGGTATTGATGCACTCAAGGGTAAGGCTGTGGGGGCCTATCACTTATTATCTGCTGGTTCATGGTTTCTGTTGGTGAAAGTTACAGCTAAAATTCGTTAATTTTATTTCCTGATTGTGCTTTAATCATACTGTATAATCTCTGTGAAGTTTGTTGTTAGCATGAAGCAATTAATTTTCTCTCTCTTCCTTTTCTTCCTGCAGGAAGGGTTTGCCTTTGCTCATTGCACTACTTGCAAGGCTCCTTATTATATAAGAGTACATGCCATTGCTGATAGGAAATGGCGAACATTGAAGTTCGATTTTTTGTGACTAGGGATATTTTATTTATCTTTTTCTCCGTGCAGCTGGTAGGTCATTGGACTATCATTTGATTTATTTGAATTTTTTTCTATAGTTCTCGATTTTTTACTTGCTTTTACATTATAGTGCTCAAAGACTTTCTATGTAAGGATGGGCGTTTTAGGACTTTGTATTTCTGAATGATGACAGATGTACTCCTTGTTACAGGTTATTGCTCTGTTGTCATATTTGGTGTATCTTATTGATGGTTACCAGAATTTTTGGCTTCGTCTGACCTGGGGTTTTGACAGCGAACTTAGTTTCTACTACATATGCGGTAAAACATTTTGAGCTTAGCATTGGCTATGGAAGCACTGTCCATTATAATTAACCAATGATGTCCACTGCTTATTATGCTTTGGTGAAGTATATCTTTTCTTCCCATCAGTTCAGTGATTCTTTTTTTCTCTCTTATTTCTCAAAACATTTTTCATACAAACTCTTGAGATTAAATTATGGATTTATTGGTTACCTAATTTGCATGGTTGGACTATATTATGGTAGATATGAGCAAATGATTCTATTTTATTAAAGGATACAGAAATACATACTTTGGAAAGGTGGGGAACGGAAGGAAGAGCCCTGCAATTTATTTGATGCTCCACATATTATTTATATTTTTTTTCTTTGATTTAGTTTTTCAGTTTCTGTTTGACCAGGAATGGCTAAAAAAGCCTACTGTCATGTAATATTTGTCTATCAAATTCGTCCTCAATTTTCTGACATTATTTTGTATGCATCTTTTTACAAAATCAAAACAGTATAACCACCTTGATTGTTATTAAAAAGAAACACTGCTGACAATAAATTTATTTGGTTATGAATACCAATTTGGGACTTCAAGGGACTTTGATTGAGTGCTGATGCCCTCTCTGAGCATTTCCGTGCAAAGTGGTAAAATGAGAAGGTGTACACTTTCAAAGCTAGATTCTTGTGTGAGATAACAGTATGTTGGCATCGTTCTCAATTTTTATAACCAAGGACTTGATTCATTAGCATGTTATGAAAGTCATAGGACTCCATTTCTCAGACTTTTCTTGACTTAATCCCTATCCTTCACTAGCCCAGTCTTTTAGGGCATTTTATTAATTGAATTCATTTGAAAGGCTTGATGTCTCAATTACCCATACACAAATACTTTCATTTGTAATAATATAACTTTAGGCCCTTATTTATATAGGCTTGAGAGTTTCTTTAGTATATTTACTGCCTAATTTAAAAGGTGCAAGCACTGAAACACACTTATGGCTTGTTTGGTTTCATTTTTTTTTTCAGTTATCATTTCAGTATTTTTTAGGTTCTTAAAAATACTGCCTAGGTTTTTGTGTGAATATTAAAACATGTTTGTTTAGTGGTGAAGCAAATTTGACTTTATATTGTTGAAAATGAAAATCTGTTTCTGAAACAAAAGACCACTAATCTATCTTTACATGTCAACTTAGACACATTTTTACAATGCAAATGATTAGTTGCAGCGTTGAATAAAAACATCTGGATAATGATATATAAATGCTTATATTTGTGGTTCTTATTTCAATCAATACTCAGCCTTTTGGGAAAAAAGTTAATATTTTATCATAACCTACTTATGTTACTTCTAATTTTTTCTAATCAATAAATGAAAACTATGCTATTTAACATTATGTTTTATCAGTACATATAATATCGAAGACCTGTAAATTATGCAACATGCTTGTTTGGACCACTTTTATGCTTGTTACTGCAATTTATTAATTGATGCGCGAAACTGTTGACTTTAATATGTTAAAGCATCCAATTTTACTTTTGTGCAGGGGCATTATTATTTTTCGCGTTGCTGGGCTTATCTGGGTGCTTTATAACTTGTTACGACAGAAGAGTGCGCAACGATCTAGCTCAGCCATGTCGAGAATTGTGTCTTTGTTGTTGTCATCCTGGGTATAGTCTATTTTGTGGCACATATTTTTCCTGCAAACGTGAATGATGACTTCACCTTATCTCATTTTCCTGTACTGTCTTCATAGCATTATCATGATTACTTCCTCTGATGGCCTTTGCTCTGTCTTCTAGCTCAGTGCTTGTTTGGATATTTGTATCTTCTAGCTAAAAGATTTCTATGTGATCCGTAGCTTTGGTTTAAAGGCGGACCTTTAATCTATGAAATTTTATCTATTTTTCATTATGATTGGTAAAGTTTGAACATCAAGAGCATCAAATATCATTCCTTCGCTGTTGTTGGTGAATTGACAAAGTGACCTGTTTGTTTGATCTTTTAGAGCTAAATATTGTAACTCAAGCAAGTTTCCATTTGGGCATTGCCTGGTTAGTTGTAATCCCATTTCTTGTACTCTTGGCATTAATTTTACCTTTCAGTGAATCAATTTGACTCTCTGTTATTTTACGTATATTCCTGTTTTGAGCACCTCTATTCTTTTGCTTGATCACATGTTTAAAGCCTTTTATGTATATTGATGTTATGGGAGTGTTTGCGAAAACTTCTCGCTTTTAGAAGTGATTTATTGTAGCGAGAATTAAGCGTAGTTGAGAATTGTAGTGTTTGCAAATAGAATTAGAAGTAAGTTGAGAGTGTTTGGTGAAAAAGTTGTAAAAATGCTTATTTGTTTGTAAAAGTCAAACCATAAGTTGAATTAGAAATCTATGCTTTTAGATTTTGATTAAATTAAGCAGAATCATAAGCTAGAAGTTGGCATTTGCAAACACTAAAAAGTGATTTTGTAGGCCAAAAACGTAGAAGCACTTTTTTTTAGTGATTTTGCAAACACTCCCTTACTTTCAGATTGATTCTAACAGTTTTACTTTGTATACCATCCCATGAACCTTAGTTACATAAACTTGACTTTTTTCTTTTTCATTCTTGCAGTATATGTGCTGACTGCCATTTGCCTGGCACTCTTTGTATGTGGACAGACTGTACCACATGCTTCGAAGGTTGTGCTAGTGCGGTTGGTGAATGTGGTTGCCTGGGAGGTGCTGGTGAAGCTGGATTGCCATTATTATTTATAGTTGCTATAATAGTGCTGGGTTTATTTACCGTCATCGGTATATTCTATAGCGTGTTGGTGGCCACAATGGTTGGGCAAAGGATTTGGCAGCGGCACTACCACATACTTGCCAAAAGAATGCTAACAAAAGTGAGTTGTAAATTACATTTTGTATCGTTGTCTTGTGACTAAATTTGCACCGTCTTAGTATGTCTGGTTGGAGCAATCTTTATACAGCCCAGTAATCTTGTCTCTACTTCTGATCGCCTCTTAATCATAGTGTAGGGAGAGAAATCACCCAAGAACTTTTGTGCATGTAGTACCTGTTTTAGCTACTTGTAATTTCTAAATCGAGTTTCTTATACACGTCGTCTAATTTCTAAGGAACCAATATAAAGCATGGCTTGAATCTTAAGCAGTTTAATTTAAAAATGATCAAATTATTTATCTACCCAGTTAACACAAATTGGACATTAAAGCCGTCAGATTTTTGGCCATTTGTTCATAACAAAAATGGTTTTTAACCATGTTTGTCATGGTTTTTAGCCATTTTTTGGTCATTGTCCACTTTGCCTTTTTTCCATTTCTTGGGACCGAGAATCATTTCTTGGTACCGAGAAATGTACCGCATCGATTTTTTGAAAAATGGCCAAGTACCTCACCAAAGATTATTAGAAGGGTATATGACCGTTAGTTTTTAGTCAAAATGGCTAAAAAAACATGTCTTTGGAAAACACGGCTATTTTTCATTTTCAAAAAACGTAAATGGCCATTTTGGCCTATTGCCACTTTGTCTTGCCATATATATGGCTTCACATTGTAAGAATGTAGTTCTGTATGTGTTTAAATGGTGTTAATGGTGTTTTACTTTTTTTCAAGATTTTCTTCTTATTTTTTCTTTTGAATTCTTCTTCCCAATGTGTAAAACACTACACTCTTAAATGTGGGGATATAGTAGTTGTAGCTTTCGTGGAATATTTTCATCTGACAGTGAGAGCTGCTAGCAAAAAGTCGTGTATAAACTGTATTTCCCCTTATCCGTATGCGTCTTTCCTCGGATTTATTATGTAAGACTTTCAAGGTTCTGCTGCTTTACGATTAAATATAATTAAATGAACAAACTTTATATTAAGGTGACATGAAGCATGATTGTTTGACTCATTTTAGACTTGGTACTCTATTGAGAAAATAGAGACATCAACTCAAGAGCCACCAGCTACAGTAAGATATAGGACCCGTAGACTTTAGTTTAACCCTTCCTTGATCAGGATAGTCTGCTCAGAACAGCTACGCGAGAGAGTAAATAAACCTGTCGCACCTTATTCTATTCCCTCATGAACATGGGAATAGGTCGACCCAGAAGCTTCGCTTCAATTACCTATATGTTTATCTGTTCTGTAATTTTCTCTTCTGAACACACTACTACGTTTTGTTTTGGGTTTAGTTACAAAAAATACTCTTGAGATTCAGTATGATTAAGAAAAAAGAAGAAAAAAAAATAGCTTTATTTTAAAATTACAAATAGCCCCTTGATATTTATTTCCATTTTATAAATTGCACCATCAGTAGGGGTGTAGGGGTATTTGTATGCCTCAAGGGGTTGTTTGTAATATTGTTGAAATATGTCAGTTGTACACATTGATTAATTAAGAGAAGAGAGCCTAACTTATAAGTCAAGTGAGCTACTCCTTCTATCACCAATTGGTTTTTGGATGGAACCTCACATGGGTGGCTTGAGTTCCCCTCTCGTATTGAGTACCGGTCAATTGTGTGGGCCGTAACAAGTTCCCCGAATTTAAGAAAAAAGAGAAAAAAAACTATTGTTTAAAATTCAAATACCCCATGATGTTTATTTCTAGTTTACAAATTGCTCCCTCAATAGGGGTATTTATATACCTCAAGGGGTATTTGTAATGCCTTAACGTTTATTTGTAATTCTGAGAGATAATTGGATTTTTTTATTATTAGGTTAAACCTCAGGGGTAGTAATTGTAATTTAACTTTTTTTAATTTACTTTTATTATGTTTTCTGTATAGGAATATGTGGTTGAGGATGTTGACGGCGAGATGACTGGAGCTGATTGGTCACCCCCAGCTCTGCCCCCTGAGCATGTTCAGCAGCTGAAAGGGCTTGGTCTTCTTTGAACTCTGCTGGTAAGTTCCACAATATCTTGCATACTTAGAGATTGCGTTGGTATTTCAGCACGGATGTAAAATAGGAATTCAACGAGGAGAAATTCACTTGACGTTGTTTAATTATGTTCATAATCTGGAAAGACGAGGTAACTGTACAATTGATATAATCGCCCGTTTCTTGCACTGTGAAACGAAGGAATTGATATAATAAAATTACTGAAAACCAGTTGTTTTCTCAGCATACTTGCCTTATTCTAGCAAATGCTCCTTATTTTTCATTTCATTACACTGTTTTGGTGCTATGCATTTATCGTACCTAATAAGATTCAGATACTTAAGACGAGCTCTATCTTTGTCATTTATTTACATCTTAAATAGTCCGATGTTGGCTTCGTGCTTGTATTATTCAGGATTATGTTCACGAAGCATGGTGTTCTAGGTAGTTTTGAGTTCCCAAACATGTGTTGGTGCAATTAGAGCATCACCAGTGGTAAAAACCACAAACCTGCTTTTTTGTGGTTCCCACACTGCCACGTCAAAAGTAAAAAACCTCACTCTATTCTCCACAATCAAAAAACCTCCCAACAACTTTTTTATGGACCCCGCACTCAAATAACATCTCTTTAAAAAATCTCCAATAACTTTTGAATAGGCCCCACCATAAATTTACATATTATATATATATATATTGTTGTATTTAAAAAATATATAAAAACAAAATTAATTATATATATTATTTATAAAAATAAAATTATATATAATGAATATTTATAAACACAACATATTATTATAAAAAGAGAATTTATAAATAACACTAATAATTAAATACAAACAATAAAATGCTACGAACATATCAAGATCAACTAAAAATGCATTTACTCTAGGCCATGTCTTTTTTTAATTTGTTCACAAACAACAAGATGCATATGAAGTTGTTCCTCAGTCATCGCACTAGTATCCTTCATAAGGGTTTCATAATCCCATCGAACAAGTTCTCGCTCCCGTTGTGCTATCTCCGCCTTTTGGATTTCAATTTTTTCTCTTTGTAATTCTTCCATTTTTTCCAACCTATTGAGAAAGTTCACTTCTACCTCATCAACTTCTTTCTTTTTGGATTTCATTTTCCTCTTTGCAGCCTTCTGTCCAATTGGACGAGTGTGAACTTCACAATCATCTATGTTAATGTTCATATCTAGATTGGATGTTGATGTGTACCCCCCTGATTCAGAGGTCCTTGCCTTCTTGTTAGCACTTTGACTTGCTTCTTGTGGAGCATATTTCTCACATTCCTTGAGAACTCTCCACATATGCTCATAGTTGAAAGACTTGTTATTTTTATTGGACTTCCACAAGCTATGTGCTTTCACTAGCACATCTTCATCACTCCATCCGCTTCCACGATTGTTATAGAAATTATTATAGATGCCTAAAAATTCAGTCAATAATGGATGAATCATATAGAAATGTGATTTCAACTTTGAATAGTGTCTCTCAGCAGATCCATTGGGCCGATACTTATTATAGTATTCTCCGATCCGCTTCCAAAAAGCTTGGTCTTTTTGTTCATTCGACGATTGGATCTTGACTAATGTTGAGCCATGACTTTGCAAGATGTACTTCTTCCTCCATTGTCCACTTTGTTCGTCAGAGCCACGCACACTTGAACCAACTTCTTTACTCATCTCCTTATCCTTATCGGGATAATATTTTCGAGCCCAACCCGAGTTGAATATTGTGGAAATTGAAACTCTTGAAATGAAGATGGTGTTGTGGGTTCTTTATCGATTCTGAGATGCATCAATGCCGGCTTTTCTAGATTCATCGATGGAATAAGCGGCGGTTGTGGAGGAGAAATTCCATAAGGATTAGACGACATCACAAATTGGTTGCTCATGCCTCGCAAGTATTAGGCGGATACATATAGAAAGGATGTTGAGGCACATTTCTGATTCACCAAAAAGTTTTGAAAACTCGAAAATTATGAGGGAATTGAGGAATATATGGAACATTTGGTAAATTTTGTGGGGCTTTGCGTCGGAGTTGGAAATTGAGGAAACTGGACATTAGGGACGATTGCCGGAATTTTGTGAAGTTGCATTTTCTTCAACATTTTGAGTATTGAAAAATTTCTATAAAATGATTGGAAATTGTCATCCATATTGGATAAAAATTGTTGTTGTTGAATGAAAAGAATATACACATTTATAGACAATTTTTTTTTAAAACACAATACTATTTTTTAGCCGTTGAATGTAACGGCTAAATTGCAAAATTTTAACGGCAAAATTGTAAAGCTAAATTGTAAAATTCAGTTTTCTATTTTTTAGATTCAATAAAAAAAAAAAAACCTTATCTAAATCCAAAACATTTAAATATGTAAATGACTTTCTATTAAACCCACTTTTTTACTTTATTCATTCAAACAAGGAGGGTGACAGCCTGGCAGGTATTAAAAATTGAACAGCACAACTTTTACTTTGTCAGCCTATTGCCTCACGCGGCGTGACCAAACGTGCCCTCTTGGCACGGCGTGCGATCACGCGCATTTTTTTGTTTTGGTTTTTTATTTAATATTTCGAAAAAACCTGGTTCTTGACTATAAACCTATCCCTTCCGAAAAACCTCAAAGTCGTAGTCCACAATGGTTGAAGGTTTTTCTCACAGCTTTTTTCCCTTAAAAACCTCCCTCACAAACCTCCACTGGAGGTGCTCTTAGGAAGACTTTTTATTCTTAAACATTGAAGATGATGTCGTGTCGAACTGTCTATAGTGGAATTCACATATATCTGACATGACATCACTTTCGCTGTTTAGCATTTGACATTTAGTGCATGTTTGAGATCACTTTTCAAATGGACTTTTAGACTAAATGTCCATTTGAGATTTTTAAAATGTTTGGTGATTTATATTGGATGGAAATAAGTTACATTTCAAAAATTTCATTGTAGAGAAGTGGGGAAAAGTGTCAGAATCCAGTTCCCGCACTTTTAGTTGGACATTACTAAAAATTGGTATTGTCCTAGTTTATTCATTTTATTTCTATTTAAATCACCATTATTAATCTCACCCTAATAAATTCTTGTTAACTTATCTTTCTAAAGCACTTTTTTAGAATGAGTTTTACCGAACATATTTTAATAATGTTGACTTTTTTGAAAGGCATACTAAAAAGTCAATCTTTTAGATGGGTTTTTGTTGGAGAAGTGCTACCAAACATGCACTGAAAGTGTTGCCGTGCAACTATTATGCCAGTTGACAATATGTTAAGATAGTTGTTTTTATTTATTTATTTATTTATTTATTTGGTTCCTTGAATGCATCCAATCATGAATTTCTTTTCCATTATCTATCTCTACATTTTATTGCACTTTTATGGATATACCGAGAACAAGATAGAGCCTGGTGCGATGTAAGGTCTCGGTGGATATAACCCGAGTCTTATGATTCGCAAGAAATCAATCATAATAAGTATTCACATCTCGCAAATTTTATCGTCTGCTTCATTTAGGTCGCAGACGGGCTCTTTTATTACCCCCAAGTTGAATTACCTTGTTGCATCGCGCGTACTCTTTCGTGGTGCAATTTTTTTTTCTTTTATTTTTTGTTGTTGGGGGAATCGCATAGTATTCAAGTATTCGATTGTGTTTTCGGGATTCGATTTTTGTTCTACTTGCATGTTAGACTTGTTCCACTTGATTGTATGAATATCACATGTCATCCAGGATAATGGACCAAGAAGTGGATATGTCGTGAGTCGGTCACGTGGTTTTTATAGCCCGTGACAAGACATAATTTAGCGCCTTATTTGGACCATAGTGGCCCGACACTACGGTTTTATTTTTAACATCGCTAATTATTAATTAACTTGAAAAAATAACTAATATAAGCCAACAATGCCACATTCATAGAAACTAATAAGATCAACAAAGAAGTTCAATAAGTCGACTAGGCCACTTTATACAAGCCAACATGAAAAATCCATATAAGTTGACAAAGGCAACAAAGTATTGATATATATTACATGTTGGACATTCAATTAGAGCATTTTTCTTTCATTGTCGTTTCTTTTCTGACCTTCAGACTATTTCATCATATCTAAGTTAATAATCACAAATTTAAATTCATTAATCTCATAATAAATATGATTATAAATTGCAAATTTATATTTATTTTATATTTATATTATATAATTACAAAATACAAATTTCTACAATTTATAAAAAAAATCTAAAATTTTTGAAAATTTTAGCGGTGTATAAAGATGATGCAAAATGATATTAGTAATAAGAATATACAAAAAATATAAATTTTTAAAAAAAAAAACACAAATAAAATCATGATTTAGAAATGATATTGTCGATTTTGAAAATGATAATAAATTGTAGAAACATCCGATAAATTTATCCAAGTGGAAATGAAAACCTTATATAAGATGATATTAGGTTTCCAAGTAAAAATATATTCAAGAAGATTTGATCACTAAAAAACGGTTGAGGTTGCTCTCAATAAAGATAATTTTTTGAGGGAATCGTTTGGTGGCCTAGTGGAGGCCAATGTAAAACTCAGATATGTGTCTGAGTTTGATTCTCACTTAAAACTCCATTTCCAGGATTTGTACTAAAAGAAAAGAGAACTTTTTGGAGGTAAAAAAACAAAAAAGAAGATTTGCCACAAAAAAAAAAAATTTGCTAAAGTAATTGTGGATTAACTCCAATGGATTTAATTTATAGTTCATATGTAATTTTGTAGTTGATTTTATTTGATTTTGGTGCGATATATTTGTGTGGAAAGAATGATGAAGATTGATGACCGAGCCGAAATGGAAAAAGTTACTCCACGTGGTCATCCAGCACATATCGAGTGGGGGCCCGCGGGTGACGTTAGCAACGGTGCCCGGTGACACGTCATGAGTTGGGCTCGTCCACTACCGAGCCCAACCACAGTGCGGCTACCGAGCCCCGACCCCCGAGCCCAAATTTTGGCGGGAAACGCATGCGCGACAGATTCAGAAAAATAACCATTCGCCCATACTTAGTGCTCCATTAGCACCAAAGGCCGCCACGTGTCGAGTGTGATCAATATGAGTCGCAAGTGGCAAAAATCACGACATGCACGCTAGGAGGAGACATGTGTTCTTTTCAAGTATTTTATTAATTAGTGCAAAGATGCCCACTTACTAGAGGGTATAAAAAAGCCTCATTTAAGAGGAAAAGGATAAGAAAGAAAAATAGGAAAAAAGCACTCAGAAACGTGTTGTTGTAAGAAAGACCGACCCGATAATCCGGCCAGCATTACGCAAAAAAGCGTAATTAGCCACAAATAAACGCACATTACGCATACTTATATTTCCGTGTTAAATCTCTTATATATTTTGCTTGTTGACCAAAACGCACGTCAACAAATTGACGCTAAAAGGAGGGGCCCGTATTGGTCCAAATTCAATTCGTGCTAAATCGAGTTAAGAGAAACCAGGTAAAATTCAACGTTTATCCTTTTGTACTAGACAAAATGAGTCAACAATCCGAGAAATGCTCGTTTGATCAAGAGCAACACCCCAACAACCAAACCGGCCGGACCACTAATAAAACGTGCCCCTCGATCGGCGGGGAGCACCACTTTATTTCCCCTTCGCTCAATTGCTAACCCAACCTTTGTACAACAAATGAACCAACTCATTTCGCAAACACTCGCCACCACAAACTCCCAAGCACCTCCTCCACCCCTTATAAATACTCAACCACTTAACCCCCACTAAATATAAACGTTAATCCCCAAGCCCCTGTGCTCCCTCATAATGAAGCCCAGGAGGCTAGTTCTGGTAACGAACAACGTGACCGTCGTGATAGAAGACGGCCACGAGAAGACGATGAAGGGCAAAGTCGTGTAGTAGAGTCACTACCGGAGCCGACACGACATCGCCGTGCCCACTCAGTATTCGCTGGGCGACTGGGGGTTGATCCTCTACGCCCGGCTCGATCGATAAGCTCCCGACTCCGGTTTCCGGATGGGCGAGAGCAGGCCAGGGCCAACCAGACTCAAGGCCCTAGCTTGTGGCAAGAACGGAATGTAGAAATTCAGCATCTGCGTCGCCGTCTGAATGAATTGGAAGGCGGCCCCGAAGGCGAACTATCTCGGAGGCCGCCCCAAGCAATGAACCAATCTGCTGTGATGTCACCGTCCGCCCCTGGTATCCTGGCGACCCCGCTACCGCCAAAGTTGAAAATCCCCCAGGTCGGTCTATACAATGGGAAGATCGACCACCACTCACATCCACAAGTACTTAGCGTGGATAAAATCATGACCACTAGCGATGCCATCCTCTGCAGGGCTTTTCCATTGACGTTGGGCGACCGAGCCCACCGTTGGTTCAGGACCCTGCCACAGGGGTCCATTCGGACATGGGGGGATTTGGCCTCCGCCTTCACGACGCACTTCCTGACTTCTAAGGTCCGAGCTGCACCAAAAGACTCCCTTGTGAATATCAAACAAGGGAAGGACGAGCCCCTGAAAAGCTATATCGCTCGGTTCAATAAACAAGTTTGAGAGATGGAACCGTGTCGATGACGCCATTCTCGATTGCGCGGCCCATGGCCGGCCTCGCCCCGAGACTTGGTTTAACTATTCCATTCACGAATCGGGGGCGACCTCGTATCAAGAATTCCTGATCCGTGCGGAACGTCATATTTGCGCGGAAGAAACCATGGCAAGTCACCATCCCGAGCACAGGCAAGGGGGCGCGAAAAAGGACGGAAGGAAGGAACCAGATGTCGGGCGGGTCGGGATTCGGACCATTCTCGTAAAACTCGACCACCGGATTTAAGGCTCGCTGGGAAGACGAGCCGAAGTTGCCGGCCGAGGAGTACTTGACCCACTCCGTCGGCCATATGGAATGAAGTACAGGGTCTAAACTTGCTGCCACCGGCTCGGCCTTTGAAGATTGAGCCGACCAAATTAGATGCACGCCGATACTGCGCCTATCATAAATCGATAGCCGCGAGCATCGATGAGTGTCGAGATCTCATCGAGAAATTATGCGTATTGTCGGCAAGACGGTCTCAAAAGATACGTCCATGAACTCGCCCTGCTGTATCGACCCGTGTGTCAACCCAGAGCGAGTAATGAATCCGGCTCTCCTACCACTATCACCGGCTGAGAATCAGGGTAGGGAGATCCTCATGATGTCAAGTGTGAATCGAATCAACACTAACACGACCGAAGATAGCCGCTCCAATACGAAGAGAAAAGCTGATGTTAGACAGGCCGGCCATGCCGAAAGACAAGTCCAGGTGGCGGAAATTAAGGAAGGCCAACCTACAGGCCGTTTTGTATTCTCGGACGTGGATGCTGACCAGGTGGTCCACCCTCATTCCGACCCCTTGGTCATTACCGCACCAATTTTGGGTATCCCAGTCCATAGAATTTTGATCGACTCTGGGAGCTACTCATCGTTCATCTATGTCCGAGCTTTTCGAAGATTGAACGTGGACGATAGCTATATTCGTCCATGTAACGACAACATTCTGGGGTTTGGAGGAGGAAGAATAATCCCGCTTGGGGAAGTTGACCTACCCATCCAAATGGGACAGGGGTCGCATAAGCGGACCGTTATCACAACATTCAAAATAATCAACGCCGATTCGGAGTACAATGCCATTATTGGAAGGCCGTTGCTTTATCATATAAAAGTGGCTGTTTCAATTTATCATTTTTGCGTGAAATTCCCAACACCTGACGGCGAAGCCATATTTAAGGGGAATCAGAGGGAGTCACGAGAATGCTCTCTCAAGCTCCGACCGGTGGAAATCAATGTGATGGAACGGGGAGAAACTAGTGGGACAACGCAAGGCGACCCCCAGATAAAAGAGGAGCCCGAGCGGGAGGTAATGACTGATCGGGAGGATAATCCAGGTCGGCGACCTGGAAAGGAACTAATGGTGGAGGACCAAGAAAGGAAGATAGAGCCGGGAGATGTACCGGCAGTAAAAGACGAGCCAACAGTCAAGAACGAGCCGTCCACTGAAGTTGAATTGCCCCTACAGAAAAAGGAGGGGCAGAGTAAGAGAAGAAAATGGGCGGAACCAGTGGAACAGGTCGATACGGTTGACGTCGGAAGACAGAGCGAGGGATGCCAATTACGTATTGGCCACGACCTCCCGGAGCCATTTCGAACAGAACTGATTGAATTTTTGGGAAATAATCTTGACGTGTTTGCATGGACTCATGCAGACATGCCAGGGATCGACCCCAAGCATGCCTGCCACCGCCTTAATATCGATCTAACATTCCGCCCAGTTATCCAAAAAAGGCGCAAACTCGGCCCCAATAGGCAAGTTGCACTCGAGGCCGAAGTCAATAAATTGCTCGATAATCAATTTATCAGGGAGGCCCTCTATCCCCGATGGGTGGCCAATCCTGTTCTAGTCAAGAAAAGCAATGGCCAATGGCGCCTATGCGTGGATTTCACCGACCTTAATAAAGCGTGCCCCAAGGACAGTTATCCATTGCCGAACATTGATTACATGGTAGATGCCATGGCAGGACACGAACTGATGAGTTTCATGGATGCGTACTCGGGTTACAACCAAATACGAATGCATCTGGATGACAAAGAAAATACATCGTTCTTTTCTGCTCATGGAATTTACTGCTATAAGATGATGCCCTTCGGGTTAAAGAACGCCGGTGCGACCTACCAGAGGTTAGTAAATAAGATGTTTGAGAAAATGATAGGTCGTACTATGGAGGTATATGTAGATGACATGTTGGTGAAATCATTATATATATCTCATCATCTCAATGATCTTAATAAAATATTTGCTGTTTCAAGAGAGTACAAGATGATGTTAAACCCGAGAAAATGTACATTTGGGGTCGGCTCGGGTAAATTCTTGGGATATATGATCAGCCAAAGGGGGATCGAAGCTAACCCAGACAAAATAAAGGCCATCATTGATCTTGAACCCCCAAATTCTGTTAAAAGAGCACAAAGCCTAACAGGCCGACTGGCCGCTCTTAACCGATTTGTTTCACGGTCCACAGACAAGTGTAAACCTTTCTTTGAGATCATAAAAAAGAACAAAAATTTTGAGTGGACCGAGCAAGCACAGGCTTCCTTTGAATCACTCAAACAACACCTCTCCTCAATTCCTATACTACAAAAGCCCACCCAATGGGAGGACTTATATTTATACCTGGTGGTATCTGAATACGCCGCCAGTTCGGTGTTAATTAGGCTAGATGACTCTACTCAACATCCAGTCTATTACACCAGTCAAGCATTACATGACGCCGAACTCCGCTATCCGCCAATGGAAAAGCTGACCTATTCCTTAATCATTGCGGCGTGGAAACTCCGTCCATATTTTCTGGAACACAAGATTATAGTCTTGACCAACTACCCGCTGAAGCAAGTGTTACACCGACCGACACCTCTGGTCGGATGATAAAGTGGGCCGTTGAGCTCAGTCAATTTGATATTCTATATGAGCCACGCACAACAATAAAAGGACAGGCTTTAGCCGACTTTGTGGCCGAATTTATACCTTCCATACAATTAGAAGTTATGGAAGACCAATAGTAGAAGATGTTCGTCGACGGCTCTTCCATCGCAGGCCGAGCAGGGGACGGGATCGTGATAATCGATCCAAGTCAAAAATGCTACTGCTCGGCCGTGCGATTTCAGTTCCCCGCGATGAACAACGAAGCCGAGTACGAGGCACTACTGGCGGGTTTAGACATGGCGGCTTCCATGGGCCTAAAATGACTGCTGGTGCACAGTGATTCTCAGCTGGTCGTTCATTAAATCAACGGCGAGTACGAAGCGAAAGAGCAAAAAATCGCACAATATCTGGACTTGGTCAAGAAGAAATTGTTACATTTCAAAGCAGAAGTGTTACATGTGCCCCGAGCCGAGAACATGCAAGCAGATGCTTTGGCTCGGCTCGGTTCCAGCCCAGGGATGGATGCTATCGCAGATGTAACTGTCACTCAATTGTCTGCCCCATCACTTAACGCAAAGAAGATACATCTTACTGAAGCCACCGAGCAGACCTGGATGACTCCTATCATTCAGTACTTGGAAAAAAGAGTTCAGCCTGAAAACAAGGCCGAGGCCAGAACATTACGAACCCAGGCGGCTCGGTTCACACTAGTAGACGGTATCCTGTACAAACGAGGTATTCCGTCCCCTCTGCGGTGCCTATCCGAAAGCAGACGCGGACCACGCACTCCGGGAAGTTCACGAGGGGATATGTGGAAACCACGCCGGGGCCGTTACACTAGCTTACAAATTAATACGACAAGGGTACTACTGGCCATCCCTAAAAAAGGACGCAACCGACCTTGTCAAGAGATGTGAAAGGTGCCAAAGATTTGCACCACAGGTCAGGTACCATCCTGAGCAGCTTACCTCCATATTTAGTCTTGGCGCGTTTTGCCAAGTGGGGAATGGACTTATCGGACCACTCCCATTTGGCAAAGGGGGTGTAAAATATGCCATTGTGGCAGTGGATTATTTCACAAAATGGGCCGAGGCGGAGCCTCTCGCAAAGATAGACGAAGAAAAGATCGTGAGTTTTGTATGGAAGTCCATTATCTACAGATTTGGGATACCACATTCGATCGTTACGGATAATGGAAAAGAATTCGATAACTTAAGTTTCAAAATTTTTGTGAAGGTTTCCACATCAAAAACCACTTCTCGACACCATACCATCCTTAGTCAAATGGACAGTCGAGGCAATAAATAAAATACTCAAGTATACATTGAAGGTAGATTGAGGAATCTAAAGGTAATTGGCACGAGGAATCGCCCTGCATCGTGGTCATACTGAACGACACATCGAGTGGCCACGGGAGAGACACCTTTCTCTTTAGCTTACGGAACTGAGGCGGTCATTCCTGTTGAGATTGGATCCCTACCTTGGGGTTGCAAATTTTTTTTCGAACACGGCAATGAAGCGCGCTCCGAGCCGAGCCGGATTTGCTCAAGAAAAAAAGATGTAGTCTTTGAGATGAAAAACGCCGTGTATAAACAAAGAAGTGAGAGGTACTACAATTCGAAAGTAAAGGAATGGAGATTCCGTGCCGGTGATCTTGTTTTGAAAAGGGTAACGGGTGCCGAGCCCAGCCCATTAAAGCCGACCTGGGAAAGCCCGTTTCGGGTCAGCAACGTCTTATCTAGTGGGGCATATGAACTAGAATATTTGAGTGGAATGTAGCATACTTAAAAAGGCACTATCAATAAAGATCTCGGTTTACGATCCAGATAAGATTCTGGGGAATTATCCTTTCATCTGATATTCTGTGAGCTCTCAAAAGGGGGAGGAAATTTTTACCCGCCTCGGCTGTATCCCGAGCGCCGCAAAAATTCGCCTCGGCTACATGCCGAGCACAGCAAAAAATGCCTCAGCTAAAGAAGCTGAGCGCCGATAAGTCATCTCGGGTACGTCTCTTGCACGCTAACAAAGGGGGACTCGCCCACAAGGCGGACCTACCCTAAAAACAAAGACTTGGTCCACGCACCAAGCACAAAACAAAGACTCGGTTCATACATCGAGCACAAAATGAAGACTCGGTTTATACACCGAGCACAAAGCAAAGACTCGGTGTACACACCAAGCATAAAACAAAGACTTGGTCACGCACCAAGCATAAAGCAAAGACTTGGTTATGCCCCAAGCACAAAACAAAGATTTGGTTACGCACCAAGTATAAAACAAAGACTTGGTCCATGCACCAAGCACAAAACAAAGACTTGGTTACGCACCAAGCATAAAACAAAGACTTGGTTCACGCACCAAGCACAAAACAAAGACTCGGTTTATGCACCGAGCACAAGAGTCAATTAAAGCAGTTAAAGTCCCTTACTCAAGAACACTGGGAACCGAGCCTCATACTTGGGAAAATAAAAAAAAAAGAAGAGGACAAAAAGAATATTGCAAAAGGAAAAAGAGCCAAGCAGATACAAAAAGCTTAAAGTGCATACACAGGTGACAGAAAGAAAAGTTCATTTCCACATCAAAAATATTTACAAAGGGGGGCCAGAGCCTATTACATTCCAAGGCCCGAAGCCAAGTAACCTATCTACAGATACATGCGAAAGCCTACAAAAGAAAAAAGAAACAGAAAAGCACTAAGATCGAGCAGGGGGCGGAATCTCAACAGCCCTGCTGGAAGCAACCACTTCTGCGTTTGGAGGAGGCGAACCGCGGACACCAGTGGCCTCGGCAAAATTCGGGCGGAGAGTATCAAGATCAGCCTCCAAGAGAGCCAAGTCCTCCTCGAGCTGTGCAACAGTCCTCCCGGCCTTAATAGCTTCGAGGACTTCCTTGAGGCTGGTCGCATGGCCGCAGGTTAACATGAATGCATACTCCTCGGAGTCCTTATAAGCTTCGACGGCCTCTATACGAGCCTCCTCAACCTACCTGCGGGTAGCCTCTTCGGCCTCCCCCTGGCGCGTCACCACCGCCTTTCCATCTCTTCAAAGACGGCAACGGCCGACGTTCGGCTCGGTGACCTCGCCAAGATTTCCTCCTACCGACGGGCCTAGTCCCGCTTCGGCCTCGGCCTTCTCAGCCGACCTCCTTCTCTCCAGTGGCCCGAGCCACAGCTTCATCTTCCTGAGTCTTCAAAGACTCTTGCACCCCCTGGCAGAGTGCATGAGCCTTCTGCAGATCATGGTGGCGTTTTTCCAGTTCTTCCATGCCCCCAATCATATGCCACAAGATCCCAGTCATGCGCCCGGACATCCCCATCACATATTGGGCCTTCTCCTTCCAGTCGACCTCAGAGCATAATTGCTCGATGCCGGTGGTCCACGCCCTCGCAGCCACATCCCTGGCTGCTCGCCCGACCTCAGGCAGGTTGCTCACCTATTCATCAGTGGGCGTGGAGCACCTTACAAACTCCACAAACCATTGGGGATGGGCCCGAGTCATCCCCTCGCAGGCCTCGTTCCTCACGTGGCTTGGAGAGATAAAGTGGCTCTCTCGGCCAAGATTATCTGAAAAGTTTCGTGGGGCTCCGCCTTCAGGAGTCCGCCAGGAAGCACCGGTGATGTCTGACCAGCCCTTTCGGTCTGCCCGGGCTCTTCAATCACAATTCCCCCTCTTCTCCTTTGAGGGGGGGCTCTTCCGCCTCAGGCACACCATCGGCGGGGCATTTACCGGCCCGGATATCTGCTCTCCGAGCCGCCTCCGCATCCACGGGCTGATCCGTAGCCGCCCGGGTCCGATGCGCAGCCGTGCTCCTCACGTTACGAAGGCGTGCGCGCAAATCCAAGCCACGCCCTACAATAAACGGCCACCATCAAAAGGTGAAAACAAAAAGAAGAACATTTCAAAAGAAAGGGAAAAATAAGGCATATTTACCTCAGCTTGCAGCCGCTCTCGGCGGCTCTGGAGTCCGCGTTAGTCCCGCAGGCACAGATGACCCACCCACGGGACTGGTTGCTGCGGGAGGCGATCCAGCTCGCTCTGTCTGCGCCGGCCGCTCTCCTGGTAAGTTGGGCCATACTTCTTCAGCCCTCGGAGGGCTCTGTTGAGGCTCTCTCCTAGCCTCCTCTTCCCTCTCTGCCGCCTCATCCCGAGCCGCCCCTCGACCCGGGTGGCGAGCGAGCAGAGCCTCAGGCGCCGCGGCAAGTTAGTTAGCCTCGGTGGCGGCCTCTCTATCCGCCTATCCTCGGCACCTCGGCCTAGATATTCTCCAACCTGCGGACAAAGGCGGCCGACAGTGGCCCTTTGGACGCCCGGTTTCCTATAAAAAAAAAGGGAAAGAGAGAAAAGAGAAAAAAGATGAAAAGAGGCAAAGTTAGCCACATAAAAAGAAAAAACGATAACAAAAAACAGGGAAAGGAGAAGGGATAGACTTACTGTAACCAAAAACAAAATTTGAAGGAGGATAAAGGACAGTCTCCCTTGCTCCGTCCTCCACGCGAGCCCCGCCACTCGCCGCTTACCCCAGCCACTTATCTTTCCATTCCTTTAGAGATGAAGGAAGGCCTTCAACTAGGATGCTGGGGTACCTAAGTCGGCCCCGCACATAATACCATCCCGATGGCCGCCCGGACGAAGGAGTCGCCGCCAGGACGAAGAGCTCGTTCATTTCTTTAAACTTGGGACGGGATACTTCTCTAAATGAAACATCACCAAGAGGCCGATAATCCGACCCTAGGAGATAGGATGCACTTGAGTCGGGGAATGCCCCACTTGCAAAACCACCGCGTGAGGAAAACCGGCGATGGAAAGCACACCATATAAAGAGGTCGGGCGATATGTATGGCCACGCACCCCTAGTGGGTCTTCGGGAACCTTCGTACCATCCGCACCTAAAAATTGATACCGCTCGAATCCGGTACTTCCGCACTGAAGTTCTCCCATCTCCTAAGGGCCCATCAACATCGGGATGTCGTTTATATCGCATGGCGTCCACCAGGCTCTACACGAAGACGAGGGCCTCCTCCCCGCCTACCGTCACCATCACGATGGCCCATCGGCCCAGGAGGCCTCTCGGGCCTCAAATCTCCGGAGGGTTCGTCCACCCTCTCCGTATTATCACGCTCCGGCTCCGATGGGTTCATATTTTCTTCTTCCTACTGGTGATGGTGTCGAGGTCGACTCGGAATTCCTCGCTCGAATTCTCTTGTGCTAATCCGGGTTGGTATACTACACCTTCTCGAAAGATGGTCACTGGCACCGGGTTAAATATTGTGTGCGTCTGCTCCAACGATGTTCCAACTGGAGGGGAATGGTTTGAAGACGAGATCTGAACAATACTTGGGCTATGAGGTGGAGTTTGCTGTGCTGGGGAAAAAAAACAGATGGTTCAGATGTGGGGTCCTCAATTTCAACTTCTATGCTATAGCTACGGCTTCTACTATCCTCGAAGAAAGACATTTTATAGGAAAAGGGAGAAATATTTCAAGAAAAATACCTAGTTTCGAAGTCTCTGAACTTTGAAAGCCGACCCGAAATTTCTGCTCGGTCTCAATCAATTTAGCTCGAAGAGTAATGGATGCGAGAGTGGATAATGGAGGAAAAAGGGGGTATTTATAGATGAAGTTCCCTCGAGAAATGAAACGCCTGCTCGAAAAGACGCGCCTTTTCAACTTCAAAAGCCGTAAAAAATGTCAGAAACGTAACGTCCCCATGCCCGCTGACAGGACTGACGCACCTTTTTGATTCCTGCGCAAGATTGGTCCAACCATAAGAGGCCACGTGTCCATCATTATGGCATCACAATTAATGCGCCGCTATAGGCATTAACCACTACACGACACGGATGTCGGGAATGAAATGACTTTTGAGCGTTCCTCTTCCCATTAAATGTCCATCATTAGCATTAAAGTTTAACTCCGACGCCGACATTCTTCTCGGAATTAAACTTGGGGGCCTTTGATGACACCGAGCCAGTGGAAAAAGTTACTCCACGTGGTCATCCAAAGACACATCCGAGTGGGGCCCGCAGTGACATCAAAGAACGGTGCCCGTGTGACGTCATGAGTTGGGCTGGCCCACTACCGAGCCCAACCACAGCGGCGACTCACGAGCCCGACCCCCGAGCCCAAATTTTGGCGGGAAACGCATGCGCGACAGATTCAGAAAAATAACCATTCGGCCATACTTAGTGCTCCATTAGCACCAAAGGCCGCCACGTGTCGAGTGTGATCAATATGAGTCGCCAAGTGGCAAAAACTTGGCTGACATGCACGTTTATGTTAGGAATTTTATTGTTTAGATTTTGATGAATGCCATGTAAAACTTAGAACAGAAAGTTGGCACCTCAATTCTTATTGTATAATGCATTGTAACAATTAGAGTGGCCAAGCCGAGTTAAGTCGCCCACGCCCTAACCTCGCAAGAAACAATCAAGATGGAAGGAAGACTCTGTGTGAGACAATTTGAGTATGGCAAAGAAGAGTAGACGGAACTCTACTAAAGAAGCGGTGAGATGCGGCCAAGTGGAGTATCGGTCAAGTCAACTCGAGAAAAGCCAAGTCTCAAGTTGAAGTGAAGAGTCATCCATGATTGGAAGTCGACTCTAAGTCACCCGGGGAAATCAAAGAAATGCGGTCAAGTCGAGATAATCAGAAAAGATCCGTTGCACGAAATCAAGAGAATTACTTAAACAAGTAATAACTCCATACCACCTTTCTTGGAGTGCTCATCCCGAAGCGTGCAAATGGAATGAACAATGGGAAGCACTACACCGTGTCGTAACTCGAAAAAGGTGAAAGAACATTCATACGAGGAAATGGCAATTCCAAGGATCGCAACAAGACAAGCCAACGATCGCAAGTGACTTTCAAAAAATAAGCATATCTCTTCAACGGGCAAATTTTTGAAAAATCACTATAAAAGGCCGAGGAATGACTACGAGAGAAGGTTACCAACACGAACATTCAAGAAATCATTTAAACTATAACCGAGTAAATACTCTCAAATCATTCAAGATTAATCCTCAAGCCTACATTACGAAGTATATCAATCCAACACTCACTGTGAAGGAAAGAGAACTTCAATCAGTTGAAGAGGAAACTTTTGAAGAAAAGGGTCTACATTCCACGAAGGATTGTAGGAAGGTTCAAGGTCGAACCAAGTCTTAAGCTTTTGGAGGGCTTCGTGATCAAATCCAAAGAGCTTGAGCAAGTGAGTCGTAGTAGCAAAGCATTTTGCCCTGTGAAGAAGCCGAGTCGCACGAGAAGCGGTGAGTGATCAAGGCGTCTCGATCGAGTCCCAAAGGATCAAGTCATTTGTGTGATCAAGACTTGAATCCGGATGTTACCACTTTGTAAACCGATCATTACCTAATGGATTCCTCCGGGAGTTGGAGAAGAGAGGAGTAGAAGAATTACCCCATCTTCGAACCTCTATAAAAATCTTCGTGTCATTTACATTTCAACATTTTAATTCCCGCATTTTTAATCGCTTATATCTGCCGATAAATTTGCTATCCACTTGATAATTTATAAGTACTAAACCAAGCACTAAACTCTTGCTTAATCAAACTTAAGGGTGTTAAGTCTTCCGCTGAAAACAAAACCACAAATCGAGTTAATTTAGTGTTAACAGTGAAGTTATTCCTTCATGGCTCGGTTGAGTCTGTTGAGAGATTAACTCTACTTGTGTGACTAAATTGATGTCCATCAAGGACACACTGTGTAGATCAACTCGAATATTTAAAAAGGACTAAATCGAAAATTTGGTAAGGTTTATTCAACCCCCTCTTCTAAACCTTACACTTACACCCCTTGGGACCTACAAGTGGTATCGGAGCGGTTGGTTCATTGAACCCTCCGCACCGGTTCTTGAACTAGATCTCCAAACTTTTCAAAGTCGCTTTAGTACTTAAACTCTCGAAACTCTTTTTATCATTAAAAGTTATTATCATGGAAGCAAATTTGACACGCATCCCTTTGTTCACTATTGAAGAATTTGATGATTGGAAAATTCGTATGCGCAGCTCATCTATCAAAGATTACATGATGAGATGTGGATAGTGATAGAAGATGGGCCTCGCAAATCTTAAAGGTGAACACATCTGCACGAAGAGTTGCAGCTGAAGGAGAAGAAAATGTTGCTCCTGCACCAGTCATGGTTGAAAACCAAGAACCGAGTGGACAAATGATGACAGAAAAAGATACAACCTGGATAATGTAGCCAAGGACATCCTTTACAAAACCTGGACAAAGCCATGTTCAATAAAGTCAAATCATGCAAAACGGCTAAAGAAATCAGGACAAGCCGACATTGATTTGTGAAGGCTCGAGCAAATCAAAGAAAACAAATTATCGTGGTCGTACAGTAAATTTGAGAACTTCAAAATGATCTCGGGAGAAAACCTGGATCAACCGGATGCTCGGTTCACGTAAATCACAAATGAGCAGTTCGCACTTGGAAAGGAATATACACGAGAAGGAAATGTGTATGAAGATCCTAAAAAGTCTTCGGTGAATGGGAAATGAAGGTCATGGCACCGAGACATTCCATGGACCTATCAAAGACATCCAACCATGAGTTATTCTCGGACCTCAAAGCCTACGAGTTTGGCCGAGAAGAAAAGACCAGGAAGAGACAATTTGTACCCAAAACAAATTTGCTCTAATTGTTAAAGATGTGAAGAGAGCCGAGGTCAAAGAAGTCATTGACCCTTAAGAAATAGCCCCGATGGTTAAGAGGTTCAACAAGTTCTTCAATAAGAACTACAAGAGAGGAAAGGGTGAATCTTCCGAGAAGACACTCGGCTCCCTCCAAATCAAGGGAAGATAGGTCAACCAAGAGAACATATCATAAAAAAGTTGAGTATCAAAGGGTCGACATTCCAAGAATGGAAAGAGTCGATCAAAAGGTTGAATATCTATCTTTGAACAGTAGACAACCAGGTCACCATGCCATTGATTGTCCATATCCCGTAGTCAACAAATACGAGGGATGAAGAAGAAAGGAAGGTCTTGAGAGAAAGAAGACAAGAAAGGAAAAAGGCAACGATGGCTGCAGGGATCATTTAAACAACCAAGTCAAGAGAGACGGTGATTCAGAGAGCAAAGTGAAGTTGACTACTCAAGTGACTCGAAGAAGAAGCCCCGATCCGCTTGATGGCCAAAGAACAAGATCAACTCGACCAAGAAGATGAGGTACAATCTAACTCATCAAACTCGACACTAGTGATAGTGATCGTGACACACACACTTCATCACCCACTCGATCTTTATGATTCATTAGGCAAAATGATGAAAGATTTTGAACACATTAAATCCTCACACACACTATGAATGAGGAAAATAGCTTTACTCAAGAATCAAAACTCAAAGTCGACTAAGGAGCCGAGTACTCTAAGTCAAATAGCCGATGAGAATGAAAGTTTAAAGGCCGAAAATGCTAAATTAATAGCAGAAATTGCCGCTTATAGAAAAGAGGAGAATGACCTCAAGAATGTTATCCTCATTCACTAAGGCATCTAAATCATTGGATGATCTTATTATGAGTCAAAGAGAATGTGGAGACAAGAAAGCTTAGATTTAATTCCTCGTGCTATGTCAAACCTCAAAAGTAATTTTGGAAAAAGGATCTTCACGTCATGAAGAGTCCGAAAAATCCAAAACTCTAAATGTTGCACACACATTCACTCCAAAGCACAATAACAAGCAAACTGGCCTTGGTTACAAAGGAAAAGGAAAAAACGGCCGAGTTGAGTGTCTTGAAAGGACAAGTGAGAAGAGATTCAATTGAGTCCTCAAAGAAACTCCTAACAGTAAAAATACTCGCAAAGAAGAAGCAGAGCTACCAAAAATCCCTTAAAATCCATAAAAGAAATACATATGATGGGAATGGTAGAAAATATCCAAGCCAAGCTGATTGGAATAATGTAAACTATCAAAGATAAACTTATGGAATATAAGCCCAAATGGCAAAGGCTTAGAACTCAAAGAAAGGCCATTCCAAAAGTACAAGAGCTTTCATCAAGACACATATGCACCAAGGCACTACACTCAAAGACACCACAATTACCCAAGGAAGGCAATTGCTAAAACACATATGCGCAGACATACGACAAAAGAGACAGTTGTATGAACCTAGAATCCCCAAGCAATTTGCCAGGATTAATTATGATTATGGCATCGATAGATGGCAACCCCTTAGAGTCAAATCATTTGGCTATAAGTTGGTTGGATCATCTACAATTTAACTCCCTCAGACCCTGCACAAGTATGGGTACCTAAAACTTAATTTCCTTGATTGCAGGTTCAAGGAACAGCTGAGTGCCAAGGAACTGGTACATGGATAGAAAACATTCCGCATATACATGACAGAAACAAGAAAAACCTGTCAAAATTCAAGGAAGTTAAAGGAGCAAAAGTCATATTTTGTGGAAATGAAGCTCCTGGTGAAATAAGAGGCATGGATCCATCAAGAGGAATGGATTAGAAATCACAGACGTTGCATATGTTGAAGGACTCAACTTCAACTGCTAAGCATCACCAACTCGGACAAGGGTTACAACGCGTTGGATTCAACATGGGAATATGCCAAATCAAAGATATTGAATCAAATGAAGTTGTCTTTGCAAGGATGTAGATAGAAAAATATGTATGTAGTGGATTGGTCAACCGCAACACCCAAGACTGCCTACTAGCAAAGAGCACAAATTGAATCAAGTTGGTGTGGCACAAAAAGCCGAGTCACCCGAATTTCAAAACAATTAACAAGTCGGGCAAGAAGTCATCTTGTGGAAGGATTACGCACTCAAGATACAAAAAGGAGAGTATATGTGACGATGTCGCCGAAGCGGAAAACAAATCAAGTCGTCATTCAAAGAAAAGACATGCCCATCCTCAACAAGAATATTGCATCGCTTCATATGGATCTATTTGGCCCAAGTGGAACCAAACAAAGATAAGTGGAAAGAAATACACCTTGGTGGTAGTAGATGACTACTCAAGATATACATGGACAATATTCATGTGTAAGAAGAAAAGAAACTCTACAAAAACTACACAAATTGATGAAGAGGATTCAAAACGAGAAGAGTCAAACCATTATCAAAATAAGATCATGACAGGAACCGAGTTTGTCAATGGAATAATAACTCAAAAGATTGTATTGAGAATGGTATGGTCATGAACTATCGCAGCAAGAACTCCACAAACAGAATGGAGTTGCAGAAAGAAGGAATAGAACCTCAAAGAAGCAAAAGGACCATGTTAGTCAAGCAGGTTACCAAAAAGATTTTGGTCAAGCAATCAACACAGCGACTTGCTACACCCAAAACAGATGTATGATAAATAGACAATGACAAAGACTCCTATGAGATCCGGATCGGAAGAAAATCAAATGTTGCATATTTTAATATTTGGATGTAAATGCTTCATCCACAACAATGGCAAAGACAACCTAAAGGCTTTTGATGCTAAAGTCGATGAAGGTATCTTCAGATACTCACCAAAGCAAAGCCTACAGGATACTCAACAAAAGAACTATGGTTACGAGAAGAATCCATTCATGTAGTATTCGATGAGCCAAATGTAAATGGAGAAGACATTGAAGAGTCACCGATAAGCTAAATCATCCAACCATACGTAAGAATCCCTATGTCAAGTCAAGCCGGAATTATCAATTCGAAGAAGATGAGATTGTGAATCTCAAAACAGTGGAGAATTTGCGGCTAAGTGATTACGAGAGAGCCGACTACAAAGAACACAACCGCAAGTCGATCAATCCGCCTAACTTACTCCAACTCGATGTAAGATGGCCGAGAGATCATCCACCGAGAACTTGTCATTGGAGATATAAGAGAAGGTGTCAAAACAAGATCCGAACTCAACAAGAAGCCATGTTCACATGCTTCATCTCACAAATAGAGCCCAAAACGTGTCACAAGCATTTGACGACACAAACCGGATTCAAGCTATGCAAGAAGAGTCAATCGCTTTGAAAGAAATAAAGTATGGGAATTAGTGCAAAGACCATACATCAAAATATTATTGGCACCAAATGGGTGTTCGTAAATAAGATGAACGAGGAAGGTTACGTGGTAAGAAACAAAGCAAGACTAGTAGCCAAAGGATATTGCCAAGAAGAAGGATAGATTTTGATGAAACATTTGCCCTCGTAGCAAGATTGGAAGCTATAAGGATGTTTCTTGCCTATCTTGCTCACAAGGATTTCATTGTATATCGATGGATGTAAAAAGTGCATTCCTGAATGGTTTATTGGAAGAAGAAGTGTATGTTGAACAACCTCCAGGATTTGAGCGAGAAGACTCTTGGAGATAAGGTATACAAACTCAAGAAAGCTCTATATGGATTGAAACAGCACCCGAGAGCTTGGTATGATACCTTGTCACAATTCCTAATCGAAAATGGATTCACAAAAGGAAAAGTAGATAGAACACTATTCGTAATTCAAGACAAAAAGAGTATCTTCGCTTGTTCAAATATATGTGGATGACATCATTTTTGGATCCACAAACAAAGAGTCATTTGTGTGAAAAGTTTTCAAACCTCATGCAAAGTAAATTTGAAATGAGCATGATGGGAGAGCCGACATTCTTCCTTCGACTTCAAGTGAAACAATTTGAAGGATGGAACCTTCATAAGTCAAACAAAATACACCGAGATTTAATGAAGAAGTTTGGTATGGAGGAGAAGTCTTCGTAAAAATACCAATGAACACATCACCAAAATGGACATGGATGCGGATGGCAAGCCCGTAGATCAAACAAGATACGAGCACTTATGGATCATTGCTCTATCTCACAAAGAAGCAGGGCCGACATCACCTTTGTCAGTAGGTGTATGTGCAAGGTTTCAATCTGCTCCAAAAGAGAGCCATATGACAACAACTAAGAGAATATTGAGATACTTGAAAGGAAGCCAAGAAGTAGGCCTATGGTATCCAAAGGAAGTCGGATTCAAGCTAATTGGCTATTCGATTCTCGACTATGCCTTTGGATGCGAGTTGATAGGAAGAGCACTTCAGGCACATGTCAAATGCTAGGAAACAGCGATTTCTGGTTTAGCAAGAAGCAAAACTCAATAGCCACCTCTACAAATTGAGGCGAGAATACATAGTCGCGGCAACAAGTTAGCCCAAGTCCTATGGATGAGACAAAGAGTCGAGAGACTATGAAGTTGAGGAAAAAGAAATTCCAATCATGTGTGATAACACAAGTGCAATTGCAATCACTCAAAATCTCGTGTTGCATTCAAGAACAAAGCATATTGATGTCGATATCACTTCATAAGAGATCATGTTGAAAAGAAGGACATCATCCTCGAATATATCTCAACCGATAAACAACTAGCCGACATCTTCACAAAACCATTATGTGAGTCAAGATTTGAAGAACTCAAGCATGAGTTGGGACTAATTGAGCCGAGCTTCCACTCGCATTTAATCAAAGAAGAGAAATGGAAATGGAAAATGGGTGAAAAAGAGTCAAAATGTAAATCACCAAGAATCACCAGACGGAAAAGACAATTATTTACACTCTAGTCATCGGTGATAATGAGTCACTAAGAGAACGTGAGAAGTAGAGTTAAATCGCCTAAGGGATGTTCGAGTCACTTATGAGCAAAATGACAAAAACGCAATCGTTTTGACTAAGCGGGAATGTTTTAAAGAATACGCAAAGATAATGATGATGTGTACGCATACATAAAGCCGCACACCAAGCTTATGATTGGATATAAATGTTTGCCGCATTAAATACGAGACATTAAATGCTCAATAGGCGTGCAAAATCCAAGCCGTTGATTTCGATCACATTTCAAAACCACCCGCACGCCCTTTCATAAACCATATTTAAAACCATTTTCATCCGTTTCTCTCTCACACTTCTAAAACTGTTCATCTCTTTCTCTCAAAAGCAAAGGCAAAATACTCAAGCCCTATCTATCTCCAAGTCAATCTCCAAGTTTTTCCTTGATATAATCCTGAAAAAATGGCACCAACTTATGACTTTACCATGTTAGGAAAGCAAATGCACACCGGCTCTACGGTGGATTTCGGACTTTAATGGTGAAACAGGGTCCGACGACACCCTAGTGAAGAAAATCGCTGAAAAGTTAGAAACGCCAGGGCTAAAACCGCTTTCTAACGTTAGAATATCCGATGACCTATGTGGAGGAGGTCGCACAATTCTACGTGAATGCCGAGATTCACGATGAAGGAATCAAGTCATCTGCTCAAGCGACTCACTATCTCTCGCCAAGGATTTGGCCGACCACCGCATTACTACCGCCAGAAAAGAGCATCGAGATTAACGGTTGATGTAAACCGGCCGATGCTTGGAAAGAAATAGCCAAGCCCGACTTTGCCGATAAAATAGTGTATACAAAGAAACAAGAGATCGCCAAGGAGGATTAACGAGAAAAGTTGTTGGACATAGTTGCCAAATGTATCGACATCAAATTTGGCGGCTTTGACCAATCACAAAGGCAAAGCTGATTGTAATGGCCGCAATCATCGCAAAAGAAGATAAATCGGGCTGAGTTTGTCTACAATGCAGACTCGCTTAACGTGGGGAACAAATCCTTCAAAGAAGATGGCACATTTGGAGGATCCTCAGGATATGGCCTAGTGATTGGCGGCTAATGGAGGTGAAAGGAGTCCTCTTAGACATGGGAAGGCATTCCATGTTAACAAGAGGATGTTCGAGCAAACCTCTCCGGCGCGCACAGAAGAGAGCTTACGCCAAGAGAGCGACACAGTGAGGGGAATCAGCCGACCCCGAAGATACAGCTGTTTCCTCTCCACCCAAGAAGAGAGCTGCCCAGCAGCTACTAAGAAGATCACGCCCTTGCAAAGCAAAGAAAACCAAACATGCTCCCGCCCCTCGCAGCAGAGTCACCCGCCCTCGCAGCCGTGTCTCCGCCCGCCGCAGCAGCGGTCGAGAAGGACTCACAAATACCTTCTCCGATCGTCAAAAAGAGGAGAACCGAGAAGCCACGACGGCCCGCTCCTCGAGAAAAAGACACAAAGACGCCCCCGCCGCCAAGACTCGAGAGGACACCGTCTCTCGAAACTAAATCCCCTCGGTAGAAACTAGGAGACGAAGAAGAATCATCAAGCAGTCCGAATCGGAAAAACCAATTTGAGTCGATTTACTCGCCTAGAGCAAATACGGAGACTCTTGGAGAAGTAGAGTCTCCAGATGTAGTTGATGAAACAGCCAAGTCTGAAGGCGATCAGCAGAGGCAACTCAAGACACATTTGTAGTTCACAGCTGAAACACAAGAAGAACTGCTAGAGCAGATAGTGATGTAATGATCCTATCCCCACCTTACCCGGACATCCAAAATCGTCTGCGTGAGTGGAGGAAATGGAAGTTGAGTCGATCCAGGGAACAGTTCCAACGGCCGAGTTCATAGAAGAAGAAGAGGAATCGTTGAGCTTCCTCGATCGACCATGTACTCCCAAAGATGGATGAAGACAATCGCACGGACATCCCTGCAGATATACAAGGACAAGGAGAAAGAAAAGCAAGAGGGAAGCCGAGGCACGTGAGAAGGCAAGCATCCGCCCTATCTCCCGCACCACGAACACACACATCCTCTCCTTGATGTCTTCTCGGCAGTGATGAGGATCCAAAGAATGCCGCCGCCTTACGAAGAGTTGCAAATGCAGCAAGCATTGCAGAATCCGTAATCCTTCACGAGCAAAGATTGATGGAGGACCAGGAGAGTCCTCCGTAACACACTGAAATCGATCCAATGGGAGTGGTTCAAAGCAAATAGCCATTTGTTGTTGCCGCCACCACTTCCCCACTCACTCGGAAGAAGGCAATAAGGGAGATGGCGATGAAACCGGGACAATGGGGACCCCAGTCGAGCCAACTCCTATTGAAGGTGTTTTACCGCCGCCCCAACGGCCGAACATTCAATCGAAACAGTAGGGAGTTTGGAGAAGAGTGACCCCATTCCAAGTCACTCACCGGTGCGCCACCGAGGGGGAAACTCCCTCCACCGCAGCAAAGAAGGTTGGAGGATCTCGCAGATGACTCCACAACGAATCAAGGAGGCGAAGTAGAGAGAATACAAACACAAGAAGAACAGCAAGTTTCCATCAACGGCTCGCGATAGTTGAGACTGTCTCACCGAGGTGCCAATCGCTCGAAGGCTAAGGCTAATGACGCCGCCGAGGCAATCGAGGCACATGATGGAACGACCCGGGAGTTAACACTGGCGATGAAAGTGCAATCCATGGGGTTGAGACTCCAATGGATGCCACCGCAGAAAGACCCTAAGACACCGACACCGTCGAAAGGGAGGACATGCCTCCTCGCAAAGAGAGACCGCCGGAGGTAATGAAGGCCCACGGGAGGTTGAGACTTCCGGGTAAGGTAGTCAAGTCGAGAACATCCCTCCCGCTATCATCGACCCATCCGAGAAGGAGATAAGCGCACTTCATGATTCCCAGGATAATCCTCGATGTCACATTTCGGGATCGGGCGAAGAAGAAGTTTCGAGTCATCCCCCCGTGCCAAATCCAAAAGACTCGGTGCGGATGTTCCAAGCACGAGCAAGTCCGATCCCAAGACTACTCGTCAAACTTTTAACTTTGATGATGAGCCACCAATGGAAATCTCATCATCGTCCGATGACGCTTTCCGATAAGGCCGAGGACCGTCTACTCAAATGGAAAAATCACCGAGACCAACGGTTGTTGAGACAATGAGGCTCAAGTCAAGCCGGGTCCACTTCACAACAAGACCGGCTCAACAAGAGACCATCGCGCAAGCTCCTCAAGCCGCAACAGATCGATTCCCAAAAGAACTTCACGCGCACCGCTCATCATGAACAGATCCCGGTTGGCGGTGATGAATCTTTTGTAGAATCTTTTCCTTTTTCCCCGGGAGGTACCCGAACTCCATGAAGAGTCGAGATAATGAACGCAAGACGCTATCACAGCACAGCCCCCGTTTTTTCTCTTGAGTACCATTGTTCCACCGCTTATGACTTTGATGTTGTGTGGCCATCACCGCAATGAAGAATCATTTGAAGTTCGAGAAGTGCTCAAGGCACTATTTGCCGAGGTTGAACGGATGGAGAGGCATCAGGGCCTCTTTGGACATGCGATCGACAACAGAGATGCCAACCTTACGGCCCGACTTGAGAGGCATAACATCGGAATAAGGGAATGGTGGCAACAAAGAACAAACAATGCGTGTGGAACAAGTGAGATACTTCAGGACATTATTCAACAAGTCTTGGTATGGAGAGTCGAAAATGCCGATGCAAAAACGGTTCGAGAGAACATATTGAGCACATGCATGAAGCTCACATTGCCGAGGTTAAGTCTGCGTGAGCAAAACAAGAGTGATCTACGGCGTTTGGAAGAGACCATGAATACAAAATTCAGCCTTCTCATGGCCGAGATGAAGCCGATTTCAAAGCAGAGTCCAACGCTACTTGGCCTCGAATTTCGTGTTGCATACTCTGCACAGACTCGAGACAAAACTCAACTATCGCCAGGCTTGACTTCCCGCTGCAAGTCTATTTCCGGCGTTCCTCTCTCCTTTGATGATGCCAAAAAGGGGGAAGAGGAATACCTAAAGCGCAAAGGGGATCCAAGTTGAAAAGGAAGGAGCATTGCGAAGGAAAATCACCGAGGAAGTGTTAAAACAGAAGAAAGGAAAATCACGAGGGGGAAGGATCAAAAGATATTACCTTGATGATTGCACAAACCCCCTCAACAGGTCCTCATCACGGTGACATCATCGCCAAAGCAAACTCCGTGACGACTCCGCCACTCCAACACTCTTTGTATCTATGGTCGAAAAGAGAAAAACAATTGAAGCATGGATGAAGGAAGTGGAAGGAAGAATGGATGCCCGAGTTATGAACATCTTGAAAGAACACGGAGGCATTCCAAGAGACAAGAGACACTTATGCCATTTCGGATGTCGGGACAGAGCCACGATCGAGTTGACGAATTCAAAACGCTCGAATCAAGGATACTTTGCAAATATGTCTATGGCTCAAGCTTGGGACTTGTCTTGGGAAAAGGGTCTCACATTATGTGAAGAAGCCGACAGCAGCAGACCACGGATCCTCACTCCGGGTCACTCCGCCGGTCACTCATTTGGAAAGAAGAAGACCCCAAAGACAAAGATACGCCCGCAGGTAGAGGAAGAAACAAGAGTGGAGGAAGAAGCGGACCAGGCCTCCGCCCAAGAATATTGAATACGTAGATCCGGGGAAAGAAAGGAGGGATCTCTGGGCCGGACTTGACCAAGTGGCAAATTTGAAAGTGGCTAAAACTAATGCCGAGTATGCAAAAGAAGAAGAAGAAGAAAACAAGAGACAAACTCGGCTATGTGAGGAGAGACAGAAAGAATAAGAAAGATGAAGTCGCCGGGAAGGCATATGAAAAGAAAAAGAAGGTGACGACGAGAAAAAGAGAAGAAGAGAAGAAGATCTTTGAACAAGATGAAAAAGGAGACAATGAAGAAGATGAAGTGTTTGTCCAACCCTTCGTGTATTTTATTATGTAAATACATACAATGTAAGTCTTCGTAATAAAGCTATAAATTCTTTATTTTTCTGCGTAGGCAAATATGAACTCGATACACCTTGTAAATTTGTGTAAAAAGTACAAGAATGATATGATCAATAAAAAGATTGATTCTGCGCATACATTCTATGTCAATACACTATCAGTATGTATCTTTGTTATTTGCATTTTTGAATGGTTTAAGTTTTGGCATCATCAAAAAGGGGGAAATTGTTAGGAATTTTATTGTTTAGATTTTGATGAATGCCATGTAAAACTTAGAATAGAAAGTTGGCACCCCAATTCTTATTGTATAATGCATTGTAACAATTAGAGTGGCAAGCCGAGTTAAGTCGCCACGCCCTAACCTGCAAGAAGACAATCAAGATGGAAGGAAGACTCGTTTGTGAGACAATTTGAGTATGGCAAAGAAGAGTAGACGGAACTCTACTAAAGAAGCAAATCGAGATGCAACCAAGTGGAGTATCAGTCAAGTCAACTCGAGAAAAGCCAAGTCTCAAGTTGAAGTGACAAGAGTCATCCATGATTGGAAGTCGACTCTAAGTCACCGGGGGAAAGCAAAGAAATGCAATCAAGTCGAGATAATCAGAAAAGATCCGTCAGACGGAAATCAAGAGAATTACTTAAACAAGTAATAACTCCATACCACCTTTCTTGGAGTGCTCCCTTGCAGCGTGCAAATGGAATGAACCAATGGGAAGCACACTACACCGTGTCGAACTCGAAAAAGGTGAAAGAACAATTCATACGAGGAAATGGCAATTCCAAGGATCGCAACAAGACAAGCCAACGACTACAAGTGACTTTCAAAAAATAAGCCTATCTCTTCAACGGGCAAATTTTTGAAAGATCACTATAAAAGGCCGAGGAATGACTCGAGAGAAGGTTACCTCGAACCACGAACATTCAAGAAATCATTTAAACTATAACCGTAAATACTCTCAAATCATTCAAGATTAATCCTCAAGCCTACATTACGAAGTATATCAATCCAACACTCACCGTGAAGGAAAGAGAACTTCAATCGTTGAAGAGGAAACTTTTGAAGAAAAGGGGTCTACATTCCACGAAGGATTGTAGGAAGGTTCAAGGTCGAACCAAGTCTTAAGCTTTTGGAGGGCTTCGTGATCAAATCCAAAGAGCTTGAGCAAGTGAGTCAGAGTAGCAAGGCAATTTGCCTGTGAAGAAGCCGAGTCGCACGAGAAGCCACCGAGTGATCAAGGCGTCTCAGATCGAGTCCCAAAGGATCAAGTCGGTTGTGTGATCAAGACTTGATCCGGACTGTTACCACTTTGTGTCGATCATTACCTAGTGGATTCCTCCAGGAGTTGGAGAAAGAGGAGTAGAAGAATTACCCCATCTTCGAACCTCTATAAAAATCTTATCGTGTCATTTACATTTCAAAGATTTTAATTCCCGCATTTTTAATCGCTTATATCTCACGATAAATTTGCTATCCACTTGATAATTTATAAGTGCTAAACCAAGCACTAAACTCTTGCTTAATCAAACTTAAGGGTGTTAAGTCTTCCAATGAAAAACAAAACCACAATCGAGTTAATTTAGTGCCAACAAATTGAGTTATTCCTTCAACGGCTCGATTGAGTGCATTGAGAGATTAACTCTACTTTGTGGTGACTAAATTGATCGTCCATCAAGGACACACTTTGTGTAGTATCAACTCGAATATTTAAAAAGGACTAAATCGAAAATTTGGTAAGGTTTATTCAACCCCCCCTTCTAAACCTTACACTTACACCCCTTGGGACCTACAGTTTAGGAGGAGACATGTGTCCTTTTCGAATTATTTTATTAATTAGTGCAAAGATGACTATTGAAAACTCACTTACTAGAGGGGTATAAAAAAGCCTCATTTAAGAGGAAAAGGATAAGAAAGAAAAATAGGAAAAAAGCACCTGTAAACGTGTTGTTGTAAGAAAGACCGACCCCGATAATCCGGCTTGGCATTACGCAAAAAAGGCAGAATTAGCAACAAATAAACGCACATTACGCATACTTATATTTCCACGTGTTAAATCTCTTATATATTTTGCTTGTTGACCAAAACGCACGCCAACAAAGATATATAATAAGAGATTTTTTTTAGTCATGGAATGGGCTAGCGAAACTTCGTTGGGGCGCTCGAGCCAATCGCCTCACTTGCTTCATAGCAGGACGGGGCATGCATGTCAGTGGAATATGAAATTTGAATCCGTGTTTTCCATCTATTTGATATTTGGATGATGATGTTGTAAAGAGATATAATTTTATTATTATATATCATATATATTCTGCACGAAGACGAACAAGATATGGACACATGGCATGATAAAATTTTAGGATAAAGGACTTGATTATGGAAAAAAACAAAAACATGAATATATATAATGATTGCATGTATACTTAGGGGCGTCAATTTGTGATACGATACGACAACTCGACACGAACCTAACACAAATTTAGCAGGTACAGGTACAATCCTTAACAGGTTCGAGTCAAAATCGGGTCGGACACGATCAATACGGAAAATAAATAGGTCAGGTCGGGTCGACCCGCGGGTCGACATGATTGACCTATGTAACCCATTTAATTTTATAGTGATATATTATTTTAATATTTTGTGATGTTTTAGTTGGTTATATGATGATGGAAAAATTATTAAATGTATTTTTTCACTAATTTTTAATATTTAATGTATTTTTTATTTGTAATTTCAATTTTTTCTGATTTGTTTTATTTTTTTCGTGTCAAGTTTAAATTATACAGTTTTTTCGTGTCGTGTCGAGTTACCCGTGTTATAAACGGGTCGTGTTCGGGTCGTGTATCTTGACACAAATAATCAAACGGGTCGGGTTTGGGTTTGTGTCAGCCCTATACTACATGTGTAAAAACACGACCCGTGAACACGAAACACGACACGATTAACACCCCTATGCATACTCAACAAGAAATATGAATACAACGATCATTTACAATGACCTTGTGCGCACACAGAGAAAAGATAATTATTTCGCCCATGTTGGCGTCTATATTGATATGATTTATGGATTATGGTGATGCAAACAATGAAAGGGTCTGATGTGAAACAAGAATAATAAAGAATAAGACAGGTAAATAAATTTAGAGGAAACATTACTATTTTAAAATAGAGATTAAAACATTAAGCCACACAAACTTTCGTCATTTTTACACAACCCACCAAACTTTCAAACAATACATGACGCCCTCTCAACTACGTAAAATTTTACACTTTGCCATATATGGATATTTTTACCCATATACAGTACTTGCATTAAACCACTTGAACTTTCGGTATTTTTGCACTTTACCCTTTGCACTTATCAATATCATTCTTTACCTTCTGAATAATGTAAAATATGCACTTTTCCATATATGTTACTAGATTTCACGAGGCACGAGAACCCTCATTTTTTGTCACCTGTTTAATTCGTGGCATTGTTAGACATATTTAAATCCAGTCTCTATTCTGAGACCTTAAGGGATCATGTCAGGTTTACAACCTATAAACTCAACAGGGTATACTTCTGAGACCTTAAGGGAACAACACAAGGAAATATATTATCCTTTTTTGAGTGATGCCGAATATTACTTCAACTTTCTCCATCCTTCTGGGCATTTCATCTCTCCCTATGTTTTGAAGACATCCGAGATTCGTTGAACTGTACTTTGTCTATTTTCTTCCCAACGACTGTTGCTGATAATCCTGTCTTGTTGGAAAGATATCCTTTTGGGTTCAACCATAAGACTTCTGCTTCGATTGAAGAATGGTTGATCTTGTATTTTCATATCGATCTCATTTATTGTTGGAGAGTCGACAATCTCGGGTAAAACCACTCTTGTGAAGTCCTCAAAGATTCTCGGGACTTCCATAAAAAATTTTCTCAAGAATACTTTTGAATGATGTGCATTCGAGAGTGCATAGGAAATCTTGTATGTGATCGAGTAAGGTCTGTTTTCTTCATTCATCAAATCTGTTCTTTTGAAATCTTGATAAAGGGTCAGAACTCAGTAAAATCTCGATCTCCCAAATTGTATGCAATTCTAGGATAGACATTGAATTCTAATTTTCCTGCATACAAATTTTCTGTAACTGCTCCAAGGCATGAATCCTTAAGATTTGAGATTCGCTTGTCAAAGATAGCAAGATTGAGTGGCGAATCCATTCCTTCTTTAAATGTTATCTTTATAATAACTATTATGACTCCAATATGAACCCATGAGAGTGTGTTTTCAACTTCTTTCTTGACTCTGATTTTGATCTCGTGGAATTCTCGTTGAGGGATCAATTGCATCTCGATCAGGTTACTAGTGAACTACATTGGACTGATAAATTCTCCAGTAGTTACTCTGTGGATAATTTGGTGTTTTCTGTTCCGAAATCCAATCTTATACAATGCCTTTTTCTATATCTCCGATTGTAAATCCATCGTATATCTGAAGCTTTGGATCTTCTTTCATGATTCTCATAAGAGTCTTATGAGAAACCGTAGTATGAGAGAGGAATTCTGATATATCATCTCTAACCCTTTGTTGAAGAAATTCTTCTTTACTTTGGTTCTGAGCTAGATTCACTTCTATCGTCAGAATATATTTCTTTTTCATAGATGCTTGCATCTGAGGGAAGATCCTAAAATTGATACACATGTATCAGATCTTGATAGGAGACAGCTTCCTCGAATTCTAGTGTAGCTTCGAACCGTCTCGACTCCTCACTTTTTGTTTTCTAGGCAACATTTGAGATATACCCTTTTGCTCCGCACATCCAAAGAATTATAATCTTTAAAACTTTCATTAACTCTTGTGTGAGCTCGTTTAAAAGTCCTTCTTCCCGGTTCTCGCAGTACTCCTTTGGTTAAAACCCGATGATGAGGCTCTACTCCTGTGGAGTCTTGGTCTTTACCCCGATTTATAACCCAGGCTTTTTGTTTTGACGAGAATCTTCTAGGTCTCCATGAAGACATACTCATTTTGCTGCTAATTACATGGTTATATGGGTGGGTCCTTTGCTTCTTTGTTTTAAGCCTCCGTGGTTGACCTCCAACGACAGTATGAATGTCATCTTCATCGTAACATAGAAGAGCTGTTTTATTAATTCTTTGCAATCTCTTATAGTTCATGTAAAGTGCTGCTTGATGGCAACATTCTGATAGCTTGACCTTTAGAAATGATATTTTTCTGGCCACTGTATCCAGCACATCTGCAACATTGTATTCCCTAATAAACATTTCTCTCCAGGGACTTGGTATCATTGCAAAGAATAATTGTGAAGCCTCTTTATCATCCACCTTAGACTTCTATCTATACTCGGTGAATAACTTGATATATTCGTCAATATGACAAATATCATGTAACTTTAGACAATAGAGGGCTTGTTTGTATATTTTATTTTTCTCTTCTTCCAATCCCTCAAAATAAATTGTGTTCATAAAATGGATTTTAAATAATTTTGTCATATTATTGACTATTCCTTTCAATGACTCTCCAGCTGTTACATTGCTTCTCATTTCTGGATTTGTCATATCCCATGCGATCTTCACAGATCCTTCAAGGCTCATCTCAAAAAGTATGATGAGCCCTTCCTTTTTCTAGATCGATTGTTCTTGCTGTAATTTTCATGACAGATGCCTAATCGTCAGTGAGGACTTCTCGGTTTTTAAATCTGGAATGCCCAGATTTAGCATCAATCCATATGGATGGATTTGATCCAGCTGTGATTTTCCATAAGGTGTGTTTTACACATTTGACCTTTTGGAATGTTGTCTGGCTCCTGTTATAATAACATGATTTTCTCTTGTTTTAAAATCTCCACTTTTGTGGCATTGGTTCATCCCCATGGTGTGAACCAAAACTTTTCGCTATGTTGGGATTAACTGGTGGTAGTGGAGGTGGAATTTGGCCATGAGTCACCAAAGCTGTAGATCCATCCGTAGTATTTGTCTATAAATTTACGATTCCCAATCCTGCAAAGGATTCTCCAAGGTCAAGTAGATCCTCATGATTAATGTTCTCTATATCCATCACTTTTGGTTTTTGATGGATTTTCTTTTGATGATAGCAATGAGTTTTTCATCTTCTGTTATACTTTGCACAACTTCAGTTGGTTTCCCAATTTGATGTAAATAGGGTACAATTTTGAAATTTATATGCCTTTTTCCTCCGGATGAACTTGGTCTATCTTCCAGGTTTTTGACACGTTTCAGAATATCACGAAGGATTTCAAGACTTTCCTTCTGATTTTGTCATTACCTCCATCTGGTTTTTGATCTAATGAACTTGTATTTGTAGATTATTATGGCGGTTGCCATAATTCTGTACCATTTTCTGGACTTCTCTAAGATCTTGGGAGAACTTAGATGTATTGGGAAATATATCGTTCTATTATGGTTTACCATCATGACTCATGTATGGTATGGATAATGAGCCTCTCATTCTGATGATTTATCAGATCCACTCGTATTATTCGATTTACCCAAAGGTAACTCATGTTACACACTTCTTGTTTATTGCAAGCCCTGAGGGTTTCAATGCTTGCTCCTGCTCTTGCTAGTTCCACATATTGGTTTTCCCAATATGTTATCTTCTCTCTGTGTTCTTATTCATATATCGCCAAAATTTGGCAATACCGCTTGTAAGAAATATATCTTGGACATTTGTCCAGATCCATATTTCTCGGAGATAATTCTCCTCACCAATTGTTAATTACTTAAATATAATAAATTTAGCTTAGATTTTTTAATAAACCTAGGCTTAGATACCATTTGATCAAATAGCAAAATCTAGATTGATTCATGTCTAGTAAAGTGCATTTATGTCTGAAATTTTATGAATAGAGTGTAAAGTTTAATGTCTAGTAGAGATAAAGTGTGAAATTCTCAATGATTTAGGGGGTTGAAGCAATTTTTTTCGCAGGGGTATTTTTGGGTTAAAAAAGCTTTGTATGGTAAAATGCAAATTTTTACAAAGTTTGAAGGGTAGAGTATAAGGGTTTATAGTTTAGGAGGTTAAGTGTAAAATTTCGAATAATTTGGGGGTTGAATGTTTTTATTCTATTTTAGGAAAAATTAATAAACCCCCCAAACTATACGCGATTTTCTACATTGCCCCCTAAACTAACTTTTTTTCTACTTAACCCCCTGAACTACATGAAAATTTCTACGGTCCCATCTCTCTCTCCCCGGAATATTCGTCCGATTCGCCGATGGGTGGAAGAGATGGGATCAGAGAGTTTTTCGTGTAGTTGGGGTTAAGTAGAAAAAAAATAGATAGAGAGTAATGTGAAAATCATGCATAGTTAGGGGGGTATATTAAAATTTCCTCTAGTAGTTAAATCAACTTTAAAATTTCATTTAATTCTTCCTCAATTATAGATTTACTAGCTTAGCAGCTTCGACTTTTCCCCGTATGCACATCAAATTGTAAATTATGTGCGCCCATAAATATGTATGCATGCTTATATAATATGTTATAATTTCATTGATTTTGTCAAAATGGTGTTTCAGTTTGTTGGGTTCTTGAATAGGGATGGCCCGACCCGCCGCGGGGCACGGACGAGTCAGGTCGACCCCTCCAACCCCACATTAAATAAATTTAAATAGAAAAATGATTTTTTTTTATTTTTAATATACTTATAAAATATTTTTTACAAAAATTATTAAATATATTAAAAAATATAGGCGGGGCGGGACAGGGGGCAGGGCAGGTACTCGCGGGTCGTGTCGAAATTGTCATCCCTATTCTTGACCATTCTATTGCTTATTCATCAAATAAAAACAATCATATAGTGGAAATGAATGTCATTTCTATATTTGATTGGGTTTTCAAAGCTTGTATGCTTTATTTTGCTTTAAAGAAATATTTATTTTAGTGTCTAAATATTTTTCAGCGTCAGAGTAATTTGTTTGGAAATCATGCATAATAACTTGTGAAATTATAAAACTATGATTTAATTTAATACTTTATTTGTATATAAATGCACAATAAGTATAAATATAAAAATCTATGAAAATTTTAATGTAACTATGCCCAATTTTTGAAACCAACCCCTAAACTATTTTTTTTTTATTTAACCCCCTAAACTACATAAAATTTTTACGGTGCCCTCTTCTCCTCCCCGCCAATGGAATATTCCCATCAGATCTGGCGGCGGGGAGGATGGAATGGAACCGTAGAAATTTTCGTGTAGTTGAGGGGGTTGCGCAGAAAAAATATTAGTTTAGGGAACAATGTAGAAAATCGCGTATAATTTGGAGGGTTTATTAATTTTTCCTCTTTAAAATATGAATCAAAGACTTTAGGTCTTTCATGTATGTCGTTGATATGCTGTAAATTTTATTTTTTCTTAGTTTTGGCCACGCCAAATTACACGTTCACACGTTGGAAATTGTGTTATCCACAATATTTAAATAAATAACGTCATGGACAAATAACTCTCCTGATTATAGGGTGGGCTGTGGACATGGTGATACACACTTAATGTTTAATTTATTATCAAAATATACTATACACTTGATCATCATCTTTTTATGAAATGAGGCGCTTGGCCTTCATTTATATATGAAATATACTATACATTTATACAACTAATTTTTATACTAAACATACTTTACATTTAGTACAATGTTGTAAAACTCGGCCTAGGCGGCTGCCTAGGCATTAGTAACCCTTAGTTCAAGATGATTACATCCAAATTGGTGTAAAGATTGGCTACCATGTGTTTCCATCAAAATTTGGGCCCAGACTCTTTACACCAATTTCTTTTTTCTTTTTTTTTTTCAGTTTTGGTTAAAATGATTTCTTGTGGCACATATTTTGTTTTAATCCATAATTTGTCTTCAATAACTAAAATACATTGCAAATATTAGAAGTAAAAATCGTAAAATTAACATTAAAGTAGATTAAAATTAAAAGATTAAAAAAATTGCATTATTTCTAGTTGCTCACCTCGGCGGATAGTGATATTTGCATAGAATGAATATTATCCAAAGGCGTTGAATGTGGACTACCATGTGCCATGTGCACTAAGTGATTACCGGATAGTGATATTTGGCATAGAATTGAATATTATCCAAAGATGCGTGTGAATGTGGACTTAGTTTGGTACCCATGTGCTACCATGTGCACTAAGTTTCCAACATATCATTCATTTTTTTTTTTTTTTTTTTTTTTGTCTATTGCAGACAAATTGGGTAAAAAAAAATCAAATCTGGGAAATTAGTACAGAATAAATTCAATGAATCAGTTATTGGATTTGGGCATAGTTTTCTGGCTCCAATGGGGCAAATTAAATTACCTAATCTTTGAGCAAGTCTCTTGTGAGACGGTCTCACGAATCTAAATCCGTGAGACGGACCTCCTAAGGGCTCCGTCTTGAGAATATGAACCATGAAAATAAATTTAAAAATAATAATGAACCATGAAGAAACAAAAATAAACCCTAAAAACATGAACCATGAAGAATAAACCCGAAAAATAAAAATAAACCCAAAAAATAAAAAATAAACCCTAAAAAAAACTAAAAATTCTAAAAAGCCAAATCAATTAAAAATAAACTCAAGAAACAAAATAAACCCTAAAAAAACAAATATAAACCCTAAGAAAAATAAAATCGAAAAAAACACCTTTAAAACTTTGTGTAAGGGTTCCGTCTCACGGATCTAAATCCGTGAGACCGTCTCACGCAAGTTTTTGCCAATCTTTGATTCATTCTTACGAAATTCAGTGCATTTGCATTGTTATGTAGTATCTTTTTGAATCTTAATTATTTGAAACATTGAACTGTTCTTTGCCAAACTCTTGACTTAATCAAATTAAAGGACATTAAAACAACACTAGGAATAAAGAATAAAACCTTGATTTGACTAAAGTTGGGTTTTTTTTATCCCTAATATTGATACCTCATAAAGTCTATAACCTAATCAAAGAATAAAGATTATAAAGAAATAAAATTATAATAGACTTTGCCATTGTCATAATAAAAACGTGTCAATGCACCATTACATCAATATCTTTTTTTAGTACAATTACAAAATCCTAATAGCGGTGGGAACGGTGAGATTTGATCCCAGATCAATAGTCTGGTTTATAAATGTTCAAACCAACTGAGCTACAATCAATTCTCACATCATATCTTTTAGAAAAATGATATTATATTATTATTTTTCAACAATATTGTCATATCTTTATAAATTTCTCAATGCTACAACTCAAATATACTTTTTCAAAATCTTCACTCAAAAATATAAAAATAACACTTTTTTTTAATAAGTTTGGAGTAGTGGTTGGAGGGGAGAGGATAAATTTTAAAGAAATTGAAAGATACATGGTTCGAATTCTGGTCAACACCCTTATAACGGGTGAGCGATACCTTTTTTTTTTAATAAGTTGGGAGTATTGGCTGGAGACAGGAAATAAATTCAAAGAAACTGAAAGATACAGGGTTCCAACCCTGGTCAACACCCTTACAAAGGGTGAGCGATACCACTTGAGTTACATAAATATAAAACTAACACTAATACTGGTGGAAATTGGATAGTGATCGAGTGGTTAAAAGTTTCAAACTCAGACCATATTAAAAAAAAAATATAGTGAAATTGTGATATTTTTGTGCCTTAAAACATGTGGCTTAAGTTTTATATTTCACACTTACTATTTATTTTTTAAAATATATAATACATGTTTATAAAATATATAAACACTACTGATTATTCGAACGAGAATAATATATTATATTTATAACACAGTAAAATTTCAAAGGCTACAAAATTGCCCAATTTCCAAAGAGTATGAAATCGTCAAGAGTACAACTAGTTGAATCAAAAGGCGGAGCCGCTAAAATTAGTTGTACCTTTCACACGCCCTGGGTTGAAGTTTGGTACCGACCCGCGTTGTACACTCCAATGCGGCCCCGCATGGTCCCACCCAACTTTTTTTTTTTTAAAATAAAATTGTAATTTATATATAAAAGAAAAGAAAATCACGATCATGGCCGATCGATAAAAGAAGAATATTTGGGCGCCGTTAAAAACCTACCAAGGTAAGGCAAAAACTCATATAGGACCGTCTTACGGGTCTTAATCCGTAAGACGGATCCTACTGGCCCACGGACCTGGTCCCCGTGGATCCTGTTGACCAGGTCCATAGGTCAATGCCACCTGTTGGACTTTTTTTTTCTTTCTGTTTTTCTGTTTTTCTTCCCCTGTTAAAAGTAACAGTTTTCTGAGAAAAAATATCGGTTATTTTAGATAAAGTATCAAATTTTTTAATAAAGCCACATATTATGATTACATTACATTGAAAGAAAAATAAATATATTAGAGTTAAAATAACACCTTTATGAGTAAAAGTATATATTTTTTTGAGATAAAATATCATGTTTTAAGAGTAAAAATATCTATTTTATAAATAAAATATTATATTTTTTAATAATAAATACAAAGAAAGATGAATAATAAATATGATAGAGTTAAAATAATACTTTTATAAGTAAAAATATTTGTTTTTTGAGATAAAGTGATATATTTTTTAATATAGTCACAAATTATGAATATATTACAATATATATATATATATATATATAAAAGAGTTAAAGTAACACTTTTATATGTTAAAGTATCTATTTTTTGAGATAAAGTATCATGTTTTTTAATATAGTCACAAATTAGAAATGAAGGAAAGAAGGAAAAATAAAAAATAAATATGATATAGTTAAAGTAACACTTTTATAAGTAAAAATATCCGTTTGTTGAGATAAAATATCAGATTTCTTAATACAGTCACAAACTAGGAACAAAAAAAGAGGAAATATAAAAAATAAATATGATGTAGTTAAAGTAACACTTTTATAAGTATCCATTTATTGAGATAATGTATCATGTTTTTTTAATAGACTTGGGTTCGATTCTTAGCCTTTACATTTATAGGCGTTTTTAATTTTTTTTAATTACCATGCGTATTTATAAATGTGTTTATATGCATTGTTATATTGAAATTGCAAAATAAGTATTAGTGGTGTAGTGGTAGAACACTACCTTATGTCCCCATAGGCTCGTGGGTTCGATCCCCCACAAGCGATGTAGCGGATTTTTTTTTAATTATAGGTGGGCTTGGCGCTGGGCGCTGGGGCGGGTCGCGGGTATGATCCGTCTTACGGAATAAGATCCGTAAGACGGTCCTACAAGAGACCTACTCCCAAGGTAAAACCCACCCTTGTGGGAAAAACTCTTAGTAGGAAATGAGTACACCGGCGAGAAGAGAAAGCCATACAACCAGAATAAAAGGACAGAACTCAACACTAGCTGACAAGTCTATACTATGCTCATCCTACATAGTCATCTGTACGCAGGGAAATAATATCCACCGGCGGAGCTTCCCACCAAGTGGAGTCACACGTGGATTTGCTTAAATCCGCAACACGATTACCTTCCCGATAGATATGAGAAAACGAAGTTCATCCGGGAGATCGGGAATAGAGAATAGCGCCTTTGTTTAAGAAGACGCCACGGGATGGAGCCCACCCGAGATTTAAAAAGACCGACTACATATGTAGAATCGATTAGCCAAAGATTAGTCCAACCCTTATGAAAAGCATAACAGATCGCGCTCATAGCTGCAACTCGGCCTCGAAAGCATAGCCCATTCCACAGTGCAGTAAACCACGGCTGCCGTGAAGTTCAGGGCTCGGTCGGCGCAACCATCCGTATTGACTTTAATCCATCCGGAAGGAAAGCGACTAAGGCACCGCAATAATACGCGGGGCTTTAGGAGCGGCCCTAACATTCAACGTAAGCAAAGTAAATCCTCCTTAGGTATTCGCGATGCACCACGATTAACGGGAGACTCAATAATCATAGAAACCATCAATAGTCCATTTCTTGTCATTAAAAATTATGTCATTTCGATGAGTCGTAGCACCCAAATGCAAGAAATGGTCGATTCGATTCGATGAGTTTTGCATGTATTCCTTAATTGTGAATAGAATAAGTTGATATGCATGCATTTGAGTAAAATGGGCTATATTCTTGTAAAGTGGAAAAGGATTCGCTACATATGTTTTGAAGAATTAAACGATATTTGTAGTATTTTGGTGACAAAGATTAAAGGACCACCAATAGTTGAGCGAATATATGATGGTTAGAGTAATCGAGAAGAAGTCGATTTAACCGGGCAAGAAATGAAAAGGAACGGAGCAGTAATTATCCTAGCAGGAACGGCGGGCGTGCGCCTATAGTTCCCGTGCGTGATCACCGGTAAATGCCATGGCTCGACGCACGGGCGGGTCGTGCGTAAAGCACAGGCCCGCGCCAACTCGCGGAGGACCATCTCACGGCCTGATTGACTTTAATCCATCCAGAAGGGAAAACAGGGTTTGACGATTTGAAATCAGGTTTTGACCCAATAGGCGTATAAAAGAGAGACGGGCAGCCACAAACGAGGAGACACTGATATTTGCCCTAGAAAGCGAGAGAAAAGGCTTTAGGAGGATTCGGGAGATTGATCGAGGTAACAATCACGCTTGAGGATTAAAGATAGATCGAGAGATCATCTACATCCCTGAGTTTTCTCATTCCATAGTATCTTTTACTTTCGATTAGTTAGACATGAACATGAATAATTTGTCTATGAATTGTTTATTTCCCATATCCGGCTAAACACCTTGTGATTTCGGGGTTTGGGATTAGGTTAATGGATACTTTTGTTTGATGTTTAATTGCAATTGAAGTTATTATTTTCAAATTTCTTTTAATTCTTGTTTTATCAAAAAAATTTAACTTGTTTTGATGTATTGATTCATAATTCGAGAGATGAGTTTCAATACTAGATCTTTGAGTACTTGACATGAATATTTACATGATTGAGAAGTATGTGAATATTTGTGAGAATTTATAATCTTTTGTGCTTTTGGGAGTTGGAATGCTAGCATAGACAATCCAATCAACATTTTTACATACATCTCGAGAGAGAGGGTAAAATACTTTCGTGATCGTCTTATAGGGAAGAATAATAATAATATCTTTGGTTTGATTAATCAAATAACAAAAGGGGATATTATCTGAAACCATAACCCTGGAATTCATTCATCTCCTTGATCTTTCAATCAACTTTTACTTTGTCTTTTTATGATAAATTCTTGTCTTGCTTTTACAAAACTAATCACCAAATTTCGATCGTCTAGATAAAAATAAGGCTATTACAATCCCAATACTTAGTACATTAATTTATTAGTCTATGTGGATTTGACCTTGCTAACCCTATTCTATAAACTACACCGTACTCTTCGGTGAAGCTAAAAATAAGGCGAACAAGTTTTTGGCGCCGTTGCCGGGGACTAATTAAATTTTTAGTACTAATATTGTGATAAATAATATTATTTTTAATTTAGACATTTTTCTTCTTTTTTATTTGTTGTTTAATTCTACTCCTATCGTGTTTGACTTGTTTCTTTTAGTTGGTTTAGGTAGTGCATGAACACTCACTCGAAGCAAAGAGAATTAGCACCGTTCATACCGGAGGTTGAGGCTTTTGCAAGGCGACTTAGTGCAACTACTAAACGGGCAGAAAAACAGCAAGATCAGACTATGGGGGATGTGGAAGAGAACAACGGGGGTAATAATGGAGCCAACAACGGAGGTAACAACGAGGCCAACAGGGTCATTAATGAGTTACCGATACCAGAAGTACCGGCAGTCCAGCAGCAAGCGATTCACGATTACTTTCGCCCACAGACAAATCGCAACTATGGTGGAATTGCCAATATCCCAATTAATGTGAATAATTTTGAGCTGAAGCCAACACTGATTTCGATGGTGCAACAGAACCAGTTTGGGGGTTTTCCGTCCGAGAATCCCAATTCTCATCTTGCGAACTTCATGCAAATTTGCAACACGATTAAGATGAATGTGATAACTGATGATGCTATACGTTTGAGCCTGTTTCCTTTCTCTTTAAGGGATAAGGCTAGAAACTGGCTAGGCACGCTAACTCAAGAGAGTGTGAATACTTGGACGAGTTGAGTCAGAAGTTCCTGTTTAAATACTTCCCACTAAGTAAGATACTACAGCTTAAGAGCGAGATCACGCAGTTCAGACAGTTTGATTCTGAGCCACTGTATGAGGCCTGTGAGAGATTCTGGGATTTATTGAGGAGATGTCCGCAACACGGGTTTCCAGAGGATCAACAACTTTGCTTCTTTTATAACGGGTTAATGGGATAGACTAGGTCGTTTGTGGATGCCACAGCAGGAGGCGCTCTACTGGCTAAACTTCCACAAGATGCATTCAACTTGTTGGAAGAGATGGCAATGAATAGCTATCAGTGGCCCTCCGAGAGAACTAATGTGAAAAGGGTAGCCGAAGTCTCTGATTCGGACCCAATCAAGGCATTGACGGCTCAGATGACAACATTGACAAATTAGTTGAGTGCTCTAACTCAAGGGACAGAGGTAAACACGGGTGCAAATAATGGGGGTGTTCCTCGAGATCCTATAGAGAAAACTAACTTTGTTAATAACCGGAATTTCAATAATTATCGGAATAATCAGACTCCTAACCATTATCATCCGGGTGTGAGATATCATGAAAACGTTTCCTATGCCAATATGAAGAACGTAATGCAACCACCACCAGGGTTTAGTGTGACAAATGGTGTCATTAATTCTGAGTCTAAGCCATCTATGGAGGATGTCTTCACTACGTTCATGAATGAAACGAGGAACCGGTTAAATAAAGATGAGGCTAAGATAGACAAGATCGAGGCACATGTCACGCAGTTGGCCAACACTGTGGGTTCACAAATGAAAAATCTAGAAACTCGGATTGGCCAGTTAGCGACGATCATTGGTGGGACAAAGACAGAAGGGCGATTCCGAGTAACACTAAGTCAAGTCAACCGAAAGAATAATGTAACACCATTCGTCTGAGGAATGGTAGGGAGTACGAGGGGCCGAAAATTCTGGGAAGTGATGAAAAATCAGAACCACGCATGACCCATGCATCGACGCACGGGCAGCCCGTGCGTGGTGCCGAAGGAAGAGCTGAACAGGATGAACCACGCACGACCCGTGCGTCTGAGCATGGGCAGCCCGTGCGTGATGCCGAACGGGTAATTTCGACCCCGGGAGATGAACACACTGTAGCAAAGGGCGACGTTGAGGTCGAGGATGGAAACAAAGGACATAACGGACAAACAAAAAGGGGCTAAGAAGCTTAAATCTTCCTCTAACTCCGATCTTTCAAAGTTTTCTATACCACTCCCTTTCCCTCAACGTTTTCAAAAGAAAAAGTTAGACGCCCAATTTGCTAAATTCTTAGAATCTTTAAGAAACTGCATATTAACATACTGTTTGTAGGCGCATTGGAGCAGATGCCCAATTATGCGAGGTTTTTGATGGAAGTGATGTCTAAGAAGAAAAAGTTGGCAGAATTCGAGATAGTTAACTTGACTGAAGAGTGCAGCGCGATCATTCAGAGGAAATTACCACATAAGCTCAAAGATCCGGGGAGTTTCACTATCCCTTGTGCTATTGGTGGTGTTTTCTTTAATAAAGCTCTTTGTGATCTAGGAGCAAGTATTAACTTAATGCCCTTGTCCATTTTTAGGAAACTTGGATTAGGAGAGGTGAAGCCATCCACGGTCACCTTGTAGCTTGCGGATAAATCACTCACATATCCTAAGGGAATCGTGGAGGATGTGTTCGTCAAAGTAGACAAATTCATATTCCCCGTGGGCTTCTTGGTGTCTTTTCACAGCCTCAGCATTCTTCCTTGCCACCTCCAGATTCGCCACTTCATCATACCCAGCCCAGTAGAGGCTCCTCTTCTTTCCGAGATCTACATATTCAATATTCTTGGGTCTTGGACGAGGTTGAGAACCTCTTCCTCCACCACTTCTTCCTCCTCCTCTGGTAGTCTGCTGCTTATTAGCTTCTTCGCATAATTTAAGACCCTTCTCCCAGTACAGATCCCAGGCTTGGGCTAGTGACATCTTTTGGAAATAGCCTTCAGATTCGAGTGTCTTGAATTCTTCAACTGATCTTGGCTCGGATCCGTTATCAGGAATATCATCTTGATCCTTCCATGCTAGAATGCCGCCGTATTGTTTCAACACTTCTTCAATGCGGGCATCCGTCTTCTTGTCGAACTCTACCATCCCTGCTTCTACGATTCGCCTTTTCTCCGACATTGGCACAACATAGTGTTTGATCGGTAGAGTCATTAAACGTTTGCTGATAATTGAGGCCGTAACATGACCCTGCTGAGGGGTTTCAACAATCATTAATGTCAAGTCCTTCGAATGTTCCCCCCGCTTTTCCTTTTTCTTCTCAGCTGTCTTCATCGTAGCTGCATGCTCTTTCAACTTTTCTTCTTTTAAACTCCTTAGAGACTCTTCTTCCCTTTTTTTGGTATCATTAAAGGAAAGAGGGACCCCAGGGAACATGCCTGCGAGCATAAAGTCGAGTCTGTTGAGAGCCGAATTTTGTTTGGAGTCTGCTGTGGCATAAGCTATCCAAAATTCTGAACGAGTGGCTTTGGACTCGGCTGCCACCAATTTCATTTCAGCCATGAGAAGAATGAATTTTGCATTCATAGTCTCCTCAAGTCGCAAAACTTCTTTTCTCTGAAATTCACGCAGTAGCTCCATTTCTGTTTTTTGAGAGGCATGCAACCTCTCAATATACGCCTGCATCCTTTGCTTCAAATCAGCATTGTCAGCCATCCAGACAAGCATTCTGCCATACAGTGCCTTAAATTAACAAACTTGCTTGATTCTCATGGCAGATTGCTGTTGAGACCATTCTCGGATCCGCACCACTATCCCTCTCAAATTTGCTGTGAGGGTAGCATCCCTATTGCCCAGTCTTAAGTCAAGTGAGGCCTGATATCTTTCGATCTTCTCAATCTCTTCACAAATCTTCTTGAAGATTTCACGAAATTCAGCTGTCTCACTTGATTTAGCTGTAGGCCACTCTTCAGCAAAGTTGAACTCGACTGGAATGATTGTGTCAGAAGGGATGATTGGATCTTCTCTCACGATGAATCTTCGTTGTTCAGCAGCAGTCTCTTTCTCCAAGTCTGGTAGGATCGGCGTGAAAGGAAATATCTTTGGAAATGAATCATCACTCACATAAGGGATTTGTGAGGGTTGTACCTTTGTTGACTCAGCTCGATGTACCTCAGTTGCGATAGCTTCGTCGGTAGTGGTCACAGTTGTGGGAGCCTGTGACGGAGCTGGTGTAGTCATATCTTCTGCAGCGATTGTGGAAGCTCGCAGATGGATCGTGTCTCACCGGGGCGATTGAGATATTTTGCCACCGATCGAGCCTCATTTGTCTTGACAGCGTCTTGATCTAAGTAGATTTCTCTAAATGAATTACCGGATCCTCTGCTGCATCATCAGCGTCATCGGATGATGATGAGATTTGTGGGGTTGGCTCATCATTGAAGTGAAATTTTTGACGAGCAGCTTTATCACTTGGCTGACTCGTGGTTTTGAGAACATCCTCAACTGGGTCCATTTGATCTGCAATGGAGGTGGACTCAGCTTCATCTTCAGACCCCAAGAATGATGTATCAAGGTTCTCCTGGGAGTCATGAAGTGCACTTATCTCCCCTTCTATTTCGGTGCTTTAAACAAGAGGAATGTTCTGTGGCTCTTGAACTTTACCCAGGGAAGTCTCAACCTCCTTTGGGCCTTCACTACCTCCAGCAGTCTTAACTGCAGCGAGGCCTTCAATATTCCAGTTGCAACTGTCTTAGGGTCTTGGACCATGGCATCCATAGGAGTCTCAACCCCTAGAATTGCACTTTTACTGCCCAGAGTGTTAACTCCCGGGGCATCTCCATCCTGTACCTCGACTGTAGGAGCAGTGTCATTAGCCTTCAAAGTAGCTGACACTTCAGCTAGAATAGACTCAACTATCCGAGCCTCGTCAATGTCACTCTGCTGTGGTTGTTTCTCAGATTCCATTTCGCCACCTTTCTTCAAAAGGGAGTCATCTACAACATCCTCCGACCCTGCTGCAGTGGAGTGAGTTTCCCCCACAACTAGCACACCAGTTGAGTGACGAATGGTGGGGTCACTCTTCTCCTGACTTGCGGCTTCTTCCATTGAGTGCTCAGCCGCTGGGGCAGGTGGTAAAACACCTTCATTAGGGGTTGGCTCAACTTAGGTGCCCAAGATCCCAGTTTCATTGCCAATTCCCTTGGACCCATTCTCCAAAAGTACCGTGGACGTAGCTGCAGCGATGTCTGTGGCAATTTGTTGCACCACTACCAAAGGGTCTATTTGCAGGAGAGATTGCAAGGACTCTCCTTGTCCGTCAAGCATCTGTTGTTCATGCATTTGCTTGGATTCCCTCAGAGCTTGCTGCATGTCTGACTTCATTGCTGGAGCAATAGGTTCCTCATCACTCTCTGAGTAGATGTCTAGATGTGTATGAGTGTGAGATGGAGAGTTTGTGAATTCACACATCTTGGCTTTTTCTAGGATATGGGTTTCCTCGGCTGCCTTTTCTTTCTCTTCTTCCTTGATGATTCAAAGAATATCCATGCAATTTTCTTCATCAAGATCTTGGCGTATCGTGGCAACATCGAGAAATTGCAACAACTCTTCTTCTTCTGCGATATACTCAGGGTGAGCGAACTGCTCCCTTGAGTGATCGAGCTTCCATGCTCTCCATTCTCTAAGACGGCGCTGAATGTCTGGATATATTGGAGAGTACATGATAACATCGTCATCATCTTCTTCTTGACCTTCCTGCTTTGGGATTGAAGGCAAGATACGCCGCCGCTTCCTCCTCCTCCTTCAAGAAGACGACATCGAAGCAGTGGAGAGACAACTTTTTCAACAGGATGTTCAGTTGTCTCAGCTGCTTTGCTTCCCTCAGTTGTCTGATGCCCAGCTGTGTCTTCATCGGGACTCTACTGATGACCTTCAGCAGTCTTGTCAGGTTCATCAATTACATCTGGAGATTGTACTTCTTGAGTTGCAGCAGTTTAAGATGCGTTCTCCAGCTGAGTGGTAGATTCAGATGTCTTCTCTAGTTCAGAGTTTCTTATCAGTCTTCTTTTTCTCTTGGGTAGCAGAGAAACCTCTTCTTCCACATTCTCTGGTTCCTGGAGGGTGAAAGCTTCCGCAACTGCCTTCCTTGTCTTGGTAGTGCGCTTCTTCTTTTTGATAGCAGGAGAAGGAGTATGGTGTTCCTCCTCTCCTTCGGCTGCACGGGCAGGCGACTCGGCTACAGGGGCAGGTGCATCCTTTTTCTTAGCTGCAGGGGCAAACTTCTTCTTCGCAGTTGCAGGGGCATCTTTCTTCTTTGGAGGAGGGGTAGCAGCTGTGTCCTTGGGTTTAGCTGATTCCCCCTCACTTCTGTCCGCTTTCTTCGCGTGGGCTCTCTTCTGGGCTCCAAAGAGGTTAGCCCTGGATATTTTCTTGTTGACATGGAAGGGTTTTCCATGTCAAAGAGGAATGCCCTTCACTTCCATCAAGTGTCCAATCACCAGGCCATATCCAAGAGATCCTCCAAAGGATCCGTCATCCTTGAACGTCTTATTCAACACATTCAGGCAGAGTCTGCGTTGTACACGAACTCAACCCAGTTGACTTTCTTGCCCTGCATGATCACAACCATGACGATTAGCTTTGTCTTGGACAACTGATTAAAGCTTCCAAACTTCATGTATACGCACTTGGAGATGACATCCATCAACTTATGATAGTCGTCCTTCAATAATTTCTTCTCAGCTGTGTAGACCACCTTAGCAGCGCACTCTGGTTTGGCTACCTCTTTCCACGCATCAGGCAAATCAACATCAGCTTCATTTATCTCCTTCATGCCATTAGACGGCGATAAACAGTGCTCCGCAAGGTCCTTAGCATTTATCAAAATATCCTTGCGGTGGACAGAAGACTTGATTCCTTCGTCCTGCACTTCTGCACTAACATAGAACTGCGCTACCTACTCGAGACAAGTATGCGAGTATTCCAAAGTTAGAAAAGCCTTAAGACCTGACTTTTCTAACATCTCAACAATCTTCTTCACTAGGGTTTCATCAGAACCCTGCTTCACCATACCTTCGAAATCCACTGACGATCCTGAGTGGATTTGCTTCGATAGCTTGACAAAATCAAACTTAGGTGCCATTTCAGAGATTTTTCACCGATTAAAACTTGACGAACTTACTTGAGGACACTTAGGGTTTTCGAGAGAGAAAAAGCTTGCTTTCTTTTTGCCTGAAGATGAACAGTTTCCGAATGAGAGAGAAAACTGGAAAAATGAATATATAAGGGCTATGAAAGGACATATCTTCAGATTTTGAAATTTTGATCAAGATCAACGGTTCAGATTTAGCACGTTAAACCACATTTAATTTCTCGCATTTAATGTGGCAGCATTTATATCCAATCATATGCTTACTGTGCAACTTTTTACTGTACCCGCAATTATTATGCTTGATTGGCATGTATTTTGCATGTATTTTGGGCTTAATTTTGGCTAGAATGTGTTTCTATGCATGCATTACATGAGTAAATAGGGCTTTATTCCTATTTTGTGGAAAAAGTATTACGCTTTGCTCGTTTTGTAGGAATTGATTGATAAATTGTAGAATTTTGGCAATAATTCGGAGCATTGCGATAAAGAACCGCCAATACTTTACGTAATATACGAAGTTTGGAGTTGAATCGAGAAGAATTCAGACGAACCAGGCAAAAAACGGAGGAAAATGGCCGAGTATCAAGTGTAGCAGGTGCGCACGGGCAGGGCGTGCGACCCTCGCACGGCCCGTGCGCCAGCCAACATTGAGACTCAACCTTCGACCATACGCATGGGCTGGTCGTGCTCTAGCGCACGCCCCATGCGTCCGTCAGCAAGTTAACATTTTATGCGGCACCCAGCACGGGCTGGGTGTGCTCTAGGCGCACGGCCCGTGCGCTTGTGCAGGAAAATAGAGTCTGACCTGTTTCGAACTAGGTTTTCAACCCGAACGAAGTACAAATAGAGACGGGGCGGCCACAAACAAGGACACGCTGATTTTTTTCCTAGAAAGCAGAGAAAAGAGCAATTTTTCCACCGGAAAATTGGAGATATCGATCAAGACCGCAACCACACATTCAAGGATTGAATCGTCAACATCCCCGATCACTCATTCCATAGTATTTTTATCATTCAATTAGTTAGACACGAACATGAATAATTTATCTATGGATTATTTATTTTCTATGTCTGGCTAACTTCTTGTGATTCCCGGGCTTGGGAGTATGTTAATGGATACTTTTATTTGATGATTAATTGCAATTGAAGTTAAAGTTTTCCAACCCTATTCAAGTACTTTGCTTTAATTCTTGTTTTATCAAAACGTGTTTGGTTTAACTTGTTTGATGTATTGATTCATAATTCTAACCGATGAGTTTCAATACTAGATCTATGAGTACTTGAGATGAATATCTTGCATGATTGAGAAGTCTGTGAATATTCGTGAGGCTTTATAATCTTTTGAGCTTTTGGGAGTTGGATATCTCATGTTGAGTAGAGATGCTAGCATAGATATTCCAATCAACGCTTTTATATGCATCTCGAGAGAGAGGGTAAATTACTTTTTGTGATCGGTCTATAGGGAAGAATACATTTAACTTTGGTTTGATTAATCTAAGAATAAAAAGGGATATTAACTGAAATCATAACCCAGGAATCCATTCATCATCTTGATCTTTCAATCATTCTTTACTTTGTTATTTTGGGATAAATTTCTGCTTTAGTTTATAAAACCAACTCACTCACTTTCGATCGTCTAGATAAAAATAAGGCTATTATAATCCAGTACTTAGTACATTAATTTATTAGTCCATGTGGATTCGACCTTGATAACCCTATCTATAAACTGCACCGTACACTTGCGGTGAGGCTAAAAAAATAAGGCGAACAAGTTTTTGGCACCATTGCCGGGGACTAATTAAATTTTTAGTACTAATATTGCGATAAATAGAATTATTTTTAATTTAGACATTTTTTTCTTTCTTTTTATTTTGTTGTTTAATTTTACTTCTACTGTGTTTGACTTGTTTTCTTTAGTTGGTTCAGGTAGTGCATGAACACTCGCTCGAAGCAAGGAGAATTAGCACCGTTCATACCGGAGGTTGAGGCTTTTGCTAGGCGAATTAGTGCGGCTACTAAACAGGCAGAAAGACAGCAAGAACAAGCTATGGCAGATGTAGAAGATAACAACAGAGGCAACAACGGGGTCGACAACGGAGGTAACAATCGGGCCAACAGGGTCAATGTCGAGCTACGTGCAAAGGTTCCAAGCGATTCGGCGATCCAAAGAACAAGAGATTCGCGATTACTTTCGCCCACAGACCAATCGCAACTATGGTGGAATTGCCAATGCCCCAATCAATGCGAATAACTCTGAGCTGAAGCCAACACTGATTTCGATGGTGCAAAGATAATCGGTTTGGGGTTTCCGTCGAGGATCCCAACTCTCATCTTGCGAATCGCATACTGATTTGCAATACCATCAAGATGAATGGGGTGATGATGATGCTATACGTCTTCGCCTATTTCGCGTTTCTCTTTAAGGGACAAGGCTATAAATCGTAGCAGCACCCTAACTCGGGAGTGTGAACAAGCAGGATGAGTTGAGTCAAAGATTTCTGTTTAAATACTTCCCACAAAGTAAGACACTCTGACTCAAAAGTGAGATCACTCATTCGAGCAAGTTTGACTACGAGCCCTTGTATGAGGCCACGGGAGAGATTCCGGGATTTATTGAGGAGGTGCCCGCAATATGGATTTTTCGAGGATCGCAGCTCGCTTCTTTTACAATGGGTTGATGGGACAAACTAGGTCGTTTGTAGATGTCGCACGGGAGGCGCTCTACTTGCAAGGTTCCCAGAGGATGCATTCAACTTGTTGGAGGAGATGGCCATGAATAGCTATCGGTGACCCTCCGAGAGGACTAATGTGAAAAGGGTGGCCGGGTTCGATTCGGACCAATCAAGGAGTTGACAACTCGGATGATGTATTGACAAGCCAATTGAGTGCATTGATGAAGGCAAATGAGGGAAACGCGGGTGCAAGTAATGGGGAGTTCTCTAGATCCGATGGAGGAAGCAAATTATGTTAATAACCGAATTTCAACAATTTCCGGGACAATCGACTCCCACTCACTACCATCCGGGTTTGAGGAACCACGAGAACTTCTCCTACGCAAACACGAAGAATGTGATGCAACCACCATTGGGGTTTAATGTGACAAACAATGTCATTAATGCTGAGGCTAAGCCAACTATGGAGGAAATTTTCACCTCGTTTATGAGTGAGACGAGGAACAGATTCAACAAGGATGAGGTGAAGCTTGATAAAATCGAAAACCATGTCACACAATTGGGGTCCCAAATGAAAAATCTTGAAACCCAAATTGGCCAAATAGCTACGATTATTGGTGGGCAGCATCAGAAAGGCTAATTTCCGAGCAACACTGAGGTTAATCCAAAGGAGTAGTGTAAAGCCATTCGTCTGAGGAGTGGAACGGAATACGAGGGGCCGAAAATACTAGAAAATACTAAACAGACGCAGGGGAGCACGGCCCGTGCGCCACCGCACGGGCAGCCCATACGCCCTTCAAGGGCATCAATCATTGCTCTGGGAGACGCGGAAACTGAAACAAACGACGATGTTGAGGCCGAGGAAGGAGTCCTCTAACCCTGATATTTCTAAACTTAATGCTACCCTTCCTTTTACCCAACGTTTTCAAAAGAAAAAGTTAGATGCGCAATTTGCTAAGTTTTTGGATATATTTAAGAAACTGCATATTAACATTCCTTTTGCAGACGCATTGGATCATATGCCCAATTATGCTAAATTTTTGAAGGATGTTATGTCAAAGAAGAGAAAGATGACTGGGTTCGAGACAGTCAATCTGACAGAAGAATGCAGTGCGATCATCCAGAGGAAACTACCACATAAATTAAAAGATCCGGGGAGTTTCACTATCCCTTGTGCTATTGGTGATGTTTTCTTTAAGAAAGCACTGTGTGATTTAGGAGCGAGTATTAACTTGATGCCCTTGTCCATTTTTAGGCAACTTGGATTGGGAGAGGTGAAGCCATCTACGGTCACCTTACAACTCGCAGACCGATCACTCACGTATCCGAAGGGAATCATCGAGGATGTGCTTGTCAAAGTAGATAAATTCATATTCCCTGTGGATTTTTTGGTGTTGGATATGGAGGAGGACAAAGACGTCGCTTTGATACTTGGGCGTCCATTCCTAGCTACTGGGAAGGCCTTGATAGATGTGCAAAAGGGAGAGCTCACATTACGGGTTAATGATGAGCATATTTTATTTACTATCTATAAGGCACTTCAATTTCATGATGGTGTTGAAAGTTGTAATTTCATAGACGTAGTTGAATCTTGCATTGATGAGTATGCGGATCATACATTGTTTATGGATGATTTAGAGTTTGGTTTGACACATTCGTGTTCAACATCAAACATGATGATTGATTATGATAACAAGACAAGACGTTTGTGCTTTAGATGATTGCGTTTGTCCGTTTTGCTTTAGATAACATGAGCACGCGTGTGCATGGAGCAGATGACATGAAACTCAAGAGAGCACGACCGAGAGCCCACACGGCCCGCAAGGTCAATCCGAACCCAAAACTCAAACCCTTGCCCGAGCATCTCAAATATGCATTCCTTGGAGCAAATAACACGAGTCTAGTAATCGTATCATCTCTTTTAACTTCAGTTCAACTCGATAAATTGCTTAGGGTGTTAAGAAAACATAAGTCGGCAATAGGTTGGTCAATCTCTGATTTAAAAGGCATCAGTCCATCGATTGTAATGCATAAAATTAGAATGGAAGATGTCTATAAACCTTCGGTGCAAAATCAAAAAAGATTAAACCCTATAATGCAAGAGGTCGTTAGAAAAGAGGTTTTAAAATGGTTAGATGCTGGAATCATATATGTTATTTCTGATAGTTCTTGGGTAAGTCCGGTGCAAGTGGTACCGAAGAAAGAGGGGATGACTAATGTTGTTAGAAACAAAAGTGATGAGCTTATTGCAATTAGAGTAGTTACTGGGTGGCGTATTTACATCGATTATAGGAAATTGAATGATGCCACTCGTAAAGATCACTTTCCCCTCCCCTTTATTGAAATGATGTTAGATCGCTTGGGATATGATTATTACTCTTTTCTCGATGGTTATTCCGGGTATAACCAGATCATGATTTCCCCGGAAGACCAAGAGAAGACGACATTTACATGCCCCTATGGTACGTTTGCATTTTCGAGAATGCCATTGGACTATGTAACGCACCAAGAAACTTTTCAAGCGATGCATGATGGCTATCTTTCGTGATTTCATTGAGAAAATAATAGAGGTTTTTATGGATAATTTTTCTGTGTTTGGAGACTCATTTGATCATTGCTTGGATAATCTTTCTCTATTTTTGCAGAGATGCGAGGAGACTAACCTTGTTTTAAATTGGGAAAAGTGCCATTTCATGGTACGTGATGGTATTGTATTAGGCCACCGAGTCTCTTCTGTAGGTTTAGAAGTTGATAGAGCGAAGATCGTCGCAATTGAGAAACTCCCACATCCAACAAACGAGAAGGCCATTCGAAGCTTTTTGGGCCACGTCGGATTCTACAGAAGGTTTATTCGTGACTTTTCTAAAATCACTAAACCTTTGAGTCAGTTACTAGAAAAAGATATTGCTTTCAATTTTTTTGATGATTGTTTGTAGGCTTTTGAGATTCTGAAGAAGGCTTTGGTGTCAGCACCAATTCTTGTAGTTCCGATTGAGTCAGCCCTTTGAGCTGATGTGCGATGCCAGTGACTTTGCAGTTGGGGCTGTTTTGGGCTAGAAAAGAGACAAGTTGTTCAGAGCCATCTATTATGCGAGCAGAACTTTAGACAGCGCCCAGCAAAACTACACCACCACAGAGAAGGAAATGCTGGCAATTGTGTTTGCATTCGATAAGTTCTGATCTTACTTGATTGGAACTAAGACGATAGTCCACACCGACCACGCGGCGATCAAATATCTATTCGATAAGAAGGATGCCAAACCGAGACTGATTCGGTGGATCCTCTTGTTGCAGGAGTTCAATGTGGAAATTCGAGATAGAAAGGGTTGCAAGAATGTGGTAGCAGATCACTTGTCTAGGTTGGAGTATAAGAAAGAGGAGAAAGAAGGCACGGAGGCAATTAAGGAGGAGTTCCCCGATGAGCAACTTCTAATGTTACAGGCTAAATTCCCATGGTATGAGGATTTTGTTAATTATTTGATTGCAGGGATCATGCCTCCAGATTTATCGTCCTATCAAAAGAAGAAATTCATCCATGATGTCAAGTTCTACATGTGGGATGACCCCTTGCTCTTTAAGAGGTGCACATATAGTATCATACGATGATGTGCCTCAAGAAGAGTGGGAGGGAGTTCTACAACATTGCCATTCTTCACCTTCCGGGGGACACTTCGGTCCGACACGTACGGCGGCAAAGGTATTGCAAAGTGGTTTATACTGGCCTACATTATCTAGTAATTGCTATCTATATGTGCAACAGTGTGATAAGTGCGGCGGATGGGGAACATCTCGAGAGGACATGAGATGCCTATGACCAATGTGATGGAAGTCGAGCTCTTTGATGTGTAGGGGATCGACTTTATGGGTCCCTTTCCATCTTTTTCGGGTTATCAGTACATTCCACTTCCAGTGGAGTACGTATCTCGATGGGTTGAGGCGATTCTGGCACAAATCAATGATGCGCGAGTAGTGCTCAAATTCCTAAAGAAAAATATATTCACTCGGTTTGGAACCCTGAGAGCTTTGATTAGCGACGGGCGGTCACACTTTGTGAATAAATTGATGAGCACTTTACTTGCAAAGTATGGGGTCAAGCACAAGGTGGCATTAGCATACCATACCATCCGCAAGCCAAACGAGATTAAGCAATTCTTGGAGAAGATAGTAAATATAAATCGCAAGGATTGGGCCATGAAGTTAGATGACCATGGGGCATCGGACATGTCACACCATTGGGCACATCATCATGTCGCTTAGTATTCGGGAAATCGGGTCACTTGCCCGTAGAATTGGAGCATAAGGCAGTTTTGGGCTGTGAAGAAGTTAAATTTTGACTTCCAAGCAGCGGGTGAGAAGAGGCTCTTGCACTTAAATGAGATGGAGGAGTTCCGGGATAAAGCTTATGAAAATTCCGGATCTACAAGGAGCGAACCAAAAGATGGCATGATCGAATGATAAAGAAGAGAGAGTTTTTACCGGGTGAACAAGTCCTTTTGTTTAACTCGCGTCTTAAACTCTTTCTAGGAAAACTTAAGTCTAGATGGTCGGGGCCGTTTGTGATAAAGAAGGTGTTAAATCCTCCGGGAATAGTGGAATTATTGATCCGAGATGGGGAGACGTTCATGGTAAATGGCCAGAGGATCAAGCATTACCTTCATAGAGATCAAAAAGAAGAGGTGACACGCCTCACTTTGCTAGAGCCATGATCGAGTAAACAGGCGTCAAGCAATAGACGTTAAATTTAGCGCTTGTTGGGTGGCAACCCAACGGTTTGCTGTTTTATTTCTTCCCATGTTTTCTTGGTTTGTTTTCCCTTTTCTAAGTTAGGATTTCTATGCTTTCATAGGTTAGGATTTTCTTGCTTTCCCAAAAAAAAAAAGTGAAAAATCAAAGCGGTGGTGTGGTACCCAGCATACTCAACTGGCTGTTTTCCTTTCCCTTTATATCCAATGCCAATTTTTTTGTAATTGTGCTTTGGGATGAATGTGGGTGCAATAATTGGTGTTTTGGATTTCTGAGATGCTTCATTGCTTGAAGATCCTTTTTCCAAAATCACTCTAGGAGTTAGACTGTGTACAAAGGAGTTGAATCTTATGCCTGTCTTATCTCCACATTCTTTTTGACTCATGATTAGATCATCCAATGATTTGGAGCCTTTGTAAATGAGGCAATCACATTTTTAAGATCATTTTCTCTATTTTTGACAAAGACTATCTCTGCTAATAGTTTAGCATTCTCGGCGCGTGCTCACTCGGTGTTCTCATCAGCTATGTGACTTAGAGTACTCAGCTCCTTAGTCAGCTGTGAGTTTTGGCTTTTGAGCTAGCTGTTTTCCTCATTTAGAAGTGTGTGTGTCACAATCACTATCACCTGAATCTGAATGAGATGAGTTAGAGTGTACCTCATCTTATTGGTCTGGTTGATCTTGTTCTTTAGCCATAAGACAAATTAAGGCTTCTTTTTGAGAATCACTTGAGTAGTCACTTCACTACTCTCGAGTCTCCGCCGCTTTAGACTTGACTGTCTCGGTAGATCTCGCAATAACATAGCCTTTTTTTTTTCTGTCTTCTTTCTCTGAAGAACTTTCTTTATTCTTCATTCCTGTATTTATTGACTGGTGGATAGGAACAGTCAATTGCAAAATGTCCTGGTTGACTGTAATTCCAACACAGGTTCTCAGCCCTTTGATCAGCTCTTTCTGTCCTTGGGTTATCAGCTCTCTGATGTTCCACCCTTTGTTGCTCAGCTCTCTTGGGTGGCCTATCTTCCCTTGACTTAGAGGGAGCTGAATGTCTCCTAGATGTTTCACCCTTATTTCTCTTATAGTTCTTGTTGAAGAACTTGTTGAATCTTTTAACCATTAGGGCTATTTCCTCCTGGTCTATGGCTTCCTTGGGTTCAGCTCTCTTTCCATCCTTGACTATCAATGCAGCTGTCTTGCGTACAACTGTCTCCTCTTGATCTTTTCTTCTCATCTCAAACTCATAGGCTTTGAGGTATGAGAATAGCTCATGATTGGATGTTTTTGATAGGTCCATTGAATGTCTTAGAGCCATAGTCTTCATTTTCCATTCAGTTGGGAGGCTCCTCAAGATCTTCATACACATCTCTTTTTGTGTGTATTCCTTCCCAAGAGCTGAAAGCTCATTTGTAATCTCAGTGAATCTTGCATCCAGCTGATCCATAGATTCTCCTGCAAATATTTTGAAATTTTCAAATTTTTGAACGGCAACAGATAATTTATTTTATTTAATTTGCTCTGATCCTTCACAAATTAAAGTAGTTTATCACAGATTTCTTTTGTTGTTTTGCAGGATTTGACTTTATTGAACATTGCTTTGTCTAAAGTCTTGTAGAGTATGTCCTTGGCCACACTGTCCAAGTTGTATCTCTTTCTATCATCGTTTGTCCACTCAGTCTTTGGTTTTTCAACCAGGGCTGGTCTTTCTTCAGCAGCAGCTTCTTCCCCTTTAGCTACAACTGTGTTTACTTTCAATATTTGCAGTGGTCCATCCTCTATCACAAGCCATATTTCATCGTGTAGAGCAGATAGATGAGCCTGCATACAAATTTTCCAGTCATCAAATTCCTCAACAATGAACATAGGAATGCGTGTCAAATTTGCTTCCATGATAATAACTTTGCTAAAAATGAAAGATTTTGAAAATACAATTGTTTGAAACTTTTTAGAAAAGATAGAGATCTAGTTTAGTAACCAGTGCGGAAGGCTCAATGAACCAACCACTCTGATACCACTTGTAGGTCCCAATGGGTGTGAGTAAGGTTTATAAGGGGGGGATTGAATAAATCTTACCAACTTTTCAATTTTAGTCCTTTTAAAATATTACAGAGTTAACATAAACAGTTAAGTCCTTGAAGGACAACTAAGTTGGTTATTCAGCAGAGTTAGCCACTCAATAGACTCGATAGATCTGTTGATAGAATAACTCAGCTGTTTAACCTGAACTTTAACTTTGCTGTGTTAATTTTAACAGCGGAAGACTTAATACCTTTTGATTTGTTTTAAACTTGTTTTAACACTTGATTTTAGCACTTGGTTATTAATCAGTTGGATAACAAATAGGTTTATCAGCAGATATAATGTAGGTATACAGAAATGTAAATGTGCTGAAAAATAAATGACACATTTAATTTTTATAGAGGTTCGAAGATGGGGTAATTCTTCTAATCCTCTTTTCTCCACCTCCTGGAGGAATCCACTATGTAAAAGATCTGTTTACAAAGTGGTCAACGAGCCCAAAGACGACGACTTGATCACACAAAGTGACTTCTCTTCCGACTCGCCTTCTTCACATGGCAACGCTTGCTACTTGACTCACTTTCTCAAGCTCTTGGATTTGATCACGAAGCCCTCCAATAACTTGATATTGGTTCAACTTGAAACTTCCTACAATCCTCCTTGGATAGTAGGCCCCTTTTGATTCTTCAAAAGTTTCCTCTTCAACAGGTTTGAAGTTGTCTTTCCTTCACAGCTTATGTTGGATCGATTTCCTTCGAGATTCAGGCTTGAGGATTTGCTTGAATATCTTTGAGAATATTTGCAGGTTAATAGTTTGAATAATACTTGCTTGTTCGTGGTTCAAGTAACCTTTTCTCAATGAATTTCCTCAACCTTTTATAGTGAACTTTCAAAAATCTGCTCGTTGAAGAGATAGGCTGATTTTCAAAAGTCACTTGTGTTCGTTGGCTTGTCTTTTCTTGGTCCTCAATCTTGAGATGTAGACCTTTCCTCGTATTAAATGAATGAGTAGCTTTTCAGGTTCTGACACGAGATGTATTGCTTCCCATTGGTTTATTCCTTTTGCACGCTTCTGGGACAAACACTTTAAGACCTGGCAGCATGGAAATATTACTTATTTAAGTAATGTTCTTGACTTTTGTGCAATGGATTTATTTCAGTTAACTCCTCTTGGCTGCTGCCTTTTTCCCCAGGTGATTTGAGTCTGCTCCAATCATTGGAAGACTCATCTGTCACTTCAACTTGAGACTTGGCTTCTTGAGTTGACTTTGACTGACTCTTTACACAATTGTTCTCATTGATACACCTTGATCGAGTTTTGTTCTTCTATCTTGGCCATACTCAGCTGTTCCACAACAGAGTATTTTCTTCAGTCTTTATTTGACTTCTTGTATTTCCAAGCATAGCTGACTTGACTCAGCTTTTCCAGCCCTATCTATTACAATGAAAATTACAAGGAAAATGGGGTGCCAACTTTCTAGTTTAAGTTTTACATGTCATTCATCAAAATCTATAAAATAAATTTCCCAACATATGCTAACCCGCACCACCTACAACACGGCGGCCCATTTTGTGAAACATGCTGAATATGTGGCCAAGCAACCGAGTGGCATGATCTTGATTAGGGGGATGATCACTCCCATTGCTCGACATTTTAATGTGGATTTGAGAGGCTTAGAGCCAATTGAGGATAGTAGGAGGATCAACATGGCGGCCCTACGCCAAATGAAGATTATTACGGAAGAAGAGGACATATGCCTCTTACAACAGAGGGTCGGAACCTCTTTCCCACTTCCTAACCTGCCACTCACGACTGTGGCCAATATGAATGATCAGGCTAATTGGTTGATGAACTCTGAGGCGCATACTAGAGTTATGGAGGCCATGCTTGCACGAAAAAGATGAAGGGTTGATGGGTTGCTTGATGAGGATGAGTTGGTGGTTGAGGCGATGGAGTATGACAGACAGGAGAGGGTTTTCGAACAAGGGTTTCCCTAAGGGGTGTCCGACATACCTGAGAGCTCTCACCAGGGTGAGGAGCGCGGGGGGCCAGGTTATCATGACAGATTATTTGCTCTTGAGGAGAGCATGCGGCAACACCAGGATGACTCCCGGCAGCACCAGGATGAGTTCCGTACCTTCAGGATGGAATAAGAGTAAAGAAACATAGCGCAGGAACAGAGGGACCTGGAGATGATGCAGATGATGCATCAGATACATATGTGGCACATCTCCCAGGGCCACTTTCCGCCGCCACCCCCGCAGTGAGTCAGGTCCATTCCACACTTTTCTTTGAAATTATATCTTCTCTTTTGTGCGATATAATTCCATTCAAGTTTGGGGGGAGAGATAGTTATTTTGATTTGAAGGGTGTGGCGAAAAAAAAATATTTATTTTGCATTCATATAGTTGCATTTAGAGCATGTAGTTTGCATTGCATTAGACGCATGTTTTCAGTTTTAGCACGTTTATTGCTTTAGCACATTTATTGCTTTTTAGGTCTTTATGGAGTGAGTTGACCGTTTTTGTGGTGTTTGTTGTGACCTTGGGAGCATCTTTGAAACATTTTGTGTTGTTTTGAATTGGGTGTTGAGTGTGAGTTGATCGTGTTGAGAATAGATGATATGGAGCATGTGAATATTGATAACATGATTGTTATGCTTTGAAGTGTGCAATTGCAAGTCCGTGAGCTTTGAGCCTTTATGCTTTCATATTATGCGGTCTTGTTTGTTGATTGAGTGTGTCATTCATGTTGATTTGAATTCTAGAACTTGCTCTGGTATCTCTGTCAAAGCCACATGTTGTATGCGATTTATGAAAATGATTTAAGGCCATTTTTGTTAAGCCTTTCAAGCCTTTTGCCTACCTAATGACATTGAATTTCCCTAGTTAGCCAATTTGAGCCTGTTGCCTGATTTTTTGATAAGCCACATTTCAAGCCTTAACTTGATATATATGTTACCCTAGACTTGAGCGTATATCATTGAGTAAGGGGATTGAATAAGGCTGAATGGTAGGATATCGGGAATTTAGCTAATTGTGCAAGTGTTGGGTGATGGGAATAAAAGAAGAAAGAAAATGAGGTAAAGAAAAGATGAATACTCATAAAAGAGTCGGAAAAAAAACAAAAAAAATCGACTTTATAAATGAGTTTGCGTTGAATGAACTTGTAGGCTGGGATTGGTGATGTGAGGCGAAAGAAAGTGGATCTTATAAACAAAAGTTGAAAAGAGATATGAAAAGTTGATAAGAACAAGAGGTGATTTGGGTAGCATGTTTGGTTTGAATGAGAATAATTAATTGAATGAAAGATATGCTTACCAGTCTATACGCTTGAGCTTGAGTCACTTTTTCCATATTTCTCTACCATAACCAAAGAGCCTTCATTACAACCAAAAGAAAAAGTCTTTTTTGATTTATGAATCGCATACATTCGAGTGGCAGAGATGTGAGACGATTTGCAAGCTTATGGTAATTCTTCAACATTAATATGATTTGAGCGAATACACGTCCCTTAGTATTCTTGAGAGGAGAGTATACACTTGATCTGTGAGAGTCGTGATTCGAAGCATTTGCCATGGTTTTAATTGACTTGTGCTATGTGTTAGATGTTCGAGGCTTGGTTGACTTATTGCTTGACGTCTATGGATAAATGGCATGATTTGTGATGTGTTGTTCTTGATGTGCCTTTCATTACTCCCATTTATGTTTTGTCTTGTTTATAAAGCGTTGACCGGGATTGTCAATAGTTTAAGTTTGGGGGTTCGATTGGTATGAGTTTTGCATGTATTATGAGCTTAATTGTCAATAGAATAAGTTGATATGCATGCATTACTTGAGTAAAATGGGATATATTCTTGTAAAGTGGTAAAGGTATTACGCTTTGCTCGTTTTGTAGGAATTAAATGATATTTGTAGCATTTTGGTGACAAATCGAGCATTGTGGTAAAGGACCGCCAATAGTTGAGCGAATATATGATGGTTGAGTCGAATCGAGAAGAAGTCGGACAAATGGGCAAGAAACGGAAAGGAACAGAGCAAAATTATCCTTACCAGGGATGCACGAGCGGGCGTGTGCCATAGCACGGCCGTGCGTGATCACCGAGTGCGAGGCAATGCCTACTACCGACGACGACGGGCTGGTCATGCGTGAAGCGCATGGGCTGGTCGTGCGTGAAGCGCACGGCCCATGCGTCAACTCAGCGAAGGACCATCTCTACGGCCTGACGCACGGGCTGGTCGTGCGTGAAGCGCACGGCCCGTGCGTCTGTGCGGGAAAATAGGGGTTTGATTATTTTAAAACAGGTTTTGACCTAATAGGCGTATAAATAGAGACGAGGCGGCCACAAACGAGGAGACACTGATATTTTCCATAGAAAGCAGAGAAAAGAGCAACCTTCTGCTGGAGGATTCGAGAGATTGATCGAGGTCGCAACCACATGCTTGAGTATTGAAGATAGATCGAGAGATCATCGACATCCCTGAGTTTTCTCATTCCATAGTATCTTTTACTTTCGATTAGTTAGACATGAACATGAATAATTTTTCTATGAATTATTTATTTCCCATGTCCGGTTAAACACCTTGTGATTTCGGGGTTTGAGATTAGGTTAATGGATACTTTTGTTTGATGTTTAATTGCAATTGATGTTATTATTTTCAAACCCTATTCGAGTACTCTATTTTAATTCTTATTTTATCAAAAGGCCTTTGGTTTAACTTATTTTGATGTATTGATTCATAATTCGAGAGATGAGTTTCAATACTAGATCTTTGAGTATTTGACATGAATCTTTGCATGATTGAGAAGTTTGTGAATATTTGTGAGGATTTATAATCTTTTGTGCTTTTGGGAGTTGGATATCTTATGTTGAGTAGAGATGCTAGCATAGATAATCCAATTAACATATTTACATACATCTCGAGAGAGAGGGTAAAATACCTCCGTGATTGTCTTATAGGGAAGAATAATAATAATTTTGGTATGATTAATCAGATAACAAAAGGGGATATTAACTGAAACCATAACCCTGGATCCATTCATCTCCTTGATCTTTCAATCAACTTTTACTTTGTCTTTTTATGATAAATTCTTGTCTTTCTTTTACAAAACCAATCACCCAATTTCGATCGTCTAGATAAAAATAAGGCTATTACAATCTCAATACTTAATACATTAATTTATTAGTCTCTGTGGATTCGACCTTGCTAACCCTATTCTATAAACTACACCGTACACTTGCGGTGAAGCTAAAAATAAGGCGAAACACTAAAATGGAACTCCATTAGATGAACCAGAAATTCATTGAAGCTGTAGACACTGCGAAAAGTCACAACAAATGAAGCGGCAATCCAATCCGAGAGAGCTCCTGCAAAATCATAAGAAACAAAGATGTGGTCAATCGATTCTGAGTGAGAATAACGTAGGCTACAAGCAATGGGCCTAATGAATCCTCTGTGTTGGCGGACGTCCATAATAGCCAGACGTCCATATATAACCCGCCAGACCACGATAGAGCGCCTTTTGGGGATGTGAGAACACCAGATCCAAGACCCCCATCTAACAGTGGGAAAGGACTGTCGTATATAGGCATATGCTACTTTAGACGTCACCTTTCCATCCATAGAATGAGTCCACACCCTATTATCCAAAGTATCCGGGACAATCGCGTAACAGACAATATCTCGAACAATGTCCAAGTACGCCTCCACAAATGACATAGTGAAATGCCAAGTGTTATAAAAAAGAAGTCCAAAATAGGATTCTGAAATATAGCCCGAAACTCTGCGGGATGCCAATCTGATCAGTGATGATGTCCCCAAGCCAGTTATCTCTCCAAAAATTAATCGAAGATTGCGCCCTCAGAATCCATCTAGACTCATTCTGGAAATCCTCCACAGCCGGACGCAGCCCCGCCCATATGGAAGAAGGCAAAAAAGAACGCCTAATAGACCCATCCGTCAGCAGAAAACATCTATGGAGAGTATCAAAGACCACTGAATCCGCTGTAAGGACTTTCCAACCCAGTTTCATAATAAATGCCCTGTTTGCTGAAATAATAGACCGAACCCCAAGACCTCCCTCACTCTTAGGAGTGCAACAACACGTCCAATTAACCACCACAAAGCCTTTCTAATTCACATCCCCGGACCAAATAAAATTCTGCATCGCCTTCTCCAACTGCCTAAGCATCACTATAGGTCATTTGTAGATAAGCATACTGTAAACCAAGGAACTAGCAATAACAGAATTAACCAAACAGACCTTGCCCGCCAAGGAAAGAGACGAACTTTTCCATCTTTTAAATTTCATCATAATCTTATCAAACAAAGGCTGCAATACACCTTGCTTAGGAGCGCCCTTGAAGTTGGGAACACCCAGATAAGTAGTCGACAAGGAACCAACCGACAGACCCATGATATCCTGAATGTGGTTTTTAATATACGGCAAAACCCGAGTACCAAAAAACACCTTCGATTTGGCTGGATTGAACACCTGTCCCGAGAGAGAAGCCTAATGTCCAAGAGTGTGGAAAATATGATGTGCATTACCATAGGTTTCCGCACAAAGAATAACAATTTCATTTGCATAGAGCATGGTGGATAGAAAAATGATATTACGCGGAGCTACAAAAGGCTTGAGAAGATCGATGTCACCAGTCGAGAGATAAGTTTCCCCAGGACTTCTTCGGCAATGCAAAAGAGAAGGGGTGAGAGAGGATCACCATGATGCACCCCTCTCGTGCAAGCAAAATAACCAACTGGAGAACTATTAAGCAAAATCGAGATACGAGTTGAATGCAAAATCACCAAAATCCAATCAACAAATTTCTCCGAAAAGCCAAATCTGCGCAAAACATACAGAAAAAATCCCAACTAAGAGTGTCGAAGGCTTTATGAATATCGATTTTGAGAATCATATTATTATTGCCCCGATTATGTAGAATGTTAAAACCCTCTGAGACCAGAGCAATACAATCGTGAATATGGCGGCCCGGGATAAAACCAAACTGAGTAGGTGATAAAATGCGACTAACGATGCGGCCAAAAACATGTAGCCATGATCTTTGTGATGATTTTAAAGATAAAATTGCTCATGACAATTGGCCTGAAGTTCTCCACAACATTCGCAGACCATGAAGCTAGAATTGAGCCCCGCCGGGAGGGAGCCAGACTGGAAGAAGTGACGTACCGCAATAGTGACATCTGTAGAGATAATATTCCAACAATTCTGATAAAAGGCACCATTGAAGCCATCCGGGCCCGGGGAACTGTCTAAACTGAGATCAAAAACCGTATCTCGGATCTCTAAATCTGACGGCAAAGAGGTTAAGTCGTCGTTTTCTACATCTAACACCACTGGATTAATCACATGATCAATTGAAGAAAAATCCGGAAGGTGGCCAATGGGCGCCGTGAACAAATCCTCGAAGAACTGAATAATATGACTATGAATGACCGACGGATCCGTGGAAAGCATACCGTTAATCACCAGGCATCGTGAATACCAGCCGGAGCGGCCTTAATCTGACTACAACGGTGTGGTCCCACCCAACTTGACTTTACCTTTTTCTTTGGGTTTTCCAGGACACAATATTTCTATCCAAGAATTATTGCTTTCTTCAATATAGTAAGTTAGACGATTATTTTCAAGTAAAGGCACAATGCTGAAGATAAATAAAAGAGAAAAAGTGCTATCACACGGCCAATTAACTAGCCTGACAGTGTGGCCTCATTAAAACCTTCTAAAGTAAAACCCATATTTGTGGGAAAAACCCAAGGGAGGAAAAAGAGTCCCCCGGGATAAATGTCAAAATGATCCATTAAAATAGTAACCACAAGCCAGTTACATAGCTAGAACAAAAGTAATATCCAAAGCATAGAAACAAACCCAAAAAGTCGATAAACGTGAAAATCATCTGTGTACAGCAGTATAGGGATATGTAAACAGAGACAAATTTATGTATCATGACCAATAGTCCACTCTCTTGGACGCTCAAAACAATTCACTATTAGAATCATCATCCTCTACCTACATTAGCCCAAGATTTAGAGACAACCATATCCATAATTTGTAATGGATTTGCACAACCAGGGCAACTCATATGGCTGCCCTAGAGCCAGTATTGCCAAAACCTTTCAGCTTCCATCTGATGTCATGTAATTTGATATCCACATGCTCATCTAGTGTTTTGGTTCATGGATGTGGTGTGCTACCGGCTGAACTCCATTGCGTAGTCAACATAGTCTCAATCAGAGTCTGAGACAAAGAATTATCAGACGAGTTATCCGCTTTCATATAGTTGTTTGGACCACCAACTTAGTTGCTAAAATATCTTATTCCAAACAAGTGTGTGTGTGAACCATGACGAAAACATTCTTCTCCATTGAATGCAAAAAAAGACCAATCTTGATTGAGTGATTATTAGAGTAGGTTGGTCAAATGAAGCTAGATTATTATTGAGTCATGATGCCGATTCAATATTTAAGATATGGTTATTCGTGAGACCGATAAACAACTAGAGGTAATTTTGAGACTTGAAACAGTTCTTCCGAATCCTCCACTACATCCTTCTACAAGCGGCTTAGAGCGGTAAATATTAAGCTATCAACTGGACTTTATCTACAACAATATATGGTGGTGCGGCGGTCAAATGGAGGCGCCACTTGTGAGGAGGGAACAGTCCCAACAACCTTAGCCGAAGATGACCCTCTAGAAGGCCCAGTTGGACGATTCCCCATGGTAGGCATGATGGGGAGGAGACAGAGCTTTACAAGCATTTATGGAGCGGCTACAACCTCTAATATTCTGAGGTTCCAAAGTTGAGACTCTACAACAAGAAACCAAGGAATGACTACGGCCTTGTTTAGTAAACAATTCAGTTAACTTACAGCAAGAGGCAGCTAAATGTCCCACCAATTGGCAATGCCTACAAATGATTTCATATATGAATTAATTTGTAGTTATGTTTTAACAAGTTCAATACAATTTCATCCCTTAATTTTGTTATAATATTGATATTACTAGATTTATGATACTGCTAAAAATTATTCGGCTCACTCGAGTTAAGGTAATTCGAGCTAATTAAGGTATCTGACTCCGGTCCGAAGTCCAATCGACATGTTCTGTAGGTAGAGTTTCATGCCTTCGACTTTGAGTTGGATATTTCGTTGGGAACTGACGTGCAATACGCAAACAGGTTAAAAGAGTCACATGAGTTATCCACGGAAGCCCCTCTGATGCATAAGTCAACACAATGCATGAGAAAAATCCAGAACATAAAGGAATTTAACAGTTAATTAAAATATGCTTAGTGAAAAATAATGAGAGAGAGGCTATTTATACCTGAGACTATGGGCTGCATGGGCTGAATATAATGAATTAGGCCTCTAGGGCCTAACATTATGAGTTAAGCCTCGTGGGCTTGATGTGATGAGCTGGATCTCGAGGGCGTTTCTTGCTGATTTGGCCCAATTGATATTTTTTTGGGATAATAATTAATTAAAGAAAATTAAGTCTATAATTAAATAGTCAAAAGGGAAATTATGATTTTATCCCTCATCATAGGCCTCCAACTCCCGGGCTGCGAGGGAGACAATAATAGTGTGAAAGTTAGGTCCCTTGCAAATGCGTGATCCGTGCGGGGTTTAATCTTATGAGGAGAAGGATGTCTGTCTAAGAAGGGAGGTCTCCTAAAAGAGGGAGGTCCGAAGGTCTCGGAAGGCGGGAGGTCTTGAGGCCTTTAGAAGCAGCAAAGTCCAAAATGCAAGAGGTTTCTAGAATGCGGGAGCGTGGAATTTTGAGGTTCTCCTATTCCATTGGGAATATCTCTCGATGTTATAGATGTTAAGGTCTCTCCAAGTGTGGGAGACTTCCTTTTATGTATCCGCAATGGGGTAGAGTCACTTTTTATGGGGAGTTTGTGCATGATGAGTGCAATGAATAGTGCGAAGCTACCTCTTTCTGGACTTAGAACTTATCTGCGGTAGTGCGTAGCTACCTCTGACATAAAGACATCAGTCTGGTGGCCCGAGGCAGCGCAAAGCTCTCTGTTTATGAGACTTATAAATCTACTTCGGACAGTACGTCACTACCTCTTCCAGGAAGGCATTGGCCTAGGACAGTGCGAAGCTTTCCGCTTATGAGACTTTACAATTTACCTGGCATAGCGCATGGCTTCCTCTTATACGAAGACATTATCCTGGTGGCCAAGGACTACGTGAAGTTTTCTGCTTATGCCACTTTGTTCACCTAATGAAGCACAAAACTTCTCTATAGGAATTTATTTGCCCAACGAAGCGTGGAGTTCTATATGGGACTTTGTGTGCCTAATGGAGCAGTGATGCTTCTCTATAGGACTTTGTTTGCCTAATAGAGCATGGAGATTCTCTATAGGAATTTGTTGTGGGAGATGTCCGGATGACGCGTAGCCACCTCGTGTAGAACTTTAGTTTGTGAAGGAATGCAATGGATGGCGCATAGCCACCTCTTATAGAGCTTATTCTGGAAGATGCTTGGATGGCATGTAACCACCTCGTGGAGGACTTTAGTCATGAGGGATGCCATAGATGGCATGTAGTCACCTCTTATAGGTCTTATTACGAGAGATGCCTGGATGACGCGTAGCCACCTCGTGTAGGACTTTAGCCATAAGGAATGTCATGGATAATGTGTAGCCACATTTTATAGGGCTTATTCCTGAAGATATTTGGATGGCGCGTGACCACCTCTTATAGGGCTTATTTCGGGAGATGCCTGGATGGTGTATAGCTACCTTGTGTAGGACTTTAATTGTAAGAAATCTCATGGATGGCACGTAGTCACATCGTATAGAGCTTATTCCGGGAGATTTTTGGGTGGCTTGTAGCTACCTCACATAGTATTTACTTGTAAGGGATGCCATGGATGGAGCGTATCCACCTCTTATAGGGCTTACAGGAGGAGCATCCGGGGATGGCGCGAAGCCATTGGTTGTAAAACTTATGCTAGAAGATGCCATGGATGGCAGTGAGCCACATCTTATTGGGCTTACAGGAGGAGCTGCCAGGGATGGCACAGAGTTAATGCTTATAGGACTTACGCTAGGAGATTCCATGGATGGTGTTGAGCCACCTCTTATTTGTCTTATAGGAGGAGTCGCCAAGGATGGCGTGGAGCCATCGCTTATAGGGCTTATGCTAGAAGTCGCCATGGATGGCACAGAGCCATCTCTTATAGGACTTGGACTGGAATAAGTCTTAAGAGGTCTGTGATGGATGGAGTTTCCGCTTATCGTGTCTTGGATAGCCAGCACTACCTCTTACAAGTGAAGGCTTGAAAGGTCCAGGATAGTCGGAGCTACCTCTTACGAATGAGTGTCAGATTCTCTTTGCATGAATGAGTGATTGCCTCTTGATGGGAGGTGGTAATATGCATGAGTGATGTGTTCCAACAAAAATGTCCAACCTAGGGCGTACATCGTGTTGAGAATAGATGAGATGAAGAGCTTCAAGATGAGTGCAGTTCTTGGTCCTCTCTTGGGACATATATTTTTTTCTATTTTGTTATGTATGGCTCTCAAGTTGGGTGGGTGTTGCGTTATGCTCTTCTATTCTTGTCTTTGATAATAACTCCAGCTTGGGGGTGAAAAGTAGGCACAACGGTCCTAAGTTGATTCCAACTTGGGATTCCTAGGATCAAATTATATGTTGGTTGATATACTTTCTTCTTTAATAAAGTTCATAACCCTCTTCCTAGTAATAGTGCTGGTATTGGCTTCATTTGATTCCTTTTGGTAAGCTCGAGGCTTACTTCAGTAGTCTCTACCTTCAGGAGGTCCAGTGATGGCTTTAATAATTCCACCAATATAAGGGTCTCGTCCCTTGTCCGTGTATGGGTTAAAGGCACTGGGGGTGCCCAATCAAGTATGCAGAAGGCGCATGGGCACCTGGTTGAGCATAGGTTGAGGGCACAATTGTGCCCGTTCGAGTGTGCGGATGAAGTGAGTAGGTGAGGGCTAGAGTCACCCGTCTAAGTACAGTCAAGCGCGGAGAAATGCCCTACAATTGAGCGCATGATCGAGAGCGAATGGGTATCCCCAATTGAGTGTGTATGAGGGCTCCCCAGTTGAGCACATGGGGGGTTCCCTAGTTGAGTGTGTGCAGTCATGCACGTGGGTTCCTTTAGTCACTGTGTCGTCATCGTCCGTCTCTTTTACGGGTTTGCACAGTAGAGTTACCCCTTCTTGGTTCGTGGAAGACTAGGACTCCCTTAGCTTCATACTTTGGATTACTTGGGGCTATCTCATTTGGGGGAGCTTTCTTTGTAAACGTCTCAGACAACTTGATATCACCTCTTATGTGGGGTCCAAGTGATTGTCTTATTCGGCACAGAATTTGTCCAAGTGTTATTGAGGGTCACTTGTTCCATCATACTCCAGAAGGTTGGATGCTCTAACTCCCATTGGGAGTGGTTTAGCTGGGATAGACGTCCGAATGTGTTCTTTTTTTGCAGCATAGTGTCCCTGGAGTTTGTTTGACTTGCATGAATGGTCTTTGACTCTTCCATGGGGACATAAGTGTTCTTGAGAGTGTTTGTTGTGCTCTTGCATATTCTCTTCCTCCAGGAATTTCTTGTTCTTGTGGGTTATTCCCCAGTCTGGGGCTCTCATTTCATCATTCTCCAGTTATGTTGGGGTTGTTTGCTGTTGGCGGAGTTTGTGAGGGTACCCTAGCTTCTGCAGCCTGCTGCCTCAAGGCATTTCTGGTAGCTTCTTCTAATAAGGCCTACGAGACATCCCTTGTCATTTCTCTCTCTTTTGGAGGTGCTCCCCAGAGAGAGGGGGTCTTGCTCAACTATCCTCGGACCTTATGTTGTAGTTCTAGATGTTGCGGTCCGGGAGTTGGCTCCCATTCCCTGGGACCTAGTTTACATCTCAGTGTCTTGGTTGATTCCCACAGACAATGCCAAAATACTGCTGCTAAAATTTGTTCAGTTCATTCCGAGTTAAGGTAATCCAAACTAAGGTATCTAACTTCAATCCGAAGTTCAATCCACGTGGAGAGAACTAGCCTATTATACACAAACAAGTTAGAAGTAGGGATGACAATTTTGCCCTGACTCATGGGTACCATCCCGCCCCACCCCGTTTGAGTCTACCCACCCAGTGACCCGAGGCGGGGTGGGGTGGGTCTGGTCTGGGTATCACTTCTGCCCCGTGAGTACCTCCAAGCTCCGCATAGCAAATTTATTATTTATAATATATTTGATATATATTTTCCATATATAAAATATATTATAATATAAATTGTATCTATTAATATTATATCTATCATTTATAAATTTATAATAACACATTTGCAAATAATATTTTTTACATATATTATAAACATATATACTTTTTCCTTTTTTTTAAAATTTTTTCGCATTTAATTAAATTTAATTTGGGGCAGGATGGGTCGACCTGCCCCGTCCCATTCTAAGGACGGGGCAGGTCCGGGTATTTAGATATCCGTCCTGCCCCGCCCTATTACCATCCCTCATTATAAGGATTGTGGGGATTATCCCTGAAAAGCTCCTATGATGCTTAAGTCAGCACGATGTAGGAGAAAAATCTAGAGCGTACAAGAATTCAACAATTAAAATGTGCTTAGTGAAAAATAATTAGGGAGGAGTTACTTATGCCTGAGACTATGGGTCGTATGAGCCGAATATAATGAATTGGGCTCCTAGGATATGATATTATGAGTTGAGACTCATGGGCTTGATACAATGAGATGGGCCTCGAGGGCCTTTCTTGCTTGACATGGCCTAAATGATAAATTTTATGGGCTAATAATTAATTAAAGATAATCAAATATATAATTACATATTTAAAAGAGAAAATACGATTTTACCTCTCATCACTTTATTTATTTTCTATTAATATTTGTTACTACCTGGATTGACCCTGATTTGGTAATACCTTGAGTTACAACTCTCGAGCTAGAAATTAACTTAGAATTGGTTACTACCTATGTTACAAAAAGAAAAAAAAATTGCCACGTTGGTTACTACCTATGTTACAAAAAAAAAAAAAAATTACCACGCCGAAATTGTCCTGACGAAAATCTATATAAGTAGAAAATGAATGAGAAGCTAAGAATTCCCTCAATTGCTAGAAAATTGAATGACGCACAACTTTTGGATAGTTAGTACTTAGTACGGGTATTATTTATGGAAATTATTTCTTGTTGTATATTGGTGCTACTAAAAATTGTAGATCACTCCCGATTTGGGAATTAGGCCATCTCAAGCAGATGGGTAAACTGGCGCCCAACGCCAGATTACCTTCTCCAGCATTGCGCTATAAAGGGGCGCTATTCTAAGTTTTCTACAGTGCATCGCCATTTCTGGCGCTGCACTGTTTTGGAAATGAGAATATGTTTGGTTGTAGTTTTTTAAATGTATTTTTGACATAGGTTTGCGTGATTGTAGTGTATTTTCATCTAGATTTGCGTGTTTGATGTGGAAATTTGTTTGATTGTATTTTCAATATTTTCATAAAAAAGTGAAAACTGGAAATGACTATATTTTTACTGAAAATTTCTTAAAACAAACATAAACCCATTTTTCAGAATAGTTGGAAAGTGGAAAACCACTATTGAAATACAACCATACAAGCCTATGGGTTTTATGGGCCTTGTATGGTTTGTTGGGCCATATGTGACAATAAATGATAATTTGACCAAATAAGCAATAACTTTGTATAATAAAAATTTTATAATTAAATAATAGACAATAATCTAAAGTCGATTTTACCCCTGTCATATATATATATATATATATATATATATATATATATATATATAGGGGGAGGATCAAGTGAGACCATGTCTCTAGGTGAGACACAATGAACTAATCTCAACCATCATCCACTATTAATCAATGGATATGATTTAAGGGATAAAAAATATATTAAAACATTAATTTAATCAACATAAGGGTAGTAAGGTAAAAAAACATAACAAGGTAGTTACAAACATGGAATCAAATCTCTTTCTCTCTCATACATCTCCCCTCAATCTCACGTGTTGTCTCTCTCCCCCCCCCCCACCCTCTCTCTCTCTCTCTCTCTCTCTCTCTCTCTCTCTCATTCCTCCATTAACGCAAATAAGAAAAACTGTGAAGGACTCGAAAATTACAGTTCATGAAAATTACAAAGAAAAGACAAGAATAATCGGTGCAATATTACAGAGAAATAACGAACAGTGAGTTCGAAACATGATGATGAATCATCAGTCGTGAAAAAAACTCTATTCAACAGCATCAATGGTGTAGTCATTGATGGAGAACTCGAAACTGACCATTAACATAAACTCTCAAAAAACTGTAATTTTCACGAATAAGACGTTATAATGATGTATAGATACTTATGAAACGGTGCATAGATCTGTATGATATTACATATTTGAAAATATGCAACAAAAATCAACTAAATATGCATTATATGCAAACTATCTATGCAACGTAAAAAAACTAATATGTAGTACAGTATACCCAACTATGCAAGATGTCATAAACTATGCAACAAAATTAACTAACTATGCATTCTCTAGAAATTATCTATGCAGTGTGGAATAACTAAATATGCAGTACATTATGCAACATCCCATTTTTATAATTTCCAAAAGCAACATCTCATTTTCATAACTAAATATACATTACATTGAACCTATTTATGCAGTACGCTATATTCAATTATGTCTTGTTTTCGTAAAACAGTGCCAACAAAACAACTAAATATGCATTATTTGATTTCTAATTATTCAGTAAAAGAACCCTAACTATACTATAAAATAAAAATATTTGGAAAAAAACTGCTTCCTTAAATTCCGCCACCAAATCCGGCAGTTTCAATCTCAGCCCATAAAACCCGCTGGGACCATTAATTTGAATTACAAAATTACAACATTACTCTTAAAATCAGCGGAAATTAGGATATAATTAAAAAGAATTGAATTAATCACATCCCTTCATTTTTTAAGATCAATGAGTGAGATGAGTCCATACTGTCTCACCTAGGGAGGGTGGTCTCATTTGAACCAAATCCTATGTATATATATATGTGGTGTTATCCATAAATTCGGAAGAATTTTGTTGGGTTCAAGTTAATTTTGCCGAAATTCTCAAAGATATATTGGGGCTATTCAACAAAAAATATAAATGTTTGGTAATTCGATTGGCCGACTAAATTAAATATTATTATATTTATAAAAAAATTAGTGGAGAGTCGGCAATATGCTTCTACCACATTTGTGTAATATGCTTTATAAGGTCTCACTTAGCTTCTACCTACACTAAATCCCTCGAATTTTCTCGACTAGAAAAAACGTGGAAATTTCATATAATTGATAAGCTATATGAATCATTCAAAGTTTATCAACATTTCATCGCTTGCTTGATAATTAAGTGTAGAAACCTCAATAAGCTTATAGAAAGTTGATTAAATTTATAGACTTTTTAGACAACCAGTAAAAACACGTGTGTCGCACGTGATCCACATGACTTTACTAAAATAATTTTATTATTTAATAATTTTATTGATTGATATTAAAATATTAAAAAGTGAAATAAATATTAATTAAATTTAAATATTACACAGTATTTAATATATATTTTGCTTTACTTTAATTATAGATCGATATGAATTGTTAAAAAATCATTTTAAAGAACTCAATTCCAAAAATATTTTACAATAGTATAACAACGAAATAAGTTTTATATTAGCTTACAATCACATTCATCGGTCTTTTATTTCATTGTTATGGCTAGGAAAGTATTTTCTCTTACATGATTTTGAATTTTTTTAGCATTGGATGCATTTTACATAATCAGATAAATAATTTAGCTTGTAATTCATAAGCTAATGATTAGTAAATCACATGCAAGTTATCGCATTAATAAAAAAAATAACTAATTAAATATTATACCAAAATCCATCATAATATCACCATTTTATTTGTTATTGTTATTCATTTAAAATAAAACAAAATAAAGGTTAGTCAAATTCTTATACTTCATGTGCTTACTTCTTTTACTCTATCTCAGTTCTTCGATTAAAGAAATATAAAAAAAATTACAATATAATATATATGTAAACAAAATTCATACATTATTTTAATTCTAGTAACGAAGTCAATATTTTATCATTAAAACTTAAACTTAAAGTTTGTAGTCCTCCTATTTCCAGTGTCTTAAAAATAATAAACATTAACCTAATATATAAAAAAACTTAATCCATTATTTTCATCGAGAGTCATGTATTAAATAAAACTATGAAAAAGTGATAAGTCGAAATTTGAGTTTTGAAGCTCTATTCAATTACACACAAAATATCTTTATTTAATAAATAATAAAATCAAAGACAATCTTATGAAAGAAAAAATAAGTTAACAATTTCCACGTGTCAATCTTCAATAATTAAATATAATACTAATTAACTTTTATGTTTGAATTTCTTTTTGCATTCATTTATGTTTTTAAAAGTTTACATAATAAACTAAAAACTAATATAGTTTTTTAAATTTCATAAAGTTTTAGAATGATACGTTATACTATTAGAGTTTGTACTTGCAATTGAATTTGACTATTTTAGTTATATTAAAATTTACATAGTTGTTAATATTTTGAGCCGTATAGTTATGAAAATTGCAATTATTCTTAATATCTGAAACTAATCTATATTTTTTGAAGTGATTTGTAAATTTAAAATTGATCTCATTTAATCTCGTTTACACAATCATATTATTTATTGTAAAATATAATTGTCAATCCATTTTTATTGTTTTTATTGAGAAAATGGTATATAGTACTTTAATCTTTATTTAAAATTTTGATTGAATTTTGATCAAATAAGAAAATATAGTTGCCAAAAATTTAGATATCAAGTGTTAAAAAACCCCTTAACTATTCTATTTCGCCTCCTTATACCCAGGAGTAATTAATATTACTTGGCACTAAACATGGTTATTTCACTCCAAGTTATTATTATATATAGTTTAACACAATAAATTTGATACATAAATTTTATTTTGAATATTTTGATTATTATATTGGTACCTAAATTAACATGTAATTTAAGAAATATTAATCTTTGACATAGATATCAAGCTATATCATATTAAATAAGTTTAGTTTATTTATTTATTTGTTTATAATTTCATATACACATAGTGACTTTCCATTTATGATTCTTTTTTTCAAGTTTTTCATAATATTTGATTTTGTAAAAATTAGAATAATTTGTACCCAATTTTATAATAATTGTCTTTGTGCTTGAATATGTATAAGTCATAAAGATGTGCTTTTAAAATGAACTAAGATTTTATCGAATATATCAAATTATACATATTATATGAAAGCCATTTAATTTTTCTTGAGTTCCCAGCTATGACCCACATATTTTTTAACTATTTACTTTAATTTTTTCAAATATTTATATATGTTTCATTTGGTTTAATCCTAAACTATCTATATATGTGAGATTAACCCCCAAAATTATTTAGATCAATCTCAACTCATTAATGTCAAGTATAACCATTTATTTTTTAATATTTTTTATTCTTAGTTTTCACTTTTTTATTTGTTGTAATTATTTAATTTACTTAAATTTTATTAATGTTATGTTAGTATTTGAACTACTATATATTTTGTAATATATAATTACTTCCTCAGTGGTGAAATTGTTACATATTAAATGAGTTTATTGTTTTTTCTTTTGCATAGCAGATATGATCTTTTAGACTAATCCAATTTTAACTCATGTTTTACTCTTTCACACCATTTTAGTAAAATTTAATTATTTTGGTATATATTTTATTATAAATATGTATAATATTGATACTTTAACTTATAATTTTTAAGGGTATAATTTTCAAATGACATTCAAGTTTTATCACAAATGTCAATTTAATACATATGGATTTTTTTTATAAGTCATAAAGGTGTGCTTTTAAAATGAACTGAGATTTTATCGAAAATATCAAATTATACATATTATATGAAAGACATTTAATTTTTCTTTAGAATTCCCAACTATGACCCACATATTTGTTTTAACTATTTACTTTTACTTTCTCAAATCTTTATAACATGTTTCATTTGGTTTAATCCTAAACTATCTATATATGTGAGATTAACCCCCAAAATTATTTAGATCGATCTCTAGTCATTAATGTCAAGTATAACCATTTATTTTTTAATATTTTTTATTCTTAGTTTTCACTCTTATTTGTTGTAATTATTTAATTTACTTAGTTTTTATGAATGTTATGTTAGTATTTGAACTAATATATAATTTGTAATATATAATTACTTTCTCAGTAGTCAAATTGTTACATATTAATTGAGTTTATTGATTTTTTCTTTTGCATAGCAGATATGATCTTTTAGACTAATCTAATTTTAGCTCATGTTTCACTCTTTCACACAATTTTATTAAAATTTAATTATTTTGGTATACGTTTTTATTATAAATATGTATAATATTGATATTTTAAACGTATAATTTTTAAGGATGTAATTTTCAAATGACATTCAAGTTTTATCACTAATGTCAATTTAATACATATGGATTTTTTTACTAAGTTTGTCTTCTTTGTTTTTTTTTTTTTTAATAAATTTACATATACAACTTTTAACACTTTTTTGCACTTGGTCTTAAAATTTATAGGATATAAAATAATCAAAAGATTGAAATCATAATATATTAAAAAATTAATATTTATAGGATATAAAATAATCAAAAGATTATAAACTAAAACTTATAATGTTATATATAGAAAATTAAGTAAAAGTCATATTAACACATATAGTTAAAATTTAAGAGGTAACTTTTTTGCCGCGACAAACTTGATTTGGTTCTTGTTCGTTTTTTTTTCTTCATATTAATCTTATTCCTTTTACTTTGTACTTTTTATTTTACTGATATGGCTAATTAAAATAAAATATAAATAAAATTGTAATAAAAATAAAATATGAAACTCTCTTATTTTCAATATTATTTCTTTAACAACCATCAATAAATTAATTTTTAAATTGCATATTACTAATTGAGGGAGAATTTTTCGACCATAAAGGAATTATGTATTTTCTCTACTTTTTATTTAGCATCAAACCACCTAAAACATTTTTTTTATTTATAATAAACATATTTAATTATTGAGAAAATTTAAAAGAATATAAGAAATATACAATTTTGCATCATACTAAAAGTTAAATAGTTACATTTTCTTCTATAACGACTTGTGTATATGTTTAGAACATATAATTGAAGATTTTGAAACCTAGTTTAAATTTGAAATTGATTTTATAAGAAATTTAAAGTATTCATAGTATTATGATTAAAAACAAATATACTTTCAGATTCTGAATTTTTTTTGGCTATAATGAACATCTCTCATATAATTAATCAAAAAATATTAAATAAATAACAAAACTATAGAAAAACATAAATTCTTAATTTTTACATAGTGTTGAACTTTATAATGTTAAAATTTTCTCATGTGAAGTCCTTATATATGCTTATGACATATGGTTAGAAAGTTCTCGAAATCTAGTTTAATATGAAGCTAATATTATTTGAAAATCAAAATATTTAAGAGTTATAGCTAAAAGAATAAATATTTTTAAAATGTAGAATATAAAAAGTCACATTGTCTTATAATTGAACAAATAGAAGCTAAATAAATATCAAATTACTTAGTTTTCCTAAAATTTTGTTATGTCTAAAAAATATTTTTGTCCAATCACAAATTGCGAGGAACATTCATACTTTTAAGATAGTATAGAATATAGAAATATATATATATATAATATGTAGATATAGATATTTAAAAAAAGGAAAAATTAGAAATTGCATCCTGTAAGTTGACCTATTTTGAGATTTGGTTCTCTATATTGACACGGTTTGGATTTAATCCTATAAATTTCTTTGAAATTGAATATTTAGTCATATATGTTTTGAATCTTTAGCTTTATGGTCCTATAAGTTACATCTTTTAGTTTAATATTAATCTTAGTCCTATATTGGTCCTTTAAGTTTAAAGGGACTCTATGACTTGAAAAATGGTTTCAGACCCTAGGTTTATTAAGATTTTTAAGAACAATTTATTGTATTTATGTAATTAACCGTCAGTGAGAAGAATTATCTCCAATAAATGGATGTGAATGATTGTCCAAGATGTATTCATTACATGAGGAATCATCAAATCTTGATGATGTACGAATAAGAACATCATGAGAAAATAACATATTGGGATAACGATACTTCGATGTGTTTAATTTTTGTACAGAAGCATGTTGGGTCGGATATGGACGTAATATACTATTTCCATTTAAGAGATCAAGATAAAACCTTGAGACTACTTATATAAGACTAAATTGCTGAAATATGTTGGACCAAAAGCAAAATTGCTATGTTAAAGGATTGAATATCTAGAAATTTTGAAAGTTAAAGGACTATAACACAAACATGACAACTTGGAGGACCAATGAGCATATGGGTCCAAGTTACAGGACTTAAAATCTTATTACTCCTTTATAAAAATACAAAAACTCCTGTCATACCGTCTAAGGGGTCTGACCCGTTAGACGGATCTAACCCGCGACCAGTGGCAATTTTGTAATTTCCGCTGCTAGTGGCAGTTTTGTAATTTTTAACATGACTTTTCAATATTCAGCGGGCATTTGATACATCAACTATTCCCTCTTTCAAACTGAACCGTCACTTCTATTTCTTCCTTGAATGTGATTTCTTTCTTCTCAGTTATCACTTTTCATTGCACATAATTCTTTCATTCCACATAAATCTTTCATACTTTTTCGAAGCTGAAGTTTGTGCGTGTACATTCGAGTTTTTTTGAAGACCACAGTTCGGTTCGCGTGTTCGTATTGGTTTCAAAATAATATAGATCATTCGTGTTCAGTCAATAATGTAGTGTTTGCTTCATGCTAGGGTTTTTAAGATATCTGAACTTTGAAAACAGTAGTATCGTCGAGTTTTAATATCTAGGGTTTAAAGTTTGTTGTAATTTGTTTGATATTTTCGAATTCAAAACCCTTGTTTCTGTTTTTTCGGTAGGTTTTTTGTTATTTATGTTGTTTATGTGTTTTTTGTTTACTTCAATGGTATTGTTACTGAACATTTAAGTTATCCAAACATTTTCCATGTTTTCTTATCTTTTTTTAAATGTATTAGTAGTTAGGTTCAAATAGTATTAGTTGTTATCATGTAAAGTATTAGCAATGATCTCTCTGATTTCATTTGGTGTTAAGTTTTTAGCCCTGTTTTTTATGTTGGTGGTTTTTTGTATTTTGTATTACTTGTTACTCTCAATTGTATTAATTGTTACACTGAAAAGTATTAGTCCAAAACCCTAGGTTCCGACTCTTGTAGATGTTTTGTGCTGCTGTTTATTTCAGTTGTTTCTTTTAAATGTAATAGTAGTTAGGTTGAATAGTATTAGTGTATATAATGTAAAGTGTTAGTAATGATTTCTCTGTTTTTATGTTGGTGGTGTTTGGCATTTTGTATTACTACTTACTCTCAATAGTATTAGTTGTTACACTGAAGTATTAGTCTGAATAGTGCTAGTTTTTACTATGTAAATTATTAGTTATTGATTTCTGTGGTTTTTATGTTGTTGGTGTGTGCAATAATAAAATGGTGCATACTAAGAACCCGACGAAGAGGTCAAAAAATGATGAACATGATTATATCCCCCCATTGGCTTTGGTTCCATACGAGGATCGATCCTCAAGTGAGGAATATATTCCACCAAAGAAGCAGCAGCAAGAAAAAAATGTTGCAGTGAAAAGAAAAAGAGCTAAAATGTACTATACACTTTTAATAGTACTAGTAAGGTCCACGTGCGTTTCACGTGTACCATATATATATTTTATGAATTTATTAAAGAAATATTAATATTATATTATATAATTTAATTTATTATAAATATTGTTCCTATGTTATGTAGTGAAGACATTGTCAACCCAAAACCCCTATGAAATAATAAAAACTAACATTGTTGTAGAAATGTATCTATAAGAGATAATTTTATTTAAAGATTAATTTCAAACGTATAGATTGAAAAAAGAGAAGCAAAACATGGAATGATTCAAAATTATGTTGCATCGATTAACGATCTTCAACTTTCTATTTTGAATTGCTTAAAACAATAACGATAGGTCCATGAAAACATCATAAAGTACACATAAGAAAGAAAAGTTATTCTACATTCCATCAATCCTTCTCTTTTTTGATTTTAGCAATTGTCATTGTCTTTTTCTTTGCGCACTTGTTCTTGATATTCTGCAGAGTCTCTTCGTCACTTGAAATGTTAACCGCATTAACACTTTGCGTTTCTAGTGTTTTTTTCCTTTTAATCATCTTCTTTGCCTATCCCATCTTTTTGCCCATCCCATCTCCTTTGACCATTCCATCTGTATTTTTTGCTCCTGTATAATTGGCAGAAATACATGATGTCTTTTTCTCTTGCCTTTTTTCAAAGTGGATTGTATCTTTTCGACTCCCTCGGCTACCCCATTTAGTTTCTCATTCACTACTTGTGTTTTTTTGTTAAGAGCAACAAGGAAACGAAACATTTTTTTATGTCTGCAAGTATAGCCTTTTTTGTATTTTGACTCATGTTCGCCATGATTTAATAAAATAAAAATGGTCAATTTTTCATTTTCAAAGAAATTCATTGTAGTCATATGATATAAATGTATTAATAATCCATATTGATTTACTGTGTTATTATATATGTTATAAAAAAAGGAAGAAGATATATAAAAAATAATCTATAATATAATATTATCACCTGTTCAATTGTTGTTAAATACTCATGGACTGCGCATCCAATAAAGATAGGGGCTGCCTCTTCATACATAGTAATCATTTTACTATGACTGTCTTGGACGACATTCAATACCAGTTGATATCTACATTTTTGATAATTGATGGATGAATGAATTATATTTGTTTTTCAAATTAAATTAATACCTTAGCATAGTTTTGATATTTTCCTCATTGCATTTGTTACAAGTCGCAGTGCCTTTACTTTTCAAAACAAAACCAGAACATTTCTTGCATGAGTCATACCACATGGACGATATATTTTCAACTCTTTCGACAACTCATTTGAAACAATAATGCAGATTCTGTACATAGAAAAAAAAAGAAAAAATATCATTGAAAAAATGATACAAGATGTTCATAATAATAAAAATATGATATTAATTAATAATTATACTTCAGATAATGTATCTCGGTTGTTTATGATATCATTAAGGTTCATTTCCTTTACATTTTTCATTCTTTGAATCATTGATAATTCTCGGGCTTTCATAGGGTATCAATAGAATGTAATTTATGTAACATTAGAAAACGAATATGTTATTTTAAAGTCAAATAAATATAGTTTATATATTTATAGTTCTTCGTTACCAGTTTCTCAAATGTTTTGTTTCTTCACAAGTCGGGTCTATCTGTAGTATTGATGCTGATGTAGTTTGCATCGTAATTCATCTAAAAAAGATCAAGGAAAGTTGAAATTATAACAACATACATGAGAATCAGTCATTTAAATTATTATAATTTTAAGACATTAATTAATAATAATAATAATAATAATAATAATAATAATAATAATAATAATAATAATAATAATAATAATAATAATAATAATAAGAAGAAGAAGAAGAAGAAAAAGAAGAAGAAAAAGTATTTTTGAATAAATTGAATTTAGAAAGGATTACCAAGGTATTTTTTCGGGGTGACTTTAGTGATAGCAACTATCGGATTTAGATCAAGACTATCTTCCAGTACCTTTTCTTCGTTTGTCGCCATATCTTCCCATAAATAAATAATTATGAAATGAAATCTATATAATAGATAATAAGTCAATATAATGTTTATCTAATGACGTAGTAGTTTATAAAATAGTGTCGAAGAATTACGGTAATTTAAAGCGTTCTGTAAAATTCAATAAGGAAAAATAATACAAGATTAAAAATAACAACATTTTTCATTATAATTTGTTAATTATAGTTATCTCTCTAACAGTCTTCAATGCGGTCCTCGAATTTATGGTCATTCTGCATTCCCTCACTCCTAAAATAACTTCACAAATATTTGCATGACATAATTTGCACTTATAATAATATTATAAAACATATGCTATGGTCAAATAATTAGTGAACAATGAAGAAAGTTTACCAACTCCATTTTTGTGTAGTTCAAGATTTATATCATTGAACTCCACAAAATTATAATCAAGTTTATCTGCAATAGGTTATGGCACATCATTCACAATAAAATATTTCTTTAAGGCCAACTCTTTTTCGGGATGTGCATTAGGCAATAGTGGATTAACTTTTTTAACATCCGCATTTGCAATCATATATGTATTATTAACAACGAATTTGCCTGCAAAGTAGTTTATGTCATCATTGATGATTATTACGCCAATCTGAATACCCTGCAGAAAATAGCAATTTTATTTATAATTGTTTAAACACAATAATTGTTTAAAAGTAAATATTACAGTTTAGTTTATTTTCATACCTTTTCATCTATCATAATCATTTTACGTATCTTGAAAGAAATATTACGCCCGCAAGGAGTTGGAGATCCAACTCGTAAAGCCTTCAAATGTAACGTGAATGACTTTTGATTTATATTCTTGATCTTATTGGGATCGTTGAATTTATTGGAATGATTGATTGCTTTCCTACAAGATGACAAAATTAAAATATTTTATGTCATAATTAATATTGATGAATTACATTAATTAAAATCTTGTTAATAAATAATTCGATGATTCTAAACAAACAATAAAGGAAATAGTTATAAACTTTAGAAGAGATGCCTAAAATGGCACATACTCTATATGTCATCCTTATATACATTAAACTAATATTTTTAGCAACTATATAAAGATCACTAAAGCAGATAAGAATCATATAAAAACCATTGCTCTCAAGTCTCGTCTAAACCTAGTAATTCTCAAGCTGAAGAATTTCATTAACTATCTACGATCACCAATCATCTCTACTATCTTTCAACTTCTAAATACTAAATTGAAGCAAGATGACAAGAATTCCAAATATTTACCTATTTAGAGAAAATACCAAAAGTCTAGATCAATTAACTCCAACACAATCTCAAACTCCACACGGTTAAAAGCAAGAACTAAGTTCAACCCAAAATCAAAATTCCACCAGCAACCAACAGTTAATAAATAACACAATTCACTTCACTAAACAAATGAGAGGCCAGGAAAAGACATGGTTTCATAGTTTTACAAAAAAAATGGCACCTGTATTTTTGTAGCACTCTGTTTCCACTAATAGATGATAATAGATTGTAATAAACACATCAACTTACAGTGTCAAAAGAAAGAAGGTGGTTAGTTTGGCATTAACTTAGTGTTAATGAGATCAAATGAAGGAAATGTCCAAAAATAATGCACCTTTGTTTATTTCTTGTTATTTCTTAAATCTGAACTATCTCATTAGTTAGTGTCACTAAAAGCTAATGGTAATAATGAAGATCCAATCATCTAAAAATCTTAAATTAGAGTTCTACCACAAGTGTGAGACTAATTGTCATATTACAATTCATTTCTTTGATGAAAATATGTTACATGATAAAGTATGATCTTGATCTGGGCATTTCTCCAAAAAATATATATATGGCAAACCAATTAATTAATCAAAACAATTTCGTAAGTTTAATGCTACGTTAGGACTAAATGGAGTAGAAAAATTGTCTAGATGTAGATTAGCATTGAACGAAAGAACATTAAATTTACAAAGATCTAAGTTACTGAAAAAGCTACAAATCAGTGAGAAAAATTGATTTCGCGACTTTTGCACGTGCAAATAATTGGCCAACTTTAATAAAGAAAAATCTTAAAAGAAAAGTTATTTCTTGTCTTGAGTATGTCCAATTTTTTTGCCAATACTCCTTGAGTCTCCTTCCTCCATTAAAAAAGATCTGTCACAAATTGAATCTAGAAAAACTAAAAATCAATAGCAGACTTTTATAAGAAATTTTGCATATGTATAAACAAATAATTGTTCATCCATTTTCTAAACATATGATGAAAACTGTGTCTTCCTAAAATGCATGTATGGGTTCTTAAGAAATTTATTTATGAAGTTAGAAAGATTTTAGTACCCCAATCATGTAGATTTGGTTTCTAATTATTTTAATAATTCTTAGGGATAATCACAAAAAATACCCCTCAGTATATGCCATTTGTAAGGTAGAAAATATGTTAGGGAGTATTGTAATTATAAAAAATAACTGTTTTTTTTAATTAGGCTAAACTATAAGGGTATTAAAAAAATGTCGAGTATCTGAGTTTTGTTTCAAAGAAAGAGTACTCAACAATTTGCATCGAAAAACTGATTAAAAAAGTAAATGCTGCAGAAGAGAAAGATTACAATATTATCTCACTTGATGGAAATAGGCAATTCTCACTTTCAACAACTATGACTTCTAATTTATTCACTATTATTGAAATTTATTTATGCTAAAATAGCCCCATTGACCGTGTAGAGCTAAGTTGATTACTGAAATATCACAAACCAATAATATGTTTTTTATGGTTTTTGCACAGAGAGCCAAATCATCAAAGAAAGAGAGAATAAAATCAAAGCATTGGAATCAAATAAAGAAGAAAAGAAGCCGATTATTCAAATGTTCCAAACATTAAGCAAAATTTAAATAGAAAAAAATTCTATTAATGATAATAGCTTTCACATATCTGCAGATCAATTTCAGGATATGAGTAAGCCAACAACATAGGGAATCAGTTTGTTCGTACCTAGAGTCCAGAAGACGCATTTTGTAAACTTAGTTGTCTAAGTAATGAAATGTTCCAACATCATTATTAGCAAAGACTCAAGTCATTATAAACCTCAATACAAGATAAAGGAAACCAATTCAAAATATTAACTTCTTATCACTCAAAATATCAAGAAGTCCCCTCCCCCCCCATATAATCTCAAAAGAGCCTAGCTACAATTTGAATCCTTGATTAAGATAAAATGGTTGATGTACCAATCTAACAAGGTATTCTGTTACTCTAAGAGGTAATGGTTGCATTGTGTAGGTCTTGCCCCTCCTTGCGGATGAAGGAAAAAAAAAAGGAAAAAGGTCATATAATATACTGCATAAAGCATAATTTGGAATGAAATATGCATAGAAAAACTAACAAAAACATACCAGGCCTGACTTTAATTTCTCTGCAAAATCACTTCTCTTATTGCACTCCAGATTCTCAATTGAAGTTTAGTGCTGCAACTCCCTCAACCTTGATTTTTAATGTTTATTTTGGTTTCCTTATGTTTTATTACATTATAACTCCAACTTTGATATGGACAGTCCTATGAACGTTTTTTCTGGAATGTAAGCAATCAAGCAAGTTATTAATTACATTAATTTGACACTCAAAGGTCACAAGAAAGTAATTTGTTATATGTAGAGAAGTTAGAAGGTTGTCATTAATCTGCTCAAAATGGTAACTGATGTACTTATGTTTTGCCACTATGATCCTACTACTTTCAGTGGGACTTCATATGTGGAACTAAATAATTAACAATATTGGGTGATTTTTGGAGTGTGGGAAGAGAAAAGAATGGTGTTAAATATTGCATTTGCTCTGCTTTTTCATTATATGAAAAATTTTCATGCAAAAATGGAAACTTAGTAATGACAATTGATAGCTTAACTTTTTTTCTATATTTTGCTTAGATTCTTGCCACGTATATTTTATTTTATTTTCAAAATTTAACCTTAATATTATGGTAATTAAATGCAAGATAAATTAACCCTTAATTTAGGTTAATGTTGGGCTTAATTTGACATCTATACTGACATATATCTTTGTGTTTTTTGAGTTCAAATTAACCCTTTTTACCGTTCAGTGAAAGAAAAATTTGACATTGTCCATAACTTTCATTAAGTCTATGTAGTAATTAGAAAATAAAATTATGGTAATTAACTTTTACAGTCGGTTGCATAATTTCATCATGCATAATTAACGGAATTAATTGGCCATCTAATTACTAATAGAACCTTTTAATCATCTCAAATTTATTTCCTGACCAACTATTGGTTTGGAGTGAAACTGATCAAAACAAAAAAATTTAGGTACCACAATTGATTAAGTTAAAACAATGGGTACTAAAAGCAAAAAGGTGGTAAAATTTAGACACCAAAAATGAAATTATCCCACATATATTATGTACCCAATAAAACATATCAGGAAATTCCTTATTTGTTTTTATTCCTAAGAATTCATATGCTTTTAGTTTAAACTCTATAGATGAAAGGTTAAACCTCTAAGACAAATGAAAACTATGGACAAGATGAACTATTTGTTTACACCATAGAACCAATCAGCCCATGCACACATGCATTACAATTGATAAGGTCTAATAATTTATAAAGGATGTGTAACATTGAAAAGAAAAAAGACCAACCGAACCATGAATCACCTATAATCACTAGTTTGAGTTGATAAATAGTTTCATTATATCGGCACTACACAAGGAATAAATTCTAAAAGTCAAAAGGAGGAGGGACGGTCTGCCTACACTTGAAGAGGAATTCAAAAATTGCATTCATCAAAGAACCTAACAAAGAAAGAAAATATTTTAGCAGAAAAACCTGATTGTGTTGTGTTCTTGAACCGAAATTCGACCAATACTATCAAAATCAGCACTACGGGTGTGCCGCTAATATTTCGGAATCAATTTAATGTCTACTCCTTGAAGAACAATTCCGCAAGTCAAATTTACGTATGGCTAAAACACCCTTCTAATCTAATAATCACCAAGGCAAAAACATTAATTAATTTCTCCTTTCCCTCATGTGACGGCCCGAATTTTAGCGACGTGAATATGACATTGTGTGGTGATTTATTATTTGGTTAAGTAACACGAACCCATTATTGATGAAATGCGACCCGACTTTTACTCAACGTCAATTACGACTTTCTCATTTTCGAGCTTTACGATTTTATATTAATACTTGATCGAATGACTACGACTTTAGAAATATTGGACCCTATCCAAATATTTCACTATATTCTATAATTCATTTCCCCAACAACTTCCAATTAATTTTTTTAAAAAAATACATATTTCTTATTCCAATTAATCTTAACTTTGTACAGTACCCACTTACTCCATATTCCAAGCTGGTTTGTGAGATATTATGATACAATTATATTTGAACGAAGGCACAATTCACAAACAAGACATCAGTTAAAAGAAGCTATTCAGATACTCTAATTTACTTACCAATGTGTGTCACATTTTTGGCAGTACTATTGGTAAATAAATGGTGATCATAAAACGATTGATTTCTGAATTTTATTTCTTTAAAAAAAAAACGCAAGAACGTGACATAAACTCCTGAATTTTCTTCACAAAACGATTTATTTCTGAATTGTTTTTCTTTTTAAATATTAAGAACACCCCCTAAAACTTAGGCCTTGTTTGTTTATGTTTCCAAGGCCCCATTTCCAATTTCCAACTATTCATAGAAATGGAATCATGTTTGTTTCTAAAGTTTCCAATGGAAATCATCATTTCCACTTTCCACTTTTCACATAAAACATCATCTCAAACCTACAATTTCAATTCTCAACCCTATACACTATCCTACATCACTTATCAATCACTATTCTTATTTTTTAATCCAATTATATATGTGGAACCCTCCATTACCAACTTTATCTACTTAAAATACTATTATATATATATCTAATGGGACCCACTAGCCTACAATCTTATAAATATAATATTATATATTCAATTAAAATATTCAACCACTCTCAACTTTTCAAATTATTATATTCATAAAATACTATTTCAAAACTACTTAACCAAACATAATCTCATTTCCAAACCTACATAAAACTCATTCTCATTCACTCATCCAAACATAATTCCAGATTTCACACGAAAACCAATAAATTCTGAAAATTCATTTTCCAACACTAGAAACTAGAAATAGTCCATGGAAACATAACCATACAAGGCCTTTAGCTTTTGGCCAATTGTCCCTAAGAAAGTAACCTAGCTATTAATTTATGTCCTAAATTCCCCAATTATTATCCTAACTCATCATTTAACCAAAACCAAACAAAAATCCTCCTAATTCTCTCGTCTTCTTTTCTTCTTCTTATCATCATCTACCTTCTATACTTAACCAAAAACAAGAAATCTCCTCCCTCTATCCCTTGAATTCGAACCAAACCATACCAACAAGGTAAGAAATTGTGTTCTAAAAATCATCTTGTTATCCTCTAGCTCATCATCTTCACTTCTTAACCTAAGTTTGATTTTTGGTTTGAGGTATACTTAGAAGACTTGGAAGACACTAAGAGTCTTACCATCATCTTGAAAAGGACTTCAAGACTTTGAAGATTTTGAAGAGAAATTGGACTATAAGGTAAGAAATGGGATTTTTAGTACATTTTCTTCTTCTCTTCTATTTTCCAAAATTTTGATACTCCATTTTCATTTTTGGACTTTTAAGGGCTGACCTTAAGAGTTGTTTTAAGAGTGAGCAAGGAGACCCATTTTGAGACCTCTACTAGTCTCATTTCATCTACTACACAAGGTAAGTGTAGTTTTACCAATATTCTTCACCTCCTTCTTCTTTCCTTAAATTTTTAACCTCATTTCCTAACTCCTACATTTTTTTTGGTATTCCTTGACCTAGGGGGCTGACCTAAGTCACTTCTCCTTCAAGAGTGATTTATTCCATTTTCACCAACAAATCGATCTTTAAGGTGGGTGGAAAAATTCTTTCAACTTCTAGGTGTTTTATTTAAAAATGCATGTAGTATTTTGATTTTGAGCACTTGAGATATATATTATGTATTGCATGCTATTTTCTTGTCTCAAGTTGGAAAAATTCTCAAGTGTTGCTCAAAAATGTGATTTATCGAAAAATAGGGCATACATGTACACTTTATTGTTATACTTGATGAAATTTTGTATGAGAAGGATATGAATGTGTATGACTCTTGAAATCTATGTTTTGAATGATTTGTAACCTGGACAAGTCGAGAATAATTGATTAAATTTCAAGTTTTGGACTTAAAATGCAAAAATGGAAAGTTGGTGGACTTAATTGCAAGAAATTAAAACTTAAGGGACCCCTCTGTAATTTTCGATTTTTGGGACTGAACTCAGGTTCAAAAATTATGTTTTGACATTTTAATAAAGTTTTAAGAGTTTTTAGATAAATAAAATCAACCCTTAAAAGCCCAAGGACTAGATTGTAAAATTTTAGAAGTTTAAGGGCTATTTTGCAATTTTCAAAACTATACCAGACCCTAATTTTAAAATTTGAAATTTTAACTCTTAAGGGACTGGAAATAACATATTTTAAGTGTATTCCAAAAATCCAAGTGTTTAGAGCTTGGAAAGTAATTTTATAAAAATTGAGGGACCAAATTGTAAAAAATTAAACTTGAGGACTAAAATACAATTTCCAGGACTTATGCATTCCATGCACCTGAAAATACTAATGTAACTATAGCATAATTATATCTTGGACCCAAGGTTCAAATTTCATAACACCCTAAAAGCCTTAAAGGCAATTATTTCAAAATGGGACAAAAATGAGATTTTCAAAAGTTAAGGGACCTATACTTACTTCTTTTTAAAACTGCTTTTCTCCCAATATCCCACTGACCTTAGTGACATTTTACAACTGGAATCACATTAAAATTCCTTCTGGTTTGTGAGTTCCAATTATTTTAAACTTAGAGCCTGAAATGACAATTTTAATTTGTGGCCAATGTGAGAATTTTATAAAAACTCGACCTCAAAACTTTAAAAACCTAAATCTCTGAACAATTTAGAGAATTTAGGAACTGACCTCATAATTTTTCAAGGTCGAGACATTTATTTATTAAATTTTTAACCCCAAAAGAATTGATTTTTACAAAACGGGGCTAATTGTAAATTTTCTTTTTACAAGGACCTAACTCGAATTATTTTTATTTTTAAAGAAACAGTCCTGGACCCTCTGACTTTACTTATTCATTAAAATATTTTATTTTCTCAAAAATCCCTTGATTTATCGGATCGTCTTGACCGATTAATACGCGATGGTGGGGCGACTTCCTCGTCTTGCGATTTCGAATCAATAACGGACTTATGTTCCACCTAATCTTTCAATATATCGAAGATTGCTTATCCTCCCGATAATCATCTTCATCCAAATAACTCCACCAACGCCATAATTACCTTACGCAAATTTTCGAAACTTTTCATGAACTGCTTCCCGAATCAATATACTCGACTGCCTGGTTGACTACCTGAACGTGTACTTACTTTCCTGTCTAAGTCAACTTAGTGTGTCGAGCTCATAGTCGGAATGGATACGTCGGGAATGGAACCGGGAAGCTCGGCTGCTATTCCACTCTCCGGCCCCATCGTACTAATCCTGCAACTGAGGGATGGAGTTTGTCCAAGGGAAGCGGGTTGTAGTACTTGAGGTATAATCATGATTATGACAAATCCGAGCCTTGCTAGCTCTTGTGGATTTTGTCTTTGCTTATGGAGCGATTAGGTGACAGTGTCTTGGACCATCTTGTTCGGGAGTTACAAGGAAGAACGAAGGAATCATTGTCTCGATCCACACGATTCTCGGAGTTAATCGGATCCGTTTGGTTGGCGCTACAAACCGCACGCAACCGCTTACTTGTATTGCATAGGTTGGCGCTACAAACCGTATGCAACCGCTAGTTGTCTTGCATAGGATTGGCGTTACAAATCTGTGCACGCAATCCTCCCGCCGCTTGGACCATAGTGCCCGCTTGACCACGAATGTTTTTTTTTTAATCAGTATAAGTATATTACTTAAATATATTTATCACGACGATTGTGGATTGTGTGTGAAATCATGCATCATCTCTCACGCGTTTTCATACAACTAAATTTCTCGCATTAACTATATACATATCGCCACACTTGCACACGATCACCCCACCCACTGAGATTTCTATCTCACCCCTTCCTGTTTTCTAACCTTAGACGATGACTATGTCGAAGAAGTTGAACCTGCCTTGGATTGAATTCTCGTGCTCCGCCTGTTGGACTTACTTCCTATTGATATCTATGTTGTTGGACCGCTTTCTTTTATTTTTCTACTATTGGACTCTTTTATTTATTTTTTGCCATTCTGGACTGTAATTTAATGGCGTAGGACCCTTTGACACTTAAGCTGGTGATATGATGTGTACTTTATTTCCTAGTTCTGGACTGTAAGCTATTTGGTTGTTGGGATGTATTTGTAATCGTACTGTACTTGTAGTTTTCCGCTGCTTTAGACCTTGTTTCACTTGGGATTGTTGCATCGTTTTCTAGAATGTTGGGTTTATTTCTGTTTAAGTGATTGATCACCGTCGCGTCGCATTTGGGGCATGACACCTCACGCCTCTCCGGTAATATAATGTCGTCTCGAATCATTCTAATATACTCTGAAAATTTATCATATTGGTGAATTAATTTAAGGCATTAAAAATTATATGAACCAATTTTAAAACTCAGTGGAAACCTAATTAAATAATAATCACTTTGGGAATGAAAAATAAAATTATTGATGCATCTAAATAAAAAGCTCATAGCATTAACAATAAGCAAAAAAAAAATTTGGTCCTTTAACTTACACCACTTTGAGATTCCATCCTTTTTCTTTTTGCTTTTGACAAATAGTCTTTTTTCTCAACAAAAAATTGAGATTTGGTCCTCTTACCTGCTATAGCATGTTACTTTGACCTGTTGAGTTGATGTGGCATTTTATTTTTCAAAGTGTTTAATTTCCATTTAAAAACAATATTTAAATCTTACATGGCATCCTAGTTGACTTAAATGATGGAAAAATTAATTAAATGAAACAAAAAATTTGAAAAATCTGAAAATATTATCTAAAAATTCTGAAAATTGTTTTAACAAAATTTAAAATTATTTGACTTTTTGTAACAAAGTTTTAAAAAATTCGAAAAATCATTTTAAAATCTAAAAATTAAAATATCTAAAATTTGATAATTTCTTTAAAAACTAAAAATAGTAAAAACAATATCGAAATTATTTTAAAATTACCAAAAAAATACGAAAGTTGTTAAAAAAATATAAACTATTTGAAAAAATCTGAAATTTATTTGAAATATTGAAAAATATTTTATTTTTGAAATAGAAAAACTCAAAATTATTTTGAAAAAGTTGTTTTTAAACTAAAAGATGTTTAAAAATCTGAAAATTTGTTTACAAAACTAAAAAAATAGTTAAAAATCTAACAATTATTTGAAATATTAAAATATAAAATTAAAAAAAAATTAAAAAATGTCCAAAAACCTGAAAATTTGTCTAAAAATCTGAAAATGGATTAAAACTAAGACTTTTAAAAATTTTACAAAAAAATATGAATTATTTTAAAAAAACAATCCAACAATTACGCCAAATATATAAAATAATCTAATTTTTAAACAAATTTCAGATTTTTTTCCTTCGATTTTCAGATTTTTTTTACATATTTGGCATAATTTTTAGATTTTTGAAAAATAATTTATAGTTTTTTAAAAACAATTCTAAGTTTTTACTCAATTTTTTTCTTATAAAAAAATTCAGATATTTTTTTTATAAAAATTTCAAAAGTGTTTTTTTAATCCATTTTCAGATTTTTAGACAAATTTTCATTTTTTGAACAATTTTCGATGTTTTAAAATAGTTTATAATATTTCAAATATATTTCAGATTTTTTAAAATAGTTTATTCATATTTATTTTTTTTGTAATTTTAAAACAATTTCGATATTTTTCTATTTTTAGTTTTTTTACAAAAACTATCAGACTTTATATACTTTATTTTTTAGATTTTAAATTTTTTTTTTGAATTTTTTAAAACTTTGTTACAAAAATTCAAATAATTTTTAATTTTAGTAAAACAATTTTCAGAATTTTTAGATAATTTTTTCAGATTTTTAAAAAAAACATCTTTTATTTAATTAATTTTTCCATCATTTAGGCCAACTAGGATGCCATGTAAGATTTAATATATTTTTAAATGAAAATTAAAAACTTTGAAAATAAAAATGCCACATCAGCTCAACAGGTCAAAGTAACCTGCTATAGGAGGTAAGAGGATCAAATCTCAAATTTTGTTGAGAAAAATGACTATTTGTCAAAAGCAAAAAGAAAAAGGATGGAATCTCAAAGTGGTGTAAGTTAAAGGACGGAAAAAAAAATTTGCCTTAACAATATATCTACAGTGGTCCTATTCACAGTTAAAACGAAAATAACAATAAGATTTAGTACTGGTATTATTACTGTTGTATTTCTCTAATCAGAAGCTCAGCTTTAACTAAAATTAGTAAAGTTAGGTATGAAGAACATGCACATAGACAAAACCTTCATCAAATAAAATTATGAAAATAAATCTTCTTGAATCTGCTTAAGGGTTTCCTTAGGTTTGTTTTAAATCTGAATCAAAAAGCTCAAAACCTGCCCATTTCCTTCTTCCTATTCTGCTTAAAGTTTTAATAATAGTAGATAAAGAATGATTAAAGCCCTTTCAACGGTAATAATCCGAGATCAAAAAATTTGAGACATATAGAGACAAATGAACTTATCAAAGAAAAAATTCAGAAAACAATCAATTATAAACATTGGTGAGATGATAATTGTAAACCATGGAATAATTTGAAGACATCATAATTTAAAGTAAACAATAAGAAGAAAAAACAATGAATACAGAATGATATGGAAAAGATTATTGAACAAAATTTAAGAAAAAAACTTGAAATCAGCACTAACCAATTAAATAAAGAAACTGTCAAATCGTGGCACCAAATAAGAAACACAGAAATTGAGAGAGAAGAATCTCATATTTCCATGAATGACATCCGGCGAAATTTTTCTGATAGTAGATTTATCCTTCCTTTCGTTCATCGATCTATTCTTTGAAAAACAATTCCGCAAGAGATATATGTATTGTTGCTTCGATTAAATATCTACTCCTTGATTGAGAGGTGATATTGTACTTGAAAAATATGTATTGTTGCCTGAATTATCTGAAGAGTTTGTTGCTTGAGTTATCCGAAGAGATTGTAGGTTGAGGAAGATAAAAAGTAGGATTGTGGGTTAAAAATGCATGAAGATGAAAAACTAATCCATGAAGATGAAAAGTAGGATTGTGATTGTGTAACTGTTAGCTTCTATGAAAAACTCCAATAACGTCTGTTGAGATTGTTAATTAATTTCTTTCCCCCTTAATTGTTAATTAATGATTTTGCCTTTGTGATTATTATTAGATTAGAAGGGTGTTTTAGCCATATGTAAATTTGTGAAACTTTCATCCTTTTAGGGTAGTTATAGATTATAGATTAGTGTCTGCAATGTAAAGTATAAGCACTGACTTGTTTTTTTTACATTTTTTGCAGTGATTTTATCACACAATGTAGACCACGTGGTCTGTGTGAAGTGGTATCCAAGCTGACTCTTGCACAAAAGAGAGATGTTGAAGCCATTAGTTTCCGAGGGCTATTAAAGATGGCTGGGGTGAATGCAATCCCCACAAAAATGATGAGATGGTTAATTAGCAACTTTAATGGTACAAGCCAGCTTCTTAGGATAGATCAAAATAGTAGTTTTGTGGTGACGACGGATGATATTTGTGACTGTTTCCTTATGCCAAAGAATGAGGGTTGTGATGTGTTAAGAAATAACGAGAGTTCGGGTCTAATGGTTGATTGGAATGATAGGTACAAATTTAAGGGAGAAGTTAGTTTGAAGTCTTTTAGGTCTGTGATGGAGAAGATGGTCGACGGCGGTGATGATTTTAAATGTTTTTTTATGTTATTTTCATTGTTTTCCTTCTTAACACCAAGTGCCCAGCGAACGTGGACTTTGGTGTTTGACGGTCGATTGTTGAGGTTGAAAAAATAAACCGGTTGGATTGGTGCACACATGTTCTAAATAGGATGTGTGTTCTTTGTGAACAAGTATAAAACGGGAATGTTAAGAATGTTAATGGCTGCATTTTGGTTCTCGCAGATCTTGTATTTTCATCAGTTGAAATGGCAAGGTCATGCGGAACCCACAATCCTACCATTGATACAACATTGGAATACCGAGAGAATCAAGAACAGGGTTGCGGAAGAAATTGTAGCCGAGGAATTCGGACAGGAAGAGTTTCTGCAGACACATATCCTGTGTCTTGTAGGAAAAGGCATAATGTGAAGAAAAATCGTGGCGAGGAAAATATTGGTGAGGAAGAAGAGCGAGTGAAAGATGAGGAGGACGGGAAGAAAGGTGAGATGGAGGAGAGAAAGAAACATGAGAAGGATGATGACAACGAGGACGGTGAGTTGTTCGAATTGATCAATTATAAGCTCCCATAGGGAGAGATGGTGGATGAGGAGATCCACAAATTGGCCAAAGATGTAAGATAAATGTTGTTATATGTATTATTATTTACTGCAAAAGTATTAGTAGTTTTCTAATGATTTTTGCTATTTTGTTTTGCAGGAAATGACTTAGTTATTCCTGTTGCTGAGGAGGGACATGAATGTTATATTTCATGCGCACATGGAGAGGGTCAGGAAGCTGCAGACACAATTCACTGAAAAAGAAACTTTATTATCTCCAGTTGCTGAGTTGTATGAGACTCAACAGTTTTTTTCAAGTGCCAAGCTTCATGAATATGTTGATGAGGTTGTGAGCAAATTAGAAAGAATGAAGAGATTCATAGACCCTTCCATGCCCCGCTTTGATATTCTGACCCCGGAAGAGGATTTAATACATGATGATGTAATACCTGGGATGAATAAAGATGCACATGTTGTGCATGATGATGTAATATCTGAGGAAAAGGAAGAGGTGGATGACGATAAGGAAGAGGTGTAGGATGATGAGGATGATAAGGAAGATTTGGAGGATGATAAGGAAGAAATGGAAGATGAAAAGGAAGAAATTCTTGTGAATCAAGAAGCCATTGATGATTGTGTTGCATCCCTTGAGAAGGATGATGAAGAGAAGAAGAATGAAAAGGAGTTAGTAGCAGTTGTTGAATCAGGTATTAGTTGTTGCACTGTAATGTATTAGTTTTTACACTATAATGTATTAGTTATTATACTATTATGTATTAGTTGTTGCATTGTAATGTATTAGTTGTTACATAGTAAAGTATTAGTTGTGATACTGGAAGGTATTAGTTAGTTGATACTAATAGTTGACTATTGTTTTGTGGAAACATTTGAACAGTGGCCCATCCGTGAGAAGAAACTTTTCAAGTGTTCATTTATGAAAAAAACACAGCAAGAATTTTACTGGTGTTGTGTTGTCAAGGAAGCAAAATGATGTGACTGACTACTATTTCTTCAATCACAAACGAAAGAAAGAGTAAGTAATGTTTGAACTGCCAGTTTTGATTATGTTATTTGAATAATATTTTTTTCATTATTAACTTTTGTAAGTTATTTTTTCAGTCGAGATGAACCAATTTTTGCACATGCTGGTGTTTTTTACGTGTCGCTGGCTGATATGCACACGTTGAACGATGAAAGTTTGATCCACATCAGTATAATTGATGCATGGGCATTGCTCCTCAATAGAAGAATTGTGGATGCAAAGAGGAGGAAATGCATTTATTTCTATGTTCAACATTCTGTAAGCAAACAATGTTGTTTTTTGATGTATTGTCATGCTCTACATTAAGTAATGGTATGTTTAATATTGTGTTTTATTTTCAACAGTTATACATATGAAACATTTCTAATGGGTTTGATTGTTGGATTCACTGGATGAGAGCAGTAAATGTGATGGACTTGAGTGGGTTTGACTTGGTAAAAAAGCAATAAAATTTCTAATGTATTAGCTATTATATTGTAATGTATTAGTTGTTATACTGGAAGGTATTAGTTGTTACACTGCAATGTATTAACTAATATTCTTTTTTTGTTGAAACTGTAGATTTTGTTTCCCAATTTGCTTCAAAGGGCATTTTGTAGCTATTGTCATAAATTTTATGCTGGCAAGGTGCAATATCTGGATAATTTGGTCCACCATGAGGCTGCTGTGGAAAAGTACAACAAGCTCGGGACTGTTGTGGTAAACTAATTTTTCTTATAGGTTTTTTCACTTGATCCAGCAAAGTAATTAGTTAATATTCTTATGGTTTTTTTCACTTGATCCAGCAAAATAATTTTTCTATTCTGGCGAAAGAATTAAGTCATCCACGAGCCAAGGAGGTTGAGCGTTTTCCCTGGGAAAATATTCCCTTCAGCTGGCAAGGCAGCGCCAATAATGTCAATTGTGGTGTATTTTTAATGCACCACATGGAAAATTTTATTGGGCAAGTCTACTTAAAGCCAGATTTGAAATTGGTATGATTCTTGTCGAAACAAATATTGCTTATATTGATCCTTTCATGTATGATTTTTTTTCATGCCTTTCTTTTTTGTGTTTTTTTGTAGCGCAATGTAAGGCGTGCTTTAAGGGCATCATTCTGTTCTAGAATTCTGTTGAACCCATTGAATGAGAAATGAGTTCAACTTGAGAAAGATGTTCTTGAATTTGCGTGTGCCCTGAAGTAGCTTGAAAAATTATTATCAAGTAAGATTTTATTGAACCTAGAGTTAATTTTAATAGTTTCACAGTGATATATTTTGTTAACATAGTGTGTTTATGATGTACAGGTTCTGAAGATTGTTGGTTGTTTGTATTTTAGAGGATGGTTGGTGCAGGGGGATCGTTTTGCTGGCTAGATTTTTTGAATGTTATGAAAAAACAATTTCAATATTTTAGGCAAGTATTACTAGTTACGTGTAAATGTATTCTGATGGAATGTAAAAAGTTTTAGCATTTTGTTAGCCGTAGATGGTTGGTATAGGGATTATTAGAAGTACAACTAACGTATTAGTATTGAAACTTGAAATTATTATTATTGAAACTTGAAATTATATGTATGTTTTTTCATGTGTTTGTCTTGAAAAAATTTTTGTTCAATAAATGTAGTAGTTGTTGAACAGAAAAGTATTAGATGTGAAGCATAAAAGTATTAACATAAACGAGTAATGTTTTTATGCAAACTACTTGTTGAGGGCTTTTTACAAGCAGTTGCAAGTATTGTAGGTTCAGGTATGTTTTTACAATGCATTAAGTTCAAAGAATAAACAATCCTAGAACAAGTATTATGGGGTTCAGGAATGTTTTTAGAATGCATTAAGTTTAAATAATAAATAATCCTAGAACAATAAAACATGAGATACGTTACAATGTATCACACACAAATAAGAAATGTATCAGTAGATACAATGTCAAGTATTAGAAGATACGTTATAATGTATTAGTCCCATGTGCGAGAAAAGTGGCACAACCAACAATGTATTATAGAACATCAGATATGAAAATACATCGAAATAATCAGAACCAATAACAATATAACAAGTTACGAATTCCCACTCAAAAATAAGAATGTATCAGCAGATACATTAGCAAGTATTAGAAGATAAGTTACAATGTATTACCAGAGAAGTGATTTGTAAACAATAATCAGATTTAAGTACAAATAATTGACCATTCTAAAATAGTCTAGGATTAGGAGTTTTCGACCCGAACTCCCTTGATGTATTTGTGTTTGATGTGTCAACACTCTTCTTCTTCTTTTTTTTTTTTTCAAAATGCCCTTTCGCTCTTTGTTTTCTGCCCTTTGTAACTGAACGAGTAGGATATAGGATATTAGTAGAAGAACTAGAAATCTCAGTTTCAGCTGCAGAATTCATTGTAGCAGCCATCAATTCATCAATTTCCATAGAATCCCGGTTATAACCAACTTCAAGGATTCTTCTTGCTTCCTAATTTTCTTGGCATTTCAATACCAGATTATAATACTTGCACGCCATTTCATGACGCTAATGAATGCAATCCTTAGGCCTGTTACTCTGTCCAATTCCTCTATCTAATCTATCCCATAGGCCTGTTACTCTGTCCAATTCCTCTACCTAATCTATCCCATAAGTCCTTTTTTACAAACTTTTTCCACCTTCTTTTGATATAACAATTTTGTATTTCAGTCACCGAATTCACATGAAGGACCCGTAACGAATAACGACACAGTAAACCACATTCCTCAAATCTCTTGCAAGAGAAACTTATCAATTTAGTTGCAAAGACAAAATGTCACCGTATGTGAACCAACTCCATCATCATTCAAAACAAGATAAAACATAATGTCGCTCTCAAAATGTAACATTGTACAAGAAGTGGAAATTGACTTCAAAAATTCATCTTCAAAATCTTTAAAAAGTGTCAGTGTGTATACCTCAGAAGCATGCCTCAATAGTCCAGTCAATGGCAATATAGATGTAGGAGCCGCCTTGAACATTGAAATTCATCCTTTGCTTCATTGCTCCTCCAACGTTTAATTGTTTCCTTGAAAATCCCATAAAAGTCGATCAAACCGGTTGTTTTCTTCAGTATTAAATTCAATGGCATAGTTTGTACTTTCACTTTATTTGTGACAATAATATTCCAGCAGAGAAAAAGTCTTTGTTAAATGATGTACACCACTTCTCTTTTAAATCGAATATCCTCTTAAACTATGTATGGTCTTCTAACCCATTTTTTGTAATCATTTTATCCCAACAGTCCTAGAATTCTGCTTCAGTTGTGCACCCCGATAAACACTTGATAAATGCGTCATTGAAGCATTTGTAGCTTTTCAACTCCCCGAACCGGCTTACAACATTTTGGTAGAGGTGCCATAAGCATAACCTATGTCGTGTTCCTGGAAAACCTACAAAAAAAATAAACAAAACAGATTAAAAGCATTATATATAACAATTGGATGTATTAGTATTAAGAAAGAAAAGTACTACATATAAATAGAAAAGTATATTTTTGAATATAAACTGAAGTGCAGTTTGCAAGACAGAGCACAGTTCAGTAGACATTACATTTAACACTGAAAAGTATTACACACGACATTGTAATGTATTACCATTAATAAAGAAAAATATTACACATTAACTGAAGTGCAAATTGTACATTAATATTTTTCCTTTTCAATTGAATTTCCAATTGCTAGATCTCGATCTGTGAAGATTGATATAGGGCATTGACCCTCCATTGATTTCTTAAAAACTTCAAAAAGCCAATTGAATGATTCAGTTTTCTCATCCGCTATGAAGGCACAACCAAACATCACGTTCTTCCAATGATTATTAATCCAAACAAAAGGGGCACAAATCAAATTATACCGATTTGTTTGATATGGTGTATCAAATACAACAACATCACCGTATATCTTCTAATCCTCCTTCATCATTGAATCCCTCCAAAAGAGATTACACAATCTTCCCATATCATCTAATTTAACTGTGAAAAAGAAGTCTTGATCTTTAGTATCTTGTTGGTACAACATGTCAATCAGCGTTTGTGCATCGCCTGCCTCTATTGGATTCATTTTGAAACGATTCACAAAATTCAAGTGGTCCTTCATTGTATGGCCAATGCACTCTTCACCCCCTGCATCTTGTGCCATGTATCGGAAAGATTCAGTGGCTCTCATTCCAGAAGAAATCATCTCCCCAATAGCATTAGTTTTTTAAGTTGTAATCACCCTTTCAGAACGATGCAAATGACCCACTCTTTTCTAGTGAGTTGGTGGTTGTGCAACATACTATGTCAATAATTTCATAAACACCATCGATGTTCAATTTTGCCTCAATGATGCCCTACATCCCGTTCGTATTATACATTTTTTTTTTTTTTCTCAATGGTGTTTCTGGATCTTGTAGATCCCTCGCATGAAATACAAAATATTTTTCCGTCACAACACCCCAACATCTTGCATCTCGTAGTTGTTTTACGAATACTAGATCCAAGCTGCCGAGCATGATTGCGATACATTGTATATATTTCTTCAACACTATTCCTCTTCATACCAATAAGACAACCAGTCAAGTCTTCTGTTATATTTAACAGAAGAAAATAATCAACAGGAAGGAATGTATGAAAATTATGACACTTTTCAGAATAAAACACAATACTTTTTGCATGTATTTGTAATACTTTTCTGAGCAACAAAAAATAATTTTTACCTTCAGTTTCTATTCGAATGATGTTGTCCCACTTCTCTGTGTCATTATTGCCTTCTTCATTCTCATCACTGGAATTTGTTAGTGTTTAACACCTAAAAGTAATACAAGTTAGGAACAACTAAGAAATAAAATACATAATATGATGCACCTAAAAGTCTGATACATTTATTTGATACATCTAATACATTGGAATGCAATGTGTAATACTTTTCCACAAATTTATGCCATTTAATAATAAAACAGAGATTTACACGAAGCTGTAAAGTATAATACATTTTTCTAATACATCAAATACATTAGAATGTAATGTGTAATACTTTTCTTTAAAGTTGTGCCTTTAAAATGTAAAACAAAGACTTTCTACGGAGCTGTAAAGTCTAATACATTTTCTAAATACATCTAATATATTTGAATGCGACGTGTAATACTTTTTAATAATGAACTAAATGAAAAATATACGGCATTCACGTTTGATACCTCTGTCATTCTTCAAGTTGTCTCCAGCCTCCATTTTTGCACCTTCTTAAGCTTTAGTCCAATGTAGATTTAACTACTAAGTAGTTGGAATATAGACACAAACTAATACCTATTAGGCTCGATGCGAACACATAGATTGATGGTTGTGCGACGGAATTGATGATCGAAGGAGGTGGTGGTGCGAATTTGCAGAGATGGCGGAATACCACGCATTGTAGGTGCGCACCGGTGGGTGCGCCGTGATTTGGTGTTTCTTACGCCTCCTTCGGTGTTGTTTTTCGCCGCTGTTGTGTTGTATTTTATGGGAGTTGTGGCTCGCGGCGGGGTGGTTGTGGTTGAAGGAGGAAGGAGCTGGGAAATTAGGGCTCCAATCATGAGGATGTCCGAATGGGAATGGAACCCCTGGTGTTTTTTCTGTTAATTTTTTTATATATATTTTTGCGGATCCGGGTCAGTTCTGCGAGATGGGTAAGATATTTAGATCCGTCTAACGGATCTAGATCCGTTTACGATCTAACAACAGAGAAGCTCTTTTAAAAATATACCAAGTTATTAAAGATTTTAAAATATGAATATTGTGAATAGAAAAAAATATTAAAAATATATGTTTCTCAATAAGTTCAAATGAAAACCCTCCTAATTCAAATATTCTCTGGAAACTTCTTTGTTTCCTAAAGCTCTGGTGAAACTTGACTTCGCTTTCCATCCAGAAATGAAAAAACAAAGATTTGGGATTGACAACCTCCACGGCTCCACCAGCTTCCTCAAAGTCCAGACCACCCTCCTAATTTTTCTATTTTTAATATAGAAAAGAAAGATTTGGCGATAAGGAATAAGAAGAGAATGGATCTTATTGTAATTGGTATCATCTTGTAATATAATATTATCCAAAAAGTATATTTGTTCTAGAGGGTGATCTTATTGTAATTGGTATCATCTTGTAATATAATATTATCAATATACGTATTAAGTATATCTTGATTATCTTCATAAAGCAGAGGGTGCTTATAAGCTATTCAAAACAGATTTGTTCGGATCTTATTGTAATTGGTATAATCTTGTAATATAATATTATCAATATACGTATTAAGTATATCTTGATTATCTTCATAAAGCAGGGGTGCTTATAAGCTATTCAAAAATTCTCATAAGTTTTTTGAGAGTTTATAACCTCTTACAATTTGGTTGGTAAATTTTTTCCAAAATAGCTTATAAAATCCTAAAGAAAACTGTTTAGGAGCTTATAAGCTGTTTTTAGAAAAGAAAGAGAATCCCAATTTTTTCAAAAAACAGAAAATTTTATTTGAGCAGTATCATTTAATTTTAACTATTTTATTTAGTCACATAGTCAAAAATTATATTAGTGCACGCAAGTAGCACATCTACCTAACAAATTATTTAACTGGAATGTGTTAGGCCAAACACATTAGCCTTGGTACTGTTACAATTAATAAAAGATTAGTTGGATATTCACTATTTACATCTTTGTTTGATTGTGGATAATCAAGGGAAGTTTTTGGAAAAGACTGGGAAAAGAGAGTTTGATGGATGCACCGAAAATGTTTGTAGTATAACATAAATGCATCGAGAAATATAATGTAATGTTTGTTCTTTGATGTAGGGAAATAAATAGTAAAATGTGCTTCATTGAATATTAAAATATATTTTTTTTAGTTAAAACATACCTTCTTGGTTGGAGGAGATAAATTCCGAGAAATATAATGTAAAAAAAAACGAAAGATACAAGATTGATACAAACCTCACAACACCCTTATAAAGGGTTAGTGATACCTTTATATCTATTATGAACCTAGAAATTTTATCACTACAAAATTGTCAATACTGGTAAAACTTGCACACTTTACCTTAACCACACAACTTTAATACATGTTAAACTAACTTTAATTAATTTATTACCATTAAATTAATTTTCGGAAAACAGCCCATTCTGGTCGGCAGTGTTATAAGCTATTACATTTCAGTGACCACGGAAATCGGGAGCACACCAAAAAAAATTCAATGTGCCAAACACCGCTATTCTTTAATTCTTACAATAATAATAATAAAAAAGCAATAAAACGTTGTACTATCAGTTATCACCTGGCAACCTTATCCATTACTGTTCCCCATACCCCCTTTAAATACTCAACAAAAATTCACAAACTCCATCATAAAGAAAACAAAACTTCAACCGAGTGACAGAAGAAAGTCAAAAAAGAGTAAATTTTTGCCGAAATTCTTTGTTTTTGGTGAAGAAAAAAAAATGGCAGATATAGCAATGTTGGTTGCAGAAGAGTATGAGAGAAGGGTAAAAAGGTCAAGAAAAAGTGGTGAAGAGATTGAATTGCTCTCTTGTGTGGGAGTTTTGGGGCAGAATTTTAAAGGGTCTTCATCTTCTTGGATAAAAGAGAAGATAATATTTGTGGGGGAGGACAAAATGGGAATTTTGGCTAAAAGGGGTTTGGAGCCTAAGTCCCAGATGAGTCTGGCTGCTAGCAATGGTTTCTTTTCTGCTTAGAAAATCTTTTTTTTCTTTTTTCTGTATGTATATTTGTATGTTTTGTTCTTGTGCATTTGAGATGTGTAAATAACTATTTCCTAATTAATGCAGTATGAATTTACCACATTTAGGCCTTTTTTTTCTGACCTCTATGTGTTTTAATTGATATAATCATCCAGTTTGAAGACCTCTTAATCTTGAATTCCCTGTTATAAATAATTACAGAAATGATCTCGACGTTTAGCCTAATTAGAAAAAAAATATGGTTCTCTTTCAAAACTATAAATACCTTGACATTTGTTTCTCTTTTACAAGTTGCAAAGGTAAAATGCAAAACCTTTGTGTTGTAACACCTCAAGGCTTATTTGTAATTTTGAACAATAATTGGTTTTTTTGTTATTGTAATTAGGCTAAATCTGAGGTAGTTTTTGCAATTATAAAGAATGTGAAGTTAAAATTCACATTTTTTTTGTCTTAATTTTTTTTTTTTGGCTATTTGTGCTAATAGGATTGATGATTTACTTGAGCACCCTTCTCCACTGGCTAGATGAGACACAAATTGTTTTACATTTTTTTTGGGTGTCAAAAGAGTTGAAAGGATGTTTGATGAGGAGTCTTTTAGACCAAGTTTGTGCTGGGCATGGATTAAAGAAAAGATAATCAAGGAGGAGAAAATGGCAGAGGTTCTCTTTTACCCTGGGACCTGGGTTTTCTAATGGTGATCATCTTAAATTAAAGGAGAAAAATGGTCATTTTCAACCCTGCTTTAGAACGTCAACCCCACCTTTCTCTCTATTTTTTTTTCTCCTACCTCTCACTACAAACCCTAAACTTTAAACCCCTTCCTCCCCCCAAATTCCCCCAGCTGCCCCCCCTCCCCTCCCCTCCCTTCTCTTCTCCTCCTCCTCCTTATCCCCTCCCTCCCCAACCATGCTTCATGATGGAGGCCAATGGCATATCCTTGTGTTATTCGGAGGTGATCGAATTTCCGATCGAGAGTGGAGGCAAGTCGGAGGTTGGAGCTACAAAGAGAGAGTTGGTCTTAGGGTAGGTGATGGGTTGCGGTTGAAGATCGGGTGAGGGAGAGGCATTTTTCTTTTTCTTTTTTTTTTTCGATTTTTCTGTATTTTTTTTTGAGTTTTTTTTTACCGGTTGATTTGCGAAACTCGTAGGCGGTCAGTAATTTCTGTCTTGCAGTGCGTGAAGTAGCTCGTGACCGGATTTGTTCGAGTTGGGTAGTCTCCCTTGAGGAGTGCCTTAGTCCTCCTTTCGGAGGTGGTTTAGTTTCCTATGGAGTACTTAGTTTTCTTTTGTTTTGTGTTTTTTAGTTTTTTCTTGTTTTGCTCCCTCGAATTACGGTGGTTATACCTCTCGTACGGAGTTCTCCCCTTGACATGTATCAATGTATGTATGTTCAAAGTGACCATTTTGCCAGTTGGCAATGTAAGTTTTGTTGTGTAATGAATATATTTCTATCGTTTCGGAAAAAAAAAAACCCTGCTTTGGAAAATTGAAGTAGTTGAAATGAATTGTGCTTGTGTGTGATACCCGTATGTTGGCTATATTTTGTATTTGATGGAACTCAACTATTCACTCTTGTGGGATCAACCTTCTACATAGTCGTTGAAGCTTTTGATGTCATGGTGGTTGATCCGTGTTTGATTCCATGTGAGTGTATCTGTTTCCTCCCATACTATTCCCATTTTACTTAGGAAAAACTAATCACTCTTGTGGGATCAATCTTCTACTTCAATGGTAAAATTTGTGCTGTTAGGGTAATTGTGTATGTGTTTTCTCTCCTATTATCCCGTTGTAGGAAAAAAACAAAATTAATCACTCTTGGTTAAAAAAGAGCATTAATGAAAAGATTTGCAGAAAACATTTAATCCTCATTTGATAAAAATTAATTTAATTAAGAGTTAGGGTAGTCATGATTTAACTGTTATTGAAAACAAAAATTCCTGTCAGACAGTCTAACGGGTCTGACCTGTTAGATGGATCTGACCCACGGATCCGGTGGTATTTCTATAATATTAGTAGTGGTGTTTTAGTAGTTTTCAAGGATCACCAGGTAATAAATTCCTCCGAAAAGTATTAGTCGTCCTTCTAAAACGTATTAGCAGATTCTTCCAAATGTATTATTAGCTCCTCAAGAAGAGTATTTTAGTATTTCTTCCGAATATACTCCCGAAATGTATTAGATCCTCAAAAAAGTATTAGTAGTTCCTCGAAAAAGTATTAGTAGTTCCCTGGAGAGTATTTAAGTAGTTTTCCTGAATATAATTAAATTTTTCTCCCGAAATGTATTAACAGTCGTTCTGAAAAGTATTTGCCGTCCTTCTAAAAAGTATTAGCGATTTTTCGAAATGTATTAGTACTTGAAGAGTATTTTAGTATTTCTCAAGAATATAATCCCGAAATGTATTAGCAGTCCCTCAAAAAAGTGTTAGTAGTTTCTCGAAAAAGTATTAATAATTCCCTGAAGAGTATTTTAGTAGTTTCCCTGAATATAATTAAATTTTTCTCCCGAAATGTATTAGTTGTCCCTCGGAAAAGTATTAGTAGTTTCTCGAAAAAGTATTAGTAATTTCCTATAGAGTATTTTAATAGTGCTCCTGCAAAGTATTAATTTTTCTTATAAAATGTATTATTATATCTCCAAAAAAGTATTAGCTGATACTAATACTTGTATCATTTAGTGTTTCGTCTTCAAATACTCTACTACTGCAATATTCATTTTTTAGATTACCTGGAAAAAAAAAAAAAAAACAGAGCAAATCTTTCAACTTATTCCCTAAACTGCCACCCCTTGCACTGTTTTAATCTTTTAGAAGAAAGACTACTACTCCTTGTTGCGAGTTTTGGGTTTCAATTTCATGCCTGCTTATAAATCCTTGTTCGCATAATTACTTTTAAGTCTAGCAATCAAATTACATATAAGTTCAGTTATTGTTCCAAATTGCCAGTTTGCCTTCGATTAGATCATGGTAGAAGTGGTGGAACTACTAAATCATCCAGTAAACGTTGGTTTAAGTTCCAATTAAAAACCGAATTTATCAAACTTGAGCCAACTCCAAATTTTAGATGAAACCATAATTTAGTTGGTCCTGAGCTCAAAAGCTGGGCCACTAACAACTTATTTGTGGGAGCTCAACAATTTATTCTTGGTATAAACACATATAGATATTAATTTTTTCGCGGATCCAGGTCAGGTCTGCAAGATGAGTAGGATATTTAGACCCGTCTAACGGATCTAGATTCGTTAGACGGTCTGACAGAAGACTAACTCTTTATTAAAATATTAGTTTTGTTTTTCTTCTGCTATCTGTAAAAATGTGTGATCTAAACCACTTTATTATTTTTTTAAAGTGTTCTTGCTAAAGTTCCTTTCTTTATCGAGGTAGATTTTGGCTTCATTCCAAAAGGTTACGTAATGGTCTGGATATCTAAAACTATATACATTGTTTTCTCCAACTTAAATTTTAATATGCTAGATTTGATAAAAACAAGTTTATCTCAAGCTATAAAATTATACACGGCATATTCGAATCTTGAATATTAGTTAAATAAAAAAAGTAAATTAAAAAAGTGTCATATCCACTTTGATAGAACTCGTGTTTTATCTAGCAAGTTCTACAAAAATTGTACGCGAAGAATGTGTCAGATTTAGCTTCGTCTATGTGATCTATCTTTTGCTTTGACTCTTTAAGGATCCGCTTAAATTAAATGTGACTTTTGGGTATCTATTGTCTCAAGATTGTGTTGGGGATTTATCACATACGATATTATATTCGAAAATTAAATTAGAAAACTTACTTGTAATTTCAGAAAATAAAATATGAAAATGCATAAACTTAGATCGATGCTAGAGTTTGATTCTATGTCTTTAAGATGAATTGTCCCGCTATGGTGTCCACGGTTGAATAGCAAACGTCTCCTAAGATACAACGGTCTCCTCTTGTTGTAGTAGCACTCCAAACAACAAGAGACGGTGAACTTCGAATGTTTTGTACTCTCTCTCTCTCTCTCTCTCTCTCTTTTTTATCGAAATTTTTTAACAGAAAACTATGCTTATGAATGTATGCAAATGTTAATGAATAATCTGCAGATTCTTGGGATATATATAGATTTACCAAAAGTCACAAGTGAAACAACACAACTGTTCGAACATACATGTCCATTTATTCTAACAGACACGTCCATTGGTCTCAAACGAAATAACACAAATATTCGTATAAACCTTTTCATTCCGAATAGTTTCAAATAAACAACCACACTTTTTGGCAACAATTTCTCATTCACCCGTAAATATCTATTATATTTCCAACAGATTGAACGAATATTACAAGATAATAAAACTAATTACAAACCAATCTATTGAAAAAGATAAATAATAAATCAAAAGATAAACAAAAATAAAGAATAAAACCAATTAGGGCAAGAGTAGGTCTCTTGTAAGACCGCGTCTCATGGATCGGATCAACAAAAACCCAACGAGTCAACACCATATCCAAGCCCAATCTACTAAAAGAGTATTGGTTCCTCCGCTCAAAAACCCACCTTCTACCCCATATTTTTTTTTTTTCTCTATGGTTTCTGTTTTTCAATTCGATATCATATGTTTCTTTCAACATTAAACCGAATGACAAATTATTCGAATTTGATGTACTTCTCTCGAACTGATATTTAAGACCATCATCAAACAAGTTATTAAGGCCTTTTGGGGCATATTAATTAATTCTACTATCCATCATCAACAAAACCTAGTTTCCAAACTGGAAATAATTATGTTTGTTTGGGCTTGCAATATTTAAAGCCATTTGGATGCAAATTTGAATCTTAGAATTGGATGTTGAGGTCGGAGAAGAAGATAGAAATGCGAATCTTTGGTTTTACCATGAAATTAAAGGCAAAAGAAGAAGAAAAACAAATGAAAAAGGTGGAGAAGACGAGTGGAAGAAAAAAAGACGAGGGGATAAAAAAGATCGTTGGAAATCCTTGTTGTGTTCAAGACACATTGAGGTTAAGAATGACAACATTGAGGGAAATTACGAAAAACTAATACTTTTCGGAGGAGCCAATAATACTTCTATGGGAAAAACTAATACTCTTCAGGAGGACTACTAATATGGTTTTTGTACTTTCAAATATATACTTTATACTAAAAGCTAATATATTTTAGGGAATGACTAATACTTTTCAAAAGAAAAAAAAACTAATATTTTTTAGGGAAAAGCTAATACTTTTTCGAGTTTAATATGTAATACTTTTCAATTAAACGTGCAATAATTTCACCTAAAATCATAATACTTTTCAGTTCAACTTGCAATACTTTTCGCTAAAAAAACTAATGATTTTTTAATTATCATCTCACCCACTATTAGCCTAATATTTATGAAAATGCCACTACTCTTTTAGTTGGGTAGCGGGTTGTGGGGATCAGTCTCATATAAAAAAATGATATTTTTCGAGTCTAAAGTAATATTATGTCAAGGGGAGATACTAATGTAATTTTGTTACCTTGAAAACGTATACTTTTTAGAGAAAAAGTGATACTTTTAAAAATAAAAAATGATACTTTTGAACAAGATTGTATAGAACATGTAAGTCCAAGCGGCTACGATAATCTAGAGGGGGGGTGAATAGATTATCTCCATTTTCTCGATTATGCCCTTTTTTAAATACAAACAAGCCAAGACAAGAATGAAGGTGCGGGAAGTAAACAACACGCGTCGATTTATAGAGGTTCAACCCACATAGGGCCTAATCCTCTACCACCCCAGTATCTCCAGGATGGATTTCAAAAAGAAAAAAGAATTTTATTAATTACCACAATTATTACAACAACACCTTACAACATCACCTTGAAGAGCACCACACTCTTCTTCAACACCACTTTGGAGATTACCACAATCTTCCTTGAAGATTACCACAATCTTCCTTCAACGGCACCTTGTGAAGATCACCACAATCTTCCGACTTGAAGAATACCAAATTCTTCAACACCTCAAAGAGCACTACACTCTTCAATAAGAAGATCACCACAATCTTCTTGCACCGATCACTTAGATCATCCAAGTGTGTTCTTACCAAAAGAACACTCACAAGGATATCTTGTGTTGAATGATAACCCAAATTCAAGATTACAACTCGATAATGAATGATACAAATTGAGTGCAAGTGTAATCAAGAAATAAGCCTAGACCTCAAGATGTGAAAGTGATAAGCTAGGCAAATTACAACAAGAATAATAACAAGGGATAATTACAAAAAGTACCCCGAGGTTTGACCTAATTACAAAAAACCCAACTAACTTTAAAACTTACAAAAAGCACCATGAGGTTTGATTTAGTGTTAAAATTAGGGGTAATCTGCAATGATTTTACAAATATGAAGGGGATTTTGAAATATATTTCAAACCTCGGGGGTAATTTTTTAAATTTTAAAGTTAGCTGGTTTTTTTGTAATTAGGTCAAACCTCAGGGGTACTTTTTGTAATTATCCCTAATAACAATGAAGAACAAATATGTTTGCTTGAATGTATCTTGTTGTGTTGTAGTATTCTCTCTTGTTGTGTTGCTTCAAATCTTCCTCAATTTATAGGAGATAATTGATCATTGATAGGCTCCTCTTGGGGACAGATTTCTACAAAAAAAAAAAAAAAAAAATGCAATTAAAATCAAGATTATAGCCGTTAGAAATCAACCTCATAATTTAGGGAAAAGTTGTCTGCTGCACAACGGTTAGAATTTTGCTGTCAAACAATAGGGCGATCGGTCGCGCACAAATACAGAAACGAAATAACACAGCAAAAAAACATCACTCGACCGGTAGACCATGGGTCCGACCGGTCGCCCCCCACAGGGACCGGTCACCCTGTTAATTTTTGAGAGACAGTGCAATCTGTTTCTCTTCAGGCACCGGTCGACCTGCAGGGTTTTTCAAATTGTCTCGTTTCTGTTTCAAAACTTAACTTTCAGACACGGGTTGCCCGGTTGAACACGAGACAAAAGTGTTGTCCAATTTTTTTATCGAAAATTAAACTTCAAAAATACTCTGAAAAATAGTAAAAATATTTTAGACTGATCGGGAGTATTTAAACAACATTAGAAATATTGTTTTGATGTAAAAACACATTAACACAAAATCATTATAAGTGTTGTCCAATTTTTGTCGAAAATAAACTTGAAGAAATACTCCGGAAAATTAGTAAAAATAATTTGAATCATTTAGGAGTATTTGGACAACATTTAAAAACATTGTTTTGGTATAAAAACAAAATCATCAAAATCATGATAAAAATATTTATCTAACAAACTCCCCTTTTTGATGATTACAAACCAAAACAATTTTAAAAGGTCGATTTTGAAAACAAAATAATTTTACCGGTTAAAAACAAACTATCCGTTGTGAGCCACAACATTCCACGCAATATAATCACAAATATGAGAGTATAGATTTTCAAAAACATTTTTGCAAAAGCTCCCCCTATCAACATGCACAACAAGAGTAATGTAGAAGCAATCAACCAAAAGCTAAAAGCTCAGCTTTTATATTTTGAGCTTAAGAATCAAGAGCTTATAAGCTCCCCCTGTCAATAAAACATCATTAGACATGTAAATAACTCCATAATACAACAAATGGACTAAGTATGATCCACAACTTTTGGCTTTTAATAGCCACAACTTATAGCTTCTTTCTCGAGCTTATTTTAGCTTCTTTGAGCTAATGAGCTTATAACATTTTTCTCCCCCTTTGGAATCATCTAAAAGAATGTTAGCACGATAAAAAACATCATATATCCATTTCAAAGTGCACAATTTATCCGATTTATCGAGCTATTTGAACATTGAAGCTTATAAGCCAAATAAGAGGGAAAAGACGATCATATGATTTGTAGACACTCATGAAAGCTTATTTGATTTGCAAAACGTGATCTCTATAAATATATAAGACATTTGAAAATGAGAGAATCATGTAGGTGATGAATTTTTCATTGAAACATTTTTTCGAACACTTGGTAGGCGTTAAAAATAGAAAAAGATACATATAACCTTTGTAAATGTAATCAAGCCAAGTTTTTCATCACCAAAAGCAATATTACAAATATCATCCAACAACAATTAATAAGCTCATCATAAACATATATGAATTTCATCAAGAAATATACATATAGGTCAAGTTCTCAAGGGTTCAACCCAATTGAGATAAAGAGGCAGAATTCTTGCCATTTAATAGGTAAAGATGAGCAACAATGATGATAAACGAGCAATATAATCCCCAAGATATATGATTTATGCAACAAAACACATTTGAAGTGAATTGTGTGTGAAAATGGCAAAGGGGACGAAAAATGAACTAACACATCAAAATGGCTAAGTCTGGAAAATAGAAGACATTTAAAGCATAAAACCGCATGGGCCGACCAGTCAAGGTTGAGGGAGACCGGTCAACAGGGTGGCCGACCAGTCGGCCTCAACCCAGTCTGGCCACTGGATCAGTCTGTTTTGCCAATTTTCGAAGTTTGAACCAAAAATCCGATTTTTCGCCCCTAAGTTTTAAAAACATGCAAAATGCAAATGTGGACCTCATTCAATATATATTATGTCATAATCAAGCTCGAAATGAGGTAAAAGACTCGGCAGTAAATGGTTGAAAACAAATGTCCGCGAGTTATCCTTCAGACGAAATTAAACACATCTCAAATTTTTCGTTTTTGGAAACGAAATCCCTTAGAAAAAATTAGCGAATCTCAATATGTTTAGTTCGATTATGACGAACTATATTTTGAGAAATTATTAACACCGAACTTGTTATCCCGAGAAATATAAATATTTTTAAAGACTATGGATAAGCAAGCCATAATAGGAAGTGCCTTTGAAATATTTGAAAATTTCTTTTAACGACACTTTAATGAGATTCGTTGGGATTGTTTTTAAGTCGAGCATATAGACATAAGGCATAAAAATGTCAAGTCTATGGGAGTAATAAAAGTAGATAAACGTACCTCGAACTTGTTTGTCAATCAATATGACTTCCTTAACCTTTGTCAATCTTTTCATTGGTAGCCATAGAGGTTGAGATGGTTCTTCCTTCTTCAATGCCTAACTTCTTCAAAGGTTCTATTGTATACTTTGATTGTGCAATATAACCACCTTCTAGGCATTGTTTAACTTGAATTCCAAGGAAGAAATTGAGCTCCCCCATCATGCTCATCTCAAATTCACCTAGCATCAACTTAGAAAATATCGTGCACAAAGATTCATTAGTAGCACCAATTATATTATCAATATAAATTTGCAAAAGTAAGCAATCTTTTCCTTTTTCAAAAAACAAGGAATGTAGTATCAACTTTACCTCTTGTAAAACCATTTTGCAAAAAGAATAGCTAAGCCTATCATATCAAACATGAGATGCTAGTTTTAAACATACAAGGACATTTGTAAAAGTAGTTTGGCCTAGAAAAATTTTCAAACCCCGATTGTTTTACATAGACTTCTTCTTGAATAAAACTATTTAGAAAAGTGGATTTAACATCCATTTGGTACAGCTTGAAATTTTCTTAAAACAAGAATAGGCAAGTAAAATGCGAACTGCTACTAACTGTGCTACGGGTGCAAATGTATCACCAAACTCAATACCTTCTTCAATACCTTCTTCTTGACAATACCTTTGAGCTATTAACCTTGCCTTGATCATTAAGCTTGTTCCAAAATACCAAAAATTTCTGCAAAATCCTAAGAAGATATCTTGCACAAGAGCATAGTAATATCGAATAATAGAGACACAATAAAAGGTAACACATACTATGCTTTCAAACAAATCACAAGAGTTTCATAAAACATGTAAGTTCAAATATGCTTATAGAAAGCTATATGAGGTCTCTTTTGAAATATGAAAACCCGAGAATATATAGTTGAGACCTCATTTAAAAGAGGTATTTGAACAAGAGTTTTGACAAAAATGAATATGAGCAATCAAATGCATAATTTTGAGAGAAGGATGACAATCAAATGTTTTATCAAAACAAAATATAATCCTTTACAAGTCTCGGATAAAACAAGCTTTATCGAATAGTGCCTTTCAAAAATTGAAAAATCCTCTAAATGGCACTTGTATGAAATACTTTGAAATATCTTGAAAAATAAGCACATAGGCATATGTCAAAAATATGTAATAAGTCTATAAGATGAATACCAATGATGAGCGTACCTCGATAGTTTATGCTCCTCTTGACACATTATGACATAAATAGCCATTGGTGAAGATATATATATCCTACAAAAATTCTTAAAACAAATCTTGCACAAAAGCATAATGGTACAAGTGTAGGCTAAGCAATAAGAGATTTCACAAATATGCTCATGCTATATAAATCCATAAGAGATAATAAAGCACATTAGCCTTAATAAATGCACAAGAGTTTTAAAAACATCATGTAAGGTCTCCTTTTCAAAATATTTTAAAAACACAAAGATTTATTGAGGACCTTAATTTAAAAACAAATATTTGAAAACTCATTTTGACAATAAAGGCACAAATAAAAACATGCATAATAACAAAATAAAATGCATATTTAATTAGGAGATACGGTTTACCAATTATGCCATTTCCATGAGTTGTATCTTTCCTATTGTTGATGATATCTTCCCCTTTGAAAATCATCTTGTTGATGATAGCTCTTCCAATTGCTCCATTTCCAAGGAATTGTGTCCTTCCCATTGTTGATAGTGTCTTTCTCTTAGAAATTCATTGTGGTGATGTCTTTTCCTTTGATCAAATGAGACGGTCATTTGATGTCTTCTAGGCGGTATGAATTTTCCTTGATTATTATTCACTGGTACCTAATATGACATTGATTTGTGGTACCCTCAAGTGTTTGGGTCCTTTGGGATTAGCTTTGAGACTTTTAGGTCCCCAATAATAATTAGAGATATTTCTAGCCCGACAAGTATTAGCCGTATGACCCTTTTTACCACAATAAAAACAAGTAATAATTCTAGGAGCATAATAATCAACATGCATAGAGACTTGATTATTTTCATATGATTGACAACATTAGGCTTATGATCAAGTTCTAATTTCAAATTATCACAACTATGAACATCAACAATTTTGGTCATTTTATTGGTACTCAAGTTGAATTTTGATAAATCCTTTTTCATGCAATTAATATCCTCAACAAGAGTACTATTTTCTTTCTCAAGGTTTCTAACTTTATCAAGTGTGGTGGTGTGAGCACATGAAAGTGATTCATAGGAAGTAAATAAACTATCCTTATCATTTTTCAAAACATTGAATTCCTTTTTCAAATTTTTGGTATGTAATAAGTAAGCTTTGGAATTCATTTTTGAAGCTCATCATAATCATTAAGCAAATCACTATAATCATTGTGCAATTCATTATCATAAGAATTAGAAGGTTTAGAACTTACCTCGTTTTCTTGAAGCCCATAAGACATCGTTCGTTTTCATCGTCGGAAGTTGTAGGGAAGCTCATCCCATGTTGTTGGGTTTGTATCCATGTGAGAAGTAGATGCTTTTGATTGGCTCCTTTCATTTGCATATACTTCTTCTATTTTCTCCATACTTCATGTGCCGATTTAATTCCTACAATATGATCATATTCCAAAATGGTAAGTGAACAATAAATAATATTAATAACTTTACCATTTAAGGAGATGATTTTCTTCTCTTCATCATTGAGCTCCTTGAGGACTTTGGAGGTGTGAGGTGTATCTTTCATTGGAATAGATTTTTCATTGACGACCGTATTCCAAATATCGAACCCGCAACCTTGTAGATAGCATTCCATTCTTTCTTTACAAAATGCATAATTTTTGGAATCAAATAGTGGTGGCTTGGTGGTGGAGGCGCCGGTGAAGGTAGACTTCATTCGTAGCCGATGATCGTTCCTCTTTACTCGCGATGTGGGAACGAGCTTGCCAAAGAGTTTGGCTCGATACCACTTGTAAGTCCAAGCGGCTACAATAATCTAGAGGGGAGGGATGAATAGATTATCTCCATTTTCTCAATTATGCCCTCTTTTTAAATACAAACAAGCCAAGACAAGAATGAAGGTGCGGGAAGTAAACAACACGCGTCGATTTATAGAGGTTCAACCCACCTAGGGCCTAATCCTCTACCACCCCAGTATCTCCAGGATGGATTTCAAAAAGAAAAAAGAATTTTATTAAATACCACAATTAATACAACAATACCTTACATCATCACCTTGAAGAGCACCATACTCTTCTTCAACACCACTTTGGAGATTACCACAATCTCCTTGAAGATTACCACAATCTTCCTTCAACGGCACCTTGTGAAGATCACCACAATCTTCCGACTTGAAGAATACCAAATTGTTCAACACTCAAAGATCACAACACTCTTCAATAAGAAGATCACCACAATCTTCTTGCACCTATCACCTAGATCATCCAAGTGTGTTTTTACCACAAGAACACTAACAAGTATATCTTGTGTTGAATGATAACTCAAATTCAAGATTACAACTCGATAATAAATGATACAAATTGAGTGCAAGCGTAATCAAGAAATGTTCTAGACCTCAAGATGTGAAAGTGATAAGCTAGGCAAATTACAACAAGAATAATAACAATGAAGAACAAATATATTTGCTTTAATGTATCTTGTTGTGTTGTAGTATTCTCTTGTTGTGTTGCTTCAAATCTTCCTCTATTTATAGGAGATGATTGATCATTGATAGGCCCTCTTGGGGACAGATTTCTACAAAAAAAATGCAATTAAAATCAAGATTATATTGTTAGAAATCAACCCCATAATTTAGGAAAAAAGTCACGACAACGGTTAGAATTTTGTGTCAAACAATAGGCGAATTTGGTCACGCACAAATATAGAAACGAAATAACACAAAGAAAAAACATCACTCGGCCAAGGTGGGTCCGACCGCCGACCATGGGTCCGACCTCTGGCCGCCCCCATAGGTCCGATCACCTGTTAATTTTTGAGCCGACAATTGCAACTGCTTTCTTGCATAATGGTCGAAACTGCAGGTTTTTCAAATTGTCTCGCTTCTCGCTTTCAAAACTTAACTTTCAGTATTACATCGGTTGTCGGTTGAACACGAGACAAAAGTGTTGTCCAATTTTTTTATCGAAAAATATACTTCAATAAATACTCCAAAAAATAGTAAAAACATTTTAGATCGATCGGGAGTATTTGGATAACATTAGAAATATTGTTTTGATGTAAAACACATTAACACAAAATCATTAAAAGTGTTGTCCAATTTTGTCGAAAATAAACTTGAAGAAATACTAAGAAAAATTAGTAAAAACAATTTGAATCATTTAGAGTATTTGGACAAAATTTAAAAACATTGTTTGGTATAAAAACAAAATCATCAAAATAATGATAAAAATATTTATCTAACAGAACATTGCAAGTCAATGGTCATTTTTGTTCATTTGAAACGTATACTTTCCGAATAAAAGTAATATTTTTTAATAAAATGTGATACTTTTCACATAAAGCTATAGTACATTTGAGCTCAATGTGCAATTATAAGTTTAACATGTAATATTATTATTTAAACATGTAATATTTTTTTTTACTTAAAGTGCAATACTTTTTAATTTTAATATTGCAATTGATACATGCTAAACCTCGGCCTTTCAACAATATGCATACCAAATCGTCACTTTGATGAATCAGATATGGCTTATTCCTAAAGATATTAAGATAAGTATTCTTTCACTATTCCATCATAACCATTCATGTAGATGTGAATCAACGAGATATATCAACTTCAATGAGATAAAACCAAACATAGAACAACAAAACGAGAAACAAAAAAATTACTAGTGAATTCTAAATGAGCACAGAGAAATGGAGAGGGGAGAGAGGTAGAGAAAAACTAGAAGAAAAAAGAGAAGATGAGAAGAAGAGGGAAGAGAGGTGGAAAAAAATGGGAAAATAAAAAGACAGTAAAAGTAAGATAGAGAAAAAAAAATAAAAAAACCCTAAAAACCCAAAAACAAAAACGGGTAAAGCTGCACTGCAAGTGGGTGGTGCAACGATGCCTTTACGAAAAAATAATCCGTAAGACGGCCCTATATAAGTTTTTGCCTTGGGCAAAACCCTAATTTCAAGATTCAATAATAGTTCGACTCAAAGTTGTCGAACCACCCAAAAGAAGTCACATAGAATCAGTAGAAAGCCATCAAGTCCTCACAAGCCAAAACACCAAACTACCTCCAAGGACTCACCGGTTTCCACCCATGAACCCTAGATCAAACTCTTGAGAAGCACAAAACTCAACCCACGTAAAACCCAGATCCTGGAACTTCGAATATGCACACAAAGGTTTGTGAATGAAGGCAACACACGATTGGATCTACCAAGATCTTTTTAGGAAATCACTAAAAATCATACAGTAATTTTTGTAGAGAGAGAAATATCAAAACACTGAGATAACATTCGAGATAGAGAGAAGTTCGGTTCATATGTGAGATTAGGGTTTTAGTACGAGCATTTTAATAGTCCAAACCAATGTTGAGATCGAGGAAAAAGATTGAACGGTTCGGATGAGAGATAAAGGATCCATAGATTTAAGAAACGGGTCTTGCGATCTGAATACTTAAACCCGAATTAAGCTATAGTAGGTCGATTTGCTTGGTTTGGGCTTGGCACATGAGGTATGGAATATTAGATCAATGGGCAAACACAAAAATGGGCCAAAACATCCAACAAATCTCCACCTTTGGACCATAACTGGTTCGTTTAGAGAAATGGGTTTAGAAATAACTTCATCATCGCTTTTGCCTACTTCGCCGCACAAAGGCTAGGTATGACTTTTTGTCATAATAAGCACTAAGCAAATTATGACTTGCAGGTATCAATAAGCACAAAGCAAGCTATACCTCTAATTAAACTTCAACAAGCACAAAGTAAGTCGATGTCCGATTTTGGGATTGCAAAACAAACAAAAGTAATTTGCAACTCCATTGGGTAACTAACAGAATAACTAATCACGTGTCAAAATTCAGATCTTTAAACAAGTTTCAAACTTAGATAATGGTAGACACTTAGTACCCATATCCATGGTTGTATCGATTGCAATTTTTTCAAGACTTACTAAACGTTTAAAACAATCTCTCTTGTACAAGTGAAAACGACATCTATAAGTTTAGTTCTCACATAAAAAACGACTTTTACAAATGGGTGGAATACAAGATTGACTATCGCAAAAACACAACAACGTTTTCTTTACAAAAACCAATTTCTAAAATAGGACATTTTAGCCATAAGTCTTCTTTAGGGCTTAAAGTGATCGCAGCATATTCGACTGTGGTTGATAAAGCCCAATATTTTGCACTTGTGATTTCAACTAATGGAGAGCCACATAAAGTAAAAATGTAAGAAATTGTTGATTTTCAATTGTCTCT